>JANEYF010002969.1:0-15000 GCA_029963845.1 Rhamnusium bicolor
GCGTGAGCGTGTGCATGTGTGTGTATGTATGTGTATATTATACCTTATTATTGGTTCTATTTCTCTTTTATTTATATGTTATATTTATATTTCTTTTTCAACAATCATTCCTCATGTATCTTCCTTATGCACAGGCATAAGCTTCTGTGAGGATATCTTTTTCCTGTTTATCATTTGATTGTATTGATAATTAGTCCTTGTTTAAGTAAATATAAGTATTATTAATTTTATTGTGATTACAGCTCTTCTTTAATTTGTATACTTATATGTATAAAACTTACTATTATTTACAATAGCATGTACAATTTTTATGCACAAATAAATGGGTATTATTATTATTATTATAGTGATATTTTTAATATACACGTGTAACTGGTATAATTACAACAAAAAAAATCATTACATCCAAGTGGTTGGGAGAAAATCAATAATAACACCGGTACACAAAAAAAAAAGTTGTTTGTACATTTGACGCCACCTACATCCAGACATGTATTTCGACTCGCTGAATCCGAATTTGAAGTCAGTTTGGACCGTACACCCTCAAATATCAAGTAAATTGAAAACCGTAAAAAATAGCGAAAATTGGGTGTTTCGGTAATAAAAAAATTTTGTGGATCTAAACCAAGCCCTAATTTTTATGTATTTCGATCCGCTGAATACGAATCTAAAGTATATTTAGACCATAAGCCATTTTAAATCTAAAGTAAATTGTAAAAACCCTCGAAAATTGCTAAAAATGGCAAAAAATTGTGATTATGTTGATGAAAAAAATTTTGTAGACCCGGATCGAAGAGGATTTTTATGTAATTTGATCTGCTGAATCCGAATCTGAAATATATTTGGCCCATTAATCCCTCAAAATCTCAAAAAATCGCAAAAAACCGATAATATAGCAAAAAATTGCAGTTGAAAAAATTGAAAAAAATCTATGAAACACGATTAAATACGTTTCTTGTATTTTTTTTATGCATAAAATATAAGTTTAGAATCTGAAAATGTGAAAAATTGTAAAATCTATAAAAAATGACGTATAAACAGAATGAAAATTGTTTGCCATTTTTAGCAATTTTCGAGGGTTTTTTACAATTTACTTAGATTTAAAACGGCTTATGGTCTAAATATACTTTAGATTCATATTCAGCGGATCGAAATACATAAAAATTAGGCTTGGTTTAGATCCACAAAATTTCTTTTATTACCGAAACACCCAATTTTCGCTATTTTTTACGGTTTTCCAATTTACTCGATATTTTAGGGTGTACGGTCCAAACTGACTTCAAATTCGGATTCAGCGGGTCGAAATACATGTCGGGAGATAGGTGGCGTCAAATGTACAAACAACTTTTTTTTGTGTGTGCCGGTGAGATGAGTGAAAGGAGGCCACAAAGAGGTTTCAAAAAATGTTCTGATATACATGGCATTTCATTTAAAAAATATTTACTTGACCCTGTAGAATCATCTTGGCTCACCCTGTATATTCGAAAACGATTTCCGGTTATAGACTTGTTTGTCTAGTTTACTTATGTTTTTAAATCAAGTTTCTAGCTATCATAGAACAAGAGATATCGAAGTCGGACGCACTATTGCCCCACCCTGTGTATCATATCATTGTCAATAAATAAATTTTTCTTCAGCAGATAATAGTAAAATTTGGACCAATATGTGGAACAATTTGCGTCTTTGAACACTAAATTCTTAAATTTCCGTTATTTAAAGACTGAAATATTTATTCGTTGAAAATTATCACTTCTCTTAAGAAAATCATTGACAATCTGGAAACTTCTAAATTCTCTTTTAAATCATTCGTTTCTTTGCTCTTATAGAATTCTCAAAAATAGCACACCTGTTCTTCTGATGAATTCTATTATGGCACCGAGGTTTTTCACCAGTGATTTTTTCTTGGGTGTACGTGACCAACGGGTTTATTTAAATGGGTGTCTTCTTACTTTTATTTCAAACGTGAATTTACTAAAATAATTGGACCTCATTAATCCTCCATTTTGGCAGCGATAAATGTGTAATTTAGCAGTTAAAATTACGCCTAACGTCTAAGCTATAATCATTAAATTAAATTACATTATGTTTATAACCCACAAGAAAAGGAAAATCATACCGTTAAAAATACACTGAAAATCATTTTATGACCTTGGGAAACCAGTCTTCCGACAGGTTTTCGTATAGTAATAGCAGAGACAATTGTCTCTGGCAATAGTAATCCGTGGCATGTAGTTAGTATTTATCAAAATGATCTTATCACAATTAATTTTTCTAAATTGCTTGTATAAACCTTGCAAAAATTATTTGAAATTTATAGAATTAGAGATCGACTAGTTGATTAATTTATCTTCTCATTGGGTTTCATTATTTTTAATGCAAAGAACCCAATTTTCTGGGTATAATGGTTTTTCCTTTCTGTCACTTGTATCTTCAGAAAACAAATTGCCAAAGCGAGTATATCCCTTTATAAACACATTCATTATAATAGGAAAATTGAATTTTCAGAGTATATGAAAACATCGGTACAGGGAAAGGCTTCCAGGGTTGTATAAAAAAGTTAAAGATTGGCAGGCAGGAAATTGAACTACATATGAACCAACATGACTGGGTTTTGAAAACTAAAGGGATACACGATTGTAGCGAGCATGCCTGTACGCATTCCCCTTGTCTAAATAATGGAAAATGTCTGGCAATTGATGACTTATATCGCTGCGAATGCCTGCCGCAGTACAGAGGAGATTTCTGTGAAAAACCGGACGATCCCTGTAGGTCTGATCCCTGTCAATATGGTTCAAAATGCAAGGCAGTGAATTCTGATTCCTTTATTTGTGAATGTCCACCTGGGCGTTTAGGTCAGCATTGTGAAATAGGTAGGTTTAAAAAGTGTTATAATGTGCTAGTATTTTACTGTTCCTTAAATAAGTAGAATTCCTAAAAGGGTTTTTAGTTTATTAGTTCATTTTGCATCTTACGTAAATGCAGAATTCAAATAATTGACTTCGAATAATAATACTAATTACCAAATTATTTGCAGAAAGTTTCTATAGACTTTTAATTTAATAGTTTTCATCAATGCAGTATAAAACGTTTAATTTATGAAAAATTTCAAAATAAATTGAAATTGTATTAGGGCGTTGCCGACTGTGAATATCTGTAATTTCGCCAATATCACAAATTCTTTATATAAAATTTTGATTTCTGAATGAAATAATAAATACATATGGAAAAATGAATCCTGATATACTTCAATCATTCCACATATTATATTAACTTCAATGATTCTAAGTGTCTGCCATGCCGAAAATATGTCATCGGGTTTTTCACTCACTTCTGTTTACTTAGAGCGTTGATATTTTATACACAATACTAGCTTTGTTGAAAAACCTTTCACTTTGCAGCGCGATAGTATCAGATTCAGCTACATTAATTGCAATGTAGCATAAAAAGTGAATCTTTGTGTGAACTCTCATGCAGTCTTGAAATTAACGCATGCAGCACGGTTAGCTGCAGCATTTTTATACTGTGCGCAACCTGATAGGTAGCCACGGAATTTGAAGAGTTCCGATTGCTGTAAAAAAATATTGGTTGAAACTAAGGCTGGGAATTTTTCAGATTTTAGTATTCGAATATTCGTTCAAAAACATATTCGAATATTCGAACTATTCGGATATTCGAATATTCGGATTATTCGCATTATTCAAATAGGTATTCGAATTATTCGGATATTCGAATATTCGAATAATTCAAATTATTCGAATACCTATTCGAATAATTCGATTATTCGAATACTCAAATAATCCGAATTATTCGAATAGGTATCCGAATAATCCGGATCCTCGAATATTCATTATTAATAGGTATAGCACTGAATACTATTTGAGTTTTTGGTTGGATAGACCACAATAATAGTCGTGACATAATCCACTAAGCAGGCAATTTGATTTGCTTTCCATACCCACAATAGGGTATCTCTCCTGTACCTGTACTTTAACGGTCAGAATTATTTAGTTAGTATTTTATTTTAGGATTGAGGCGCTATTGTTCACATTTAACTATTGAAGCTTAAATAAAACGAAAACAGAGCTAGTTTATTATACTTCTGTGTCATAACTATTTTTCCTTTTCGAAAAAAAATAAAAGTGCTCTAAAATTAGAATGATTTTAAAAAAGATGCAGATTGTGAAGGTAAAACAAATACATGAAAAGTCAATAGTTAAATATTTACAGGTTTTCTAAAATTTAAAATTTTATTTTAACCCCTGCCTTAGTACAGTAAGAATAAGGTCGAGGCGAGAAAGAGGTGAAATAGTTTGACTGGGAGTAAAACGTGCCACTAATGTGGTCTATTTATATATTTGGATTTTAGAATACCTACTTTGGTTGGATGCATACTGCATACCTATTCGTACATAATTTAATAATATATTTTAGTATTCAAATATACTCAAATATAATCGAATATTCGAATACTCGAATATATTCGAGTATTCGAATATTCGAATATATTCGAGTATTCGAATATTTCGAATATTCGAATTTTAGAATAATTTCCCATTAGAATAATTCGTATTGGAATACTCGAATATTCGAATACTCGAATTATTCGTATTCGTTTTCCAGCCTTAGTTGAAACCTTTGCAGCTGTTGCTTGTCTGCAGTTTGTGTCCGCGTTTCTGATAAATACGTTTGTTGTTGCAAGTATCAAGGTAGGTAAATTGTTTTTTTTGTGTCGTTTTAACGAAAAAATTATTTAAGCGACTGAGATGAAACTTTTACTGGTGTGTTGTGCATAGTTTCCGAAATAACATAATTTAGTATTATCACGTTTAATATATTCAAGGTGCCGCAAAAAATAAAGCTAAAACCGGATATTAGATATTAAAATATATTTATCTTAAAATCGGTTAGTTAAAGTCGACACGAATACTGCAAAATCCCTCGAAATACTACACATATGCAGCAGCTGTTCACTGCTCCATGAAAAATCGTATGTGTCTAAACATTACTGCAACGTTTTATTATACTTGCAATTTTTTATGGTAGCCGCAACATAAGAAGCTGCATGTTGTGCGAGTTATTATTAATGTCGCCGAGCGGTTTGTCTTTTAAAAAGTGCATTTACAAATTTAACATTTTGACGAAAAATAACAATTGAAAATGAGTTTATAATAATAGCAAATCTAACTACAAGAATATGTAGATCTAAATGAAAAGAATAATATTATATAACTAAAATAAAAGCTTGTTAAAGTCGTATTTATCTTTGACAATTGAGCGAATCAGCATCTCCGTTCTGGTAGGTAGTTCAGGGCCGTCTATAACTCGCGTTAGTTTTGCCGTGTGTGTGAACACGACACGAAACTTTTGCTGCTGCAACCCTAAAACTGCACCTGAAAATAGCAGGGCCTGGTCGGACCCCTGAGCTGGAGCCTGCAATACAACTAACTGTTCAGAAAAACTTGTTTTTTATCAATTTTTCAGACCGGTTTGGATGGCTTGTGTATACAAACTTTAAGAACAAAAGAATATTTACATTCATGAATCAGTATAGGAATTTCGACATTTTGTTTCCGATTGCATAACCTATCCTCAGAGACGATTCTCAAGTGATTTCAATGAAGATTAAAAAAATATATCTGATGTGGCCAGCACATAACTTTCTTATACCAGTATACACTGTGTCCAAGATAAGAATGCACAGCATGGGCATCTTGGAAATAGTAGGAGATACGAATTCGGTAAAATGGGGGAAAAAGTTGCGTAATTAGGATACTATCACAATGGTCTTGACTAATGTCAAAAATTATTTTTCGTTTTTGATTTATTACGAAAAAAGTAAATTTTTGAAATTCGCTTTTAATTTTTTTCCACGTTATTTACAAAAATATGAAAAAACAAACAAAACAGCCTCATTGTACTTTCTAATAAACTTTAACGTGGCAATGATATTTTCACCCTCCGACATTTCGTGATCGTGAAACCATCATCAACTTCTTTTTTTACGGATTTTGAATGCATTCTTCATTCTAAATTCACCTATGTATTACACATGGAGCTTACAACAAATTTTTCTCTAGTTATAGTCGTTACTAGGATTTATGGAGTACGGCCTTTACTTTGAAAGTTGCAAATAAAATTATTAATTATTTCAGCCTTCAGCAACGGAAAATAAGGCAAGAAATAAATTTTAAATCGTTTATTTTTAAATACTGATTAGGAGCAAGCAAATCGGCAAATCCGATCACGTTTTCATCAATCTACATTTCTCATAAATGTGAACATTAAATTCAAAAGTAATACCACAACTTCGATTAAAGATTATTTCATTTAAACTGATAAAAGTCAAGCAAAAAAATATTCTCAATGTGCTACACGTGAGTTACCTTTTTTTAGTGATAAGTAGGCTGGTAAAAACAATGATTGTTTGAGTTTAACGATCTGTCATATTCATAAATAGTCGTTGTTTCATCTTGTTGTCTATATACATATTTATACTAATGGATTCGTTTTCGAATGAAGAAATATTTGTTATGGTAACATGTTACATTTTGTGCCACCGAAATTGTGTTGATGCTGAGAATTTGTATCTCGATAGGTACCTAGAAAGAAGGCAGCCTGATAAAACAATTTTTAGAAGGTTAGTGTCAAATCTTAAAGAACGCGGTTCTTTCCGAAAACCCATTCGGTCTCAACAAAAACCATGTAATGAAGAGAAACTAAACAGTGTATTGTCGACAGTTACTGAAAATCCACGTGTATCAACTAGAGAAATTGAACGAGCTACTGGGATATCAAAATCCACGTCCAGTTTTATTTTATGAAAACATCGGTTTCATCCTTATAAATTTACAATTTGTCAAGGGCTTAGGCCAGGCGACGAGGAAAGACGCAGGACATTCTGTGAGTGGTATACTAGGAAATGCCAGGATGATCAAAATTTTCCTCATAAAGTAATTTGGTCAGACGAAAGTATGGTCACTAATAATGGTATTTTTAATCGAAAAAATACACATTATTGGTCCCGAGAAAAATCAACACTTGTTCAAACCAGCCGGACACCAACACCGCTTTGGTTTTAATATGTGGGTTGCCATTTTTGGTACAAGAATTATAGGCCCTTTTAATTACCATGACTCATTGACTGCCCAACGTTATCAGAATTTACTTGACACTTATCTTGAAGACGCCCTAGACAACTTACCTCTCGCTGATTCCCAGAATTGTTGGTTCCAACAAGATGGTGCTCCAGCACATAATTCTAGGGCTGTTCGAGAATATTTATCCAATCGGTTCCCAGAAAAATGGATTGGCACTCATTCAACAGTATCCTGGCCAGCACGATAGCCGGATATGACACCGTTGGATTTTTCTGTGGGGATATATCAAAAACTTCGTAAACAGGCCTAATTTTGAAAATGATATATGTATTAGCCTCAGTGACTGCACAGATATAAACAATCGATTTTATTAAAACCATAGATGTCAAATCTCTAATAAATGTTCAAAATGGCAACCGTTATTTTTTAAAAAATTCTTAGAGGTATCTGTTACCGAAGCATTTAACAGCATTACTCCAGAAATGCTAACTAGAGTTTTAGACTACTATACGAAGATGCTATCTTTGTTTAAAAAATAACGGTTGCCATTTTGAACATTTATTAGAGATTTGACATCTATGGTTTTAATAAAATCGATTGTTTATATCTGTGCAGTTACTGAGGTTAATACATATATAATTAATTTATTATTATTCAGTATTAAATCATTTTTGTTTTGTTAACTGATTATTATTTAACGTACTAGATGGACGAGTACCTGATAAATTGTATTTGTATCTAGTCCTCAAATTAAATTTATTATTTATTCATTTCATAAATCCTAGTAACGACTATAACTAGAGAAAAACATGTTGGAAGCTCTATGTGTAATACATAGGTGAATTTAGAATGAAGAATGCATTCAAAATCCGTAAAAAAAATCCAGGTCCGTATTTAAAAAAAAGAAGTTGATGATGGTTCCACGATCACGAAACGTCGGAGGGCGAAAATATCATTGTCACGTTAAAGTTCATTAGAAAGTACAACGAGGATGTTTTGTTTATTTTTTCATATTTTTGATAATAACATGAAAAAAAAATTAAAAGCAAATTTCAAAAATTTACTGTTTTCTAAATAATTCAAAAATGAAAAAATAATTTTTTTGACATTGGTTAAGACCATTGTGATAGTATCCTAATTACGCAACTTTTCCCCACTTAACCGAATTCGTATCTCCTACCATTTCCAAGATGCCCATGCTGTGCATTCTTATCTTGGACACAATGTATATCATCTTGATCTGCTAACATTGCCATTTTTTTACTAAATTATACCTTTTAGACGTCAAACTGTTAAATTTGTCTTAACCCCATTTTATGAGGCCAAATGTGTAAAATATTTCAGTTTACATCAGCTTTATTTAAGTACTTGGAAAATATATTTTATTCGCTTGATATAGTAGACATGATTTATAATCTTTTATCAAGAATATATTTTTTGGTAGTCAAAAACAAAAAAGTTTGGGTCTCCTATTAGTATTTTTTAAGTTAACGCGGATACACACATACACACACGCACATCCACACATACACACACGCACATCCACACACACATCCACACACACGCACCGCCAGACATAATTCGGAAAACAGTCAGAATGAATTCAGAAGAGGTCAAAACGTATATATCAATTAAAATCTCGAGGTCGAAAGAAATCACTATTACTATACTTATATTAGGTATAAGAAAGTAATTAAATGTGGAATAGCAAATCACCAGATTGCTAACAATTTCGGTTTGATAGGAGAAAACCTGACTTTTGTACTTTGAACCGCCATTAGTGTCCCGTATATTTTATTAATTTGCACAAAATTTTGTTTCTGATGGTGATATAAACCCTTGTATTAAAATTCTATTTATAAAAATAAACGTTTTAAATTTTTTCTTTAATATTAATGATGTAATAATCTTTTAAATAACAAACCCTTCATTGTAATTGGTCCGTTAACCTGAATATACATTTTTCAAATATTATTTGAGCGCATTTAGCATTTGAATTACTTACATTTTAGTTTTGTGTATACATATAATGACATTATTAGCGTTTAGTATGTAGGTACTAAACCGAAATACTCACTCATCTCCATATTCAGTATCTTTGCTCAAAGTTTATTGCAACTGAGAATATTCAACATTGGTATTGCAATTGCAGTCTGAATATTATCCTAATTACCTGCAAATATCTGCAGAAACCTTTGAGATTCTCCAAATTTACATGTTTATTAAAATTGGTCAATACATTAAGATTGGTCAATAAGGTATACTTTTCTTACGTCATGTTAACTTGTTAAAATAATGCTTCTAAGAGTATTATGATTATTATTATTATTACTTATTACTTACAATTTCAAATATATTATGTACTCGGTTAAACTTGTAATTTAAAATTATTGCAGAATATAGGGATGCACAGATAGTCACCCCGGAGTTCAATGGAAGTAGTTTCATCCAGTTCCCACGATTGGAAGGCATTAAGAAGACATTTTCAATTGAAGTTTCCTTCATGCCGAAAGCACCTAATGGCTTAATATTGTACAACGGCCAAATGAAAAATGGTCGAGGTGATTTCATTTCCTTGAATCTTGCCGGTGGACACCTTCAATTTCGTTTCAACCTAGGAAGTGGAATCGCCAATTTAACGTAAGCTTTTTCTAACTTTATTTTAATTTGCTTTTATTTTATCTCTCACTTAGCAATTTGTACGTGCAAATGTTTTCAAGTTTAATGGAACAAATATTGGACCGCTCATAATGCTTATTGGAATGCTTAGTTTTCTAATAAAAGATTTTCAAAGAAATGCAGTTGATCGTGCTTTATTTTATAAGCCCTTAATTGGTAAGACTGAGTAGCATTAAGCTCAAATCGTTTATAAAGAGATTAATTGATCCTCTGCTTTCCACAGTAGGACGTGATCAAGTTTTTTATTAATTTATTTTAATATTACGGTTCAAAAGAGAATAGAAATTCAAAGCGGGTTTCTGCCATATCTTGCCTGTATGTGACACATTAACGCATTTTAGTTTTCAACTCCGACTTTGTTTTATTCACTAAAGAAAGTTTAACAGTTAAAAGTTGTCTTTAATATATATATATATATATATATATATATATATATATATATATATATATATATATATATATATATATATATATATATATATATATATATATATATATATATATATATATATATATACGTATATATATATATATACGTATATATATATATATGTATATATATATATATATATGATATATATATATATATATATATATATATATATATATATATATATATATATATATATATATATATATATATATATATATATATATATATATATATATATATATATATATATATATATATATATATATATATATATATATACACGTATTACAGCGTAATTCACTTTAAGCGAATACGAATATAACCTTATTTATTTCTAAAAACGTTGATATTCTTTTTGTAATTGGTTAGAATTATTAAGCTCCATTTCTCCAAACCAGCAAAATCATTTTAAAAACATACATCGACTATGAAAGAACAACAACTTTCGAGAAATCGTTTAATCTTTGAGGATTGAAAGGAAAGTTATTCGGAAAAAGTTGTTTGGTATTACAAAATATCCCCATATACAAAATTTTCTCAACAAAATCAATTGATATTTATTTATTTTCGCCAAATTATGAGATCATAAAATTTTAGTTACCAGAGACAGGATTTATCAATCGGATATGACGTAAAACCAGGGTTGGCTTTAGGTGGTTATGTGTCAGATTTGCATGCATATATGAAACAATATCTTACCTTGAAAATTTTTTTTAGCAAATTCATATTATCCAACGTTGATAAAGTTAATTTATTATAAACACTCACTCAAAGAGAACTGGAGGTATAGGGGGATATACTTAACAGTAAACTACACACATAAGTATTTTTCCCTGCCGGTTACAAGAATAAAAGTATATTATTAATATCTGTTCTAAATGTTTTGTAGTTAAACTTCGGCGCCTTTCGTTGAAAATCCATTTATATTGCGAGAATAACCACTCGACGTCGTCAGATGTAACTGGAGCATACTTAAAATATGCAGATTTTCGCAAAGTCACCACATCATGCCCGGTGTAGCAAAGTCTATTTCTTTGCCGTTTAAAAGGTCCATTACATCTGTCACCGTAACATATCCGGGACTTTTTTAAACAAACAGTTTGGAATTTTGTTTGTACCCACGCAGCAATTTCTCCCTGTAATTGAAAAATATATTGTCGAAGATCGAACACAACGTTTATTGCATCGACTGTAGTAAATCTGATGTTGGTTGATATTTAAGATCCTGTATGGCTAGATGAATTCGTGAAAACTTCCGTATATGGTTTCCAGATTTTCTTGAACAGTTGGATCCATAAATGCATGTGTTACGCCTGTGAAATAGAAACGGCGTCATTTAGATTTAACTGCTGTATAGGTATTACACATTTTCAAAATGACAGTAATAGTACGATGTTGCCTCTAACCAAGTTCCCTATCGTGTTATAGCGGGCTGTGGAGGTAATGGAGTATTTGGTAGAATTTCATGAAATAACCGTACAGGACTTGATGCTTTAAGAAAAACTTTCTTTACACTAGATCAAATTATCAACATTAGGGTAGCACCCCCTAATAATTTCAGCAATCCTAAGAATCCCATGTGCTAATCATGTTACATGAAGTATATTCTGATATGTTTAGTTATTTCGTCCACGCTAAACCAGATGTATTCCCCATAAGCTCAAAAGAAATGTTCTCTTTAATATTTTCACACACTGTTGATAAATGTTTTTTCTTAGTGTAAACTCCGAAGACGCGTTAACATTGGTATATTTGCCACTAACATATTTTTCCAAAAATTGTCTAAAAAGTGGATTGTCTAGATTTGACCACGGTATGTTACATCCTATCATAAATTCCACTAAATCTAAGTTGAAATTACGTTGCATGTCACTGTACGTAAAGCCACCTACGCTCCGTTTATGGTTTTCTGAGGAAATATGTCTATTAATATTTGTGTTGCATGACCACGAAATTGCTTTGTTACTTCTAGTACAATACAATTGTCTACCATCAAATTGTAAATCGGCAATATCTCGATTCCAAGAATTTACTGTAGCTTCCGTCGGTTTAACTGCGCGTATTTAGTACCTACGTCCGAATGAATCCACGTTATGCAAAATACTGTTTAATCGTGTTATAGGGCCGGCCGTTGGTTATCAGTAATGTAAATTACCAATATACTGTAATTTAAAAGAATCTATTACGTATTACGTTTTAATTTAATATAGTGCATTCCCTGACAAAACTAAGTTACCATGAACATTGCAAAATTAAATAAAATGCACTTAATATGTTTTTGTAGTTTGGGAATGTTTCAGTAAGTGTTTGCAATATATTATACCACTTCCCTAATTTATATTATATCTGTAAAAGCCATCCCTGGGAACCGATCGGTAAATCCCACGTATGTTAATTACACATTTTAAGACTTTGAGGCAACTTTTTCAAATATCTTGTTACTTCACCGCTAATACAATTTTTCGAAATGTGTTTTCTCTCAGCCACAATGCATGTGTTTTGGTTTAAAACAATTTATGACAAAATAGGGCTTGTGTATTTGTTTCTAATCGCTTACACAAAATTTGATTGATATCTTTTAATATAAGTTATTAGGGTGAATACAATATGCGTAAATTTTTGTTGGTTGTTTATGAAAATGTATAAAATTATTTCCATACTGTGTTTTGGAAGCAATTTAAAAAAAATGATAAAAGTTTAAGGGATAATGTAAACTGCCTTTATTTTTCAGATACGAAAAATTTTTACCAACAAAACTTATTCAGAATAAAAGACGTAAAAATGTTTAGAAAAGTCGGTCTTGTTTAATTTTTTAGTTGAGTCCAACGATATCGGTTCTGATTATCTCGTTTATTTGAATAAATATTAAATTTTGATTCATTGAAGAAAGATATCTATGTATTTATCTTTGTCCTGAAGTGGGTTTAAACCTGTGATGTGAAGATAACACTGACGTAGTTTTCCACGAAACACCAAAACACCATATACTGCACTCGGTGCGCGTTTCGACAATTTTAATCATCTACAGATGATGCCAACTTGGTTGGCGAAACGCGCGTCGAGTGCAGTATATGGTGTTTTGGTATTTCGTGGTAAACTACGTCAGTGGAATCTATCTTTAACAATGTTTTTAAATATTTTTGCAGTTTTTGATGGAGTCTAATAATACTTACTTGAAAAAAGTAAAAAAATCAAAATACTTCGTAAAGTAAGAATCGCTAATTTGCAAGCATGAAAAGGGTTTTCGTAAAAAAAATATCGTTCTATGATTTAGCAGCGATGCTAAATTGTTTTTCTAAAAAAAGACATCCTGACGATTCACGCTAGGTTTAACATTTTTTTGTATTTACTTTTTTAATATTCATATAAAAAAACGAGATAGTTAGAAGTCTACTAGACTCTATTAAAGTCAAATTAAACCAATTTTTTTTTAATAACTGAAAATTGGGCTCAACTTTATTCTACTTAGTTTAAGCTGAAAAAAACACGAAATTTATCATTGATGGTTTCAGATTATTTGTAATTTTTTGTCACTACTATTCTCTATATTAGTTAATAGGACAATTTTCAATCATATTTATCTAAGGGAAAGTGTTAGTTCAAACTTTACTTCGTTACGCCTAAATCGAATTTTCGATTGTTTATTTTAGGAGTCGTGAGCCTGTGACCTTGGGTAAGTGGCACTGGGCTCGTATATCTCGAGAGGGGCGAGAAGGCATTTTGAAATTGGATAACTCCAGCATAGTTCGCGGTTATTCTGGTACTCCACTAACTGAGTTAAATCTAGAAACTCCCTTCTTCATTGGATCTTTATTGTAAGTTATATATTAAACACTTAATGAATTTATGTAATGTCTTTTTGACCATACTATAATACTTTGGAAACATCAACAGCTATCTTGTTACACACTAAAAATATGTTGCCCCCATAAGGCCATTGGAAAATAATTTATAATGAAGTAACTAATTAAAAATAATACTATTTACATTCTGAATCTCAAAAACCAATATATAATTCAGAATTCAACAACTTTAAGCAGACATTATTTGTGGTATACTTCACTAAAATACAAAGCTGGAACTTGCATGAAAATACGGCTTTATTGACATAAATTTGTAATATTTTTAGGAGCAACTTCTTTCAGTGGTGTAAATTATATTTTTAAATTAATTTAAAATGTTCCTAAATATTTATGATATATCATATATCTTGCTATAATTTCAAATAATGATATAATATTAATTTGTACACTCTTTGCCCAGTTTGATATCTAATTTTTAAATTGTAGAAATTGGAAAGAAATTCATCGTTTGTCCGGATCCTCCAAAGGATTTAAAGGAGCTATACAAAGGATTATTCTTAATGGCAATCCATTGCCAATATCAAGCGTATTGCCGTACTGTAGCACTACAATTTCACATAACAATTCTGGATGCAGTAATAATATTGGATACTATGACGGATTACCCTGTTCGGTATCTAAAAACCCGTGTCTAAATAATGGGCTTTGTATTCCCAATCTTGAAGATTTTACTTGCAAGTGTCAGTTAAACTACAAAGGAAAATACTGTGAAACAGGTAAATCGGATTACATTATAAAATAAAATAGACAGAAAACATTTATAATTTTGTGGATGGAGATATCAATTTAATAATTACGTTTTTTTAATCACATTTCTTTAAATTGTTTTAAAGCATTAACTGAAATTTGTTCATAAAAAAATTGGCCTAACTGTAGATACAGGGTTGGGTCATAGTGCGTTCGACTTCGATATCTCGAGTTCTATGAT
>JANEYF010002969.1:17500-19502 GCA_029963845.1 Rhamnusium bicolor
TTGAGCATAATTTTATACCCCTCCCCCTTCAGCCTCTCTTGGAGTGACAGCTACCCCTTTAAAATTTTTAAATAGAAGGAGGGTGCGTGTGATAAGTCATTTGAAAGAGTTTTTAATTATCTGTCCATCAATATGAGATTTTTTGAATTTTGTATATTTTTCATTAAGAAAATTAAATTTGAAAATTTCTAAATGTATTTATAATATATACAATCAAATGTTATTTATGCCTATGTACCAAATATCTGTCTAATCTGACTTTTCTAATTAATTTTGTGTCATAACATTCAATTTAAATGTATAGGTTTTTCTGGTACGCAGGTGGCAACATACCCAACAAAAAGAAAGAAGTAAAAAGGGTTTCTTTTTACATATCAGAAAAAATTATACATTTACATTTTTTTATTTGCTATATCTGTGCAGACTTATGATTCTAGTTATTTATCGCCGATTGTCAAGTTGATCATTATTTTAACAATGAGTCTTTCGGTTACCCAAGGAATTGAAATGTTGATATTATTAGGATGTGGTGATAAAACAAGAACGCAGAAGCAGGTATGCGAAATCTTCAATACTAAGTATCCTGACGGTCGCATTTCTCAGTCTACAGCTTAGTAGAATAGAAAACAAATTTCGTGAATTTGGAAATGCCCCAGATATTCCTAAATCTGGTAGATAACGCATTTTAGACGATGAAAAGAAATTGGATATATTGTTAGATATTCAAGATAACCCACATAAACCTATAAGACAAGTTGCCGCCGATAATGATGTTAGTAAAACGTCCATATTGCGTCTTCTAAAAAAATGAAAAATACTACCCATATAAAATTCATTTGGTTCAAGAACTTAACACCGATGACCCTGATCGCCGATTGGAATTTTGCGAAATCATGGCAAATAGATGCCAAGATGATCCGTTATTTATAAAATACATTCTTTTTTCTGATGAAGCAACATTCGTCTTAAATGGAACAGTCAACAAACAGAACTGTAGATACTGGAGTACAGAAAATCCACATTGAATGATGGAAGCCAATACTCAATATCCTGAGAAGGTGAACGTTTGGACTGGAATTATAAATTCTCAAATTATCGGACCATATCTCTTCGACAGCCCATTAACTGGCGCACGTTACTTGAATTTCTTGCAAAATTTCTTAGTTCCAGAGTTAAGAATACTTTTCCCAGATGATGACAACCCTAATGAAATTGATAGAAATATTTGGTATCAGCAGGACGGAGCTACACCACATTTTGCATTGGAAGTAAGAGCCTATCTGAATCAAGTTTTTCCCAATAGGTGGATCGGTAGACGCGGTGAAATTAAGTGGCCTGACGGTTCTTCCGATTTGACCCCGCTTGACTGTTGTTTTATGAGGTTACTTAAAATCGAAAGTCTACTTTAACAGACCAAATAACGTCGATGAACTAAAAGACAGAATAAGGCAAGAAATTAATCAAATCACCCCGGAATCGATACAAAATGTTTTAGAAGAATTTCAGCAACGCGTCCATTATTATTAAGAAGCAGCAGGCGCCCAGTTTGAACATTTGATTTAAACTGTTTCCATGTTCTTTTGTTTACTTAGTAACAATAAAAATGTAACATTTTTCAATAAAAAAATTAAAAGAAAAATTATATTGCTGAACAGAGAATTAATAGCCATTTCAAATGAGCTATCACACACACCCTCATTCCATTTAAAATTTTAAAGGGGTAGCTGTCACTCCAAGGAGGTTGAAAGAGGAGGTATGCTCAAAAAATGTCATTTTAGAATTAAAAATTGACATAAAATTGAAGTATTTTTAATTTTTATTGCTGAATAATTTTCATTGTTCAATAAATCGAAAATAGTTAGAAATAGCCATAGGGACGTACGTACAAAAAATTTTCGTTTTTCAATTCTACATTACATCGTCCAAAAATATACAGGGTGTTTCATTTGAAAAAAATTGAGAAAACTCAGTTTAAATAGTTGTAAATTTAAAAATTATTTTT
>JANEYF010002970.1:0-315970 GCA_029963845.1 Rhamnusium bicolor
AAATAAGCAGGAATTTGTTATCAGTCACGTAGTGAAATATGATATCCTGGGATAGTCTAGAATATATTCTAAGTTACTATACGGTGTCTGAAATATTATATAACATATATATATATATATATATATATATATATATATATATATATATATATATATATATATATATATATATATATATATATATATATATATATATATATATATGTATATATATATATATTTAATTTTCCTGCTAAATATCCAAAAATATAGGGTAAAAAAAAATAATGAAATAAACAGGAAAACAATCTTTAAAAAAATATATATGGAAAAGAAGTATATGTATATGTATTTACAATGTTACTTAATACTTAATCCCCAGCTATAAGTTTGAATGTACTTCCGGTTCAAGTTGAGGTTAAAAAAATAAACAATAATAAAAAACTGTTCAAAATTAATTTTACTTAAAGACAAAAAAACTACTAAGTTTAAGTGTAATAAAAATGATTTAGTTCAAGTTAGAATTTAAATACGGTCAATAATAAAAAAAACTGTAAAAAAAAATTATTTATCAAAAGAACCAAATTACTTAACAAACAATAATAGTAATAACTGGGACCACTTATACTTGGAATAAAATGTTTTAAACAGTCCTTAATAATTATTACTAAATAAATCAATATAAAAAAAGAATGCAAAAGAATTTATAGATTTGCGTGACCGTAGACACTGATGTGGCTGGTTGGTAGGTAGATCCACAATATGGCTTTTATGATAGGATCCAGTACATTTACAAAATTTCCAAAAAATTCCAGGAATTCAGGTATACACAGGAACTATGTTCAAATTTATCCAGGAAAAAAATACCAACTGCAAACCAGGCAGCGATCTGTTCCAAAAATCGGTTTATACACACCAAAAATTTAACCATGAAATAAAAACCCTAGAGAGAAAAAAAATATTATAACACCGTGTTGATTTAAATGAAATAAAAACTTTACATGGAAGAGACACAAAACTACATACATTTTTACGGAAAAAAAAATTAATACAATAAAATCAATATTTATATACCTTGAACGAAGGGTTTTACTTCCAAAAATACCAAAAAGGCTCTGTGTCAAATGACTGAGCGTGGTGGGTGGTAGAAATAGTGTCCAAATCCCAAAAAAGATGTAATTTTCCATAAAAATAACACTATACAAAGCTTCAATTAGCAAATATACGTAGAAAATCACAAGTAGCACACCACTAGAATATTCCCTATCAAGGATGATACCAGATCAAAATTTCTAGGCGGCCGGCACACTATCTTCGCTAAAGTCGACACAGGAAGTAATGTTTCATAGAATGACAAAAGACAACAGACAGAATAATTTTTCCATATCAAATAAACCTATTGGAAAAAAAGGGGTAAAATTCGAAATACGAATACGAACCGTAATTCCGTCCCTACGTAACAGATGGCGCATGACCGATAAGAAATTATTCACCGTAAATGTCCTTTATAAATCATAATAACATTCTGCAATTACTAAATGGATTATGAATATTCGGATACGAGGAAAAAAACTAATAGTTTTCATGAATTTAACAAAATAAAGGAAATTAAATAATACGTTACCTTGAAGTAAGATGGCAGCACCAAATTTGACACAGAATAATTTATTTATAACACTAAATTATTATTTATTATTATAAGAGCTATTGCTACTAAGGTGAGTAGGTATTATTTCTAAAGTATGTATCTCTAGAATGTTAATTCTTAAGTTTCAGTAAATTTCATTGATTGAATAGCTAGTACTAAAATGTTCAAGTGTATAAATTTAAATAATTAATTTTCCAGGTATCTGATGACCGATTAAGACACAAGCTATATTGGCAGACTAGTTAAGGTGAGTACTTTAATTTGTAATAGTTATAAAACTTTTATTAAGCAAATTTAAGAAGGTACCTCCGCATAACCTCATATTTTATATCTTGATTTTAGGAGTTTCAATAAGAATAATTGATTATCTCACGATTGGAAATGTTACAGTAGACTGAACTGAAGAAAGTTATTACAAAAATATCTATAAGCAACCTTTCTATATGGCCAAAATTAATAACCAAAATTTGGTTCTCCGAAGAACTACGATGAAACATTTTCCAAAATTTTAAAGGACAGGATATCATGCTAACAGACTAACCAGTTACATAAATATACACAAGTTAAGATACTCTATTTTAATAATATTACTTGTTACAGGGTGTTGCTGAGAAAAATGAAAATTTATGTGAACAATTTTTCACGCAACAAACCACCGAGTGGCTGAGATTTGTCGCTGGTGGGTAAAGCCCAATTTCATTCAATGCTCTGCCAAAACTGAACACCTGTGTCGGACACCGGTGTCGACCACTAAGTGGTCCGTGGGTAAAGGCCCTTACAGAGTAGGGCGAAAAATACAAGATAAACAACGTCCTATAATTATTGAACTAGTAAACTACCAACTAAAATTTGAAATATTAAAAAACGCCAAAAGTCTAAAGGGTACAGGTATATTTATCTCCAAAGACTATATACCGGAAAACTATGAACAACAAAAAAGTCCTGAGAAAAAATCTCAAAATAGCCAAAGAACAAAATATTAATGCCTATATTGTAGTACCCTGCATTTAAATTTATCTATATTCCCGCTAACAAAGAATGACGAATGATGGCGCTGTCAGGCTAAGTGAGTGGAAGCTTCGATGGAAAAGTAAAAAGTTAAGAAGCAGAAGAAGAAGCTAGAAATAAAAAAAGGGGAACGAGGCGGAAGGCGGAAGAAGGTAGACAGAATACTGGATACTACGTATATAGAGGCAGACGTTTGGAAACGCAGTGTTAAGTATTATTTTTAAATACTTATTACAGGTGGGTGACTAGTTAATTAACAATATTATTTGTCCAAAGTCCTGTTAGCATCAAATCAGAGTAATAAACTCCTGAGTGCAAGGTATTTACATTGTGGTGGTCAAGTAACCTTAAAGTATGTTGTTTTCTGCGTACTGTTTCACTACCAAGTTTTGTTTAAATCATTATCTAGTAAATATATCAACCTGAAACTGATATATTGTGGCAGGCTGTTCAATTACTAGTCAGGAACTAATCCCAATAAGCACAGTTATCATTATTTCAGTCGACACGTGCTGACCTTTATTGGACCTTGTCAAATTTTAAACGTAACTGACTATTTATTTACTGTGTTATGTGTAATATAATTCTATGACATGTAGAGAGCCATCTTTACTATGTTTTTCTAATCTTGTAGATAAAAGACCATGCAATAAACTAAAAGATCAGATTATGTTCGTCAAAAAAATTCATTAACCATTACTATTGTTGTTTAACTGCTTGATGTTTTGATTTATGTTATTAATTTATGGGCAATTATCTATTGCCCAGGGGTTGCATTAGTGCTCATTCCAGAAGTTTATCTTTTATTTAGATTTAACGTTGCAAATTACCAGAAGGACTTTTGGGATGAATGAGCCTTGTTGTGTGTCACTAACATTTTCCGGCCGTGAGAGGATGAGTGGTGGTTGCTTCCGGTCGGACCTGCCCCTCATACCTCGACCATTCAACTCATAGCCTGTTTGACCGTAGCCAGGTTCTCAGGTACCTGCGGCAGGGGTGCTGCTAACTAACACTTCTTCAGTTTTATCTCTTAGATCGTGATGTGGGGTTTTTCTGGTACTAAGTTGGTAGTTTATCAGACTGGAATTATGATTACATTTTTGCAACCGCAACGATCACTGGCTGTTGGTAATAGATACTTAAAATTCCAATGTTTCATCTGTTCTCGCAATATACTTGTTATGTGCTCACAATATATTTCCCATGACGATTTGTTGTCCTTATTTCACAGTCCTCCTTCCCTCATAATGCTCCTACCAGTGTATCTTGAACGAAATTGCCAACTTAAAATACTCGCGCGAAATTCAAAAATTATACCTGGAAATACTACAATATTAAAGATAATATACTGATTGCAAACGGAATAAACTACACATATGAAGAATTAAAAGCTCGAACTATCGACAAACCTGAGGAGACCACAGAATCTAAAACAAACCTAGATGCAAATGCAGAAACCAACCATAAAAACAGGAACACAGTCACAGCAAATAGACTTTCCGCTTTAAACCCAGAACCAAGGACCAATAGAAGAGAACAACCAGCGAACGCCGAAGCCAAACTTACTAACTCCAGCAAAAATACCAAAAACCAAAATCCAAATACAATTTCTACAAGACAGGCAAAAAATAAATTAAAACATGGATTGTGGTAAGAAACATTGAATTTACGATCGCACAACTTATTAATGTCAATTAAACTTGTACTTTATAGTCTATACCTTATACTTTTACTATAAATTAGATTAGATATATAATTAAGTAAAATAAATTAGAGAAATATGGATACATATATTAGAGATTTCAGTGTATCGCAGATTAAGTGTACTACTGTAGAAAATGAAACTGAAATGAAACAAATCATCAATAATAATAAAGCAAATTTTATGCTGTTTCATAATAACATTCGCTCAGTAGCAAAAAATATGGATGAACTTCTGGTAGTTCTGGAAAACTTTAATTATATATTTGACTGCATTATTTTAACGGAAACGTGGAAAATATATAATTTAGATATAATGAAGGTACTATTAATAAAAATGATGGAGTAATAGTTTACCTACGAGAAAACGTCAATCATATTTTTAATCTCAATAAAATCAACGATTTGAATGTTATCGAGCTAAATCTGATATATAATCAGAATAAAATTCATATATGTGCCATCTATAGACCTCCTTCGACATGTCCTTTCTTGTTTAATACAGGGTTAATTAATTATCTGAAACAGAAAAGACAAGGTAATGACGTCAGTTTCCTTATAGGTGATATTAATATAGACATTATGAACAGTACTGACTATTCTGAGGAATATCTCAATATATTAGCAGAAGAAGGATATTTACCAGGTATATACAGTCCTACAAGAGTGCAAGGCCAAACGAGAACTTGCATCGATCATATTTTTATTAAAACTCATAAAGATCTTGAGAACATATCATCGATAATTTACGAAACGCATATCACTGATCATTTTACAACTATTATTTTTTTTAACTCGTAAAAACAAAAGACAAATTCAGAAAATAGATACAAGAAATTTCTAAATTATGAAAAGTTAAAAAATATGTTGAATAATGAAAATTAGGAAAATATATACAGCTCAAATGATGTCGAACAAGTTACAGATAATTTCATAAATATAATTACAGAATCTATAAACGAATGCACAAGTACTACAAAAATCAAAAGAAATAATATTAAAAGAAGTCTTTGGGTCACAACTGGGTTAATTCAATCAATTAACAAGAAAAACTCACTGTATAAATTAGTGAAAAAAAACCAAGGAATACAGATATATTGAACGATTTTAAACAATACCGGGATAAATTAAAAATTTTAATAACGAGTACAAAAGAAAAGCATTATAAAAGAAAAATAGAGGAAAATAAATTATGTGCAAAAAATATGTGGTCATGTGTAAATGAAATTAGTAACAGAAAGGTAAGTAAACTAGACATTAATAAAATAATTAATGAAAACGATGAGGAGATATCTGATAAACAACAAATAACGAATGAATTTAACAACTTTTTCAATAGTGTGGGAATAAAAGTAAACAAAATAAGAGCTAAACAAGTAGTAACATATAGCCAGAGACAAAACAAGAAGGGTGTAAAAAATACTCTATATTTAGAAGAGACCACGTCTGTTGAAGTGAAGAACTTAATCTTGTCTCTGAAAGACAAAAAAATCCCTTCATAACATAACAAGTGAAACGTTGAAACTAATAGTGGATCAAGTGTCCGAACCCTTTGCACATATTGTAAACTTATCTATTCAATGTGGTGTTTTTCCAAGAAAGCTTAAAATTGCTGTGATAAAACCTGTATACAAATCTCGAGACAAACTAAAAGTAAATAACTACAGACCAATATCATTGATATTTAATTTTGCGAAAATATATGAAAAGATTTTAAAATCGAGAATAGTAACATTTCTAAAGAAATATGACCTATTATCTGATGGGCAGTATAGTTTTCGCGAGGATGCTATTGCTAATTTAACAGAAAGAATTTATAAAGCCTTAGATAACAAAAAAAAGTCGCTTTGCATCTTCGTAGATCTAGCTAAAGCATTCGATACAGTTAGTCATGTAGATTTGTTGGATAGCTTAAGTGATATTGGTCTGCATGGTGTAGTCAAACAACTCCTGACTAGTTATCTCACGGAGAGACAACATTGTGTAGAAATGGAGAATATACACAGTAACTTTCAAACAGTTCAGTGTGGTGTACCACAGGGAACTGTACTTGGTCCACTACTTTTTACTATTTATGTAAATGAGTTATTTCAAATACCTTGTGCTGGTAAAATCATAAGCTTTGCGGACGATACTGCAATTTTCTTTGAAGCTGAATCATGGGACGTATTAAAAAGGAATGTGGAGGAAAATTTTCCCGCGGTGATAGACTTTTTCAATAAAAAATTATTATCCATAAATTTTCAGAAAACATTTTATCTACCATTTGCCAGCTACGAAAACAGTTTACCAACTTTCACTTCTCTAGCAATCCGAGATGCGAATACTGAGATTCTGATTCAATCAAAACAAAATATCAAATATTTAGGGGTGATATTGGACTGTCATATGAGATGGGATGCCCACACCGACAAATTAGTCAAACAACTAAGGTGTGTGTTACCAGAAATAAAACTATTAAAAACTTTTCTAGATGAAAGGCAGTTAACTTCAGTATATTATGCGTTGGTGCAATCTCATCTCACATACGGTATAATAGCATGGGGTAGTGTAACCAATAATCATTACAAAAAAGTTGAGGTTATTCAGAAATGGATATTAAAAATTATATATAATAAATGTAAAACTTACTCATCACATCAACTATTTAATGAAATAGCAATATTTGATATTAGACAACTATTTTGCCAAGCCCTTTTGTTACATTGCTTCAAAAACAAAAACAAAAAAAAATATAATTAACCACATTCACAACACAAGATACAAGGAATGTGCATTAGAATTACCCAAGATTTTTAAAACTATTGGACAAAGAAGTCATAACTATCTCTCCACAAAAATATTTAACACCCTCCCAACGGATATAAGGCACATATCTAATTGTAAGCATTTTAAATCAGAAATTAAGTCGTGGATAAAACGACATACAAGGAAAGATATTAACAGTATGATTGACAGAAAAAACACTTAAACATAAAAAGACTCCATATAAGATCACTATATAAGTAATATTTCATACCAACACTGTCATGTACCTAAAACTTAAGCATAATAAACTAGAATAGTAAATACGTATATGTTCATTAGTTGAATGTACTTACTATTAAATATTTTAACATTATTAGCAAATAATTTTAACTATCTACAAATTGTATATAAACTTATTCACTCTTGTATAAAACTGTGGTTAATATGTATTGGTTACAGTGAATATTTCACCCATGCGCGGAATTTTCCTTGTGGGTTTTTCGAATATTTATTTGTATAACTATTAGATGGTTCACCATTGTTACTACCATTGTATTGTATCATTATATATAAATAAATAAATATTATTATTATTAGTATGTGTGCTATGGTTTTGTCGGGTTGAATTTGAGAAAAATGGGTTAATGTCCTGTATGGAATTATTACGTGACTGTTGCGTATGACTGTGTCTGCTTTGTATTGTCATATTTTGTGTAGATATAAAGCTTTCATTTTCCAGATATAAATTCATGGCATCTTCCAAGGTCTCGTGATCTTATGAAATCGCATGCTCGGATATTTAAATTTCGTAAAAATGCTTTTAAGGATTGAGATTCGTATTGTCTAATGTGTAATAGCTTTTCGTCTATCGTCATTTCGGTGACTCGTTTAGAATTTATTTTAAAACAGAGTTTACTACGTAATAATTGAATCCGTTTCGCGAAGTCAATACAGTTTTCGTTTCTTTGTAGTGTCATTGTAAAAAGTTGTTGTTGAAGAATGTCGAGACTTTGATTATCTCCAAAAGTTGTTCTTAAACCTTGTCTGATTAAAAGCCAAGAGTTTAGTTCGGGTCGGGAATCTATAAGAATTTTTGCACGGTCTCTCAGTTTTCCTTTAATAATACTATTTACGCATTTATTTAAGATAATATCTGAACCATGATATAGTTAGTGAAATTCGTCCACAGCGTTTATAAACAATTCTAAATCTAGTTCTGATCCGTCATACGTGTGTGTTACTACAAAGTTCTATAGTACAAGTAGTAAACCCAGGACACCTAATTGCTGTACCCGTCAAGGAAACAACCATTCAAAAACTTTGCAAACAAAACGGATTTTTAAAAATTAGCCAACCGTCGCTAATTACAATTCCTGAAAACTGTTCAGTCATTTTATATAATTAAGAATACAGGAATACCAAAACTTGGATATTCCACGAACAATTTAGTTTACCCAAATTAAATATTAAAAACGAAACAAACTACATATCAGAAAATGAAAATTAAACCACTGGAACAATTTAAAGAAGAACAATCTGCCTTACCATTAATTTAAATTGTCTTAACATTACCAATTGTTCTCCTAATTCTAGGATATCTTGTCAGTAAAATAGGCAGGAAATATTTAAACATTGTTCCAAATCAACCGGAAGTGTTGCCGAAGAAGTAAGAAAATCAACTTTAGAAAATGAAGGCATCAACCCCTCAACAGTGGTTCCACCCCTACTTTCGATTTAAGGAGGGAGGAATTATATGAGCCATTATGCCAACGTAGTGCCAAGTCAGCTTAAGATAATGGAGGCTATAAATCCACCCGTCGCCTCCCAGAAGTTTAGTCTAGTTCCAGTTCTCTTCAAAGTCAGTAAAACTCTGTTCATTTATTTTTCGGTTACTTTTGTGTTTTATTAAATAAATCATTTTTTAAAAACATAACAAACGAACCGATTATCATTATTCGCTTTACTTGCGACAATAGCTGAGTTAAGTTAGTAAATGGTGAAAATATAAATATACTAAAACATTCATGTGACTGGAAAATTCATACCCGTATTTAATCATATTATACATGTATTTTACCTAATGTTAAATGGAATATTGTGATATACTCAAGTTTTAAATAATAGAATATAATAAAAAAATGCATGCAAACAATTTTTGTATTCTTAATATTAAACACTATACAATACAATTGAATAAACGTTTTATTTAACAACTGATTAAACGTATTTCAACTGAACAGCCGTAAACCTGTATCTCCATCTTATGTCCTAAATTAAACAGTTATTTTTGGTGTTGTTAGAAGTCTACCACGTAACAGTAAGTGGTGTTGGTGAAATCAGCAAGATGTCACTATGGTCGGTAACAGTGTATATTGCGCAATGATTAGTAAGATGACGCTTCCATCAACTGAAGATGTCGCATCAGACGATCGAAAGTTCAATCGATGAAAGTTTGGAGTCACTTGAGAATTAAGAGTGGGGTTAAAGCTTGGCATCATTTTTACGCGGGTTCATTTAAACCAATGAAAATTAAGAGTGGGGTTAAAGCTTGGCGTCGTTTTTTTAGCGTGGGTTTACTTAAACCAATGAGGATCAAAAATGGGGTTAAAGCTTGGCTTGCTTTAGACATGTGACACCATTTCAACCAACGAGATTTCAGAGTGATCATCCCTTCCTCTAATTAAACGGGCTGAGAATTTTGTGATGAACATTTTGAGACGCTAAAAAGATTCTTTCGGTTTAATCGTTGTAAGTGTATGCAAGTGTGCGAAAAGTGCTCTCCGTTTATCCGTTTTTTTTGTTTTTTTTTGTTTGTGCTTTTCGTATTTAAAATGGTAAAAATCAGTGAAAATAGTGGTGGTAGTCGCAAACGTGCTAATAGTTCGCCCACAACTTTAGCACCCTTAACTCTTATGAGTTATTTAGCAACATTTGTGCCATCGTCGATGGATTCAGCACCACCTGTTTCAAGCGATGGTGATGCACCACCTGTATGCCCATCTATAGAAGCAGGTCCTGCAGAAATAAAAATCAAGATTGTGCAGGATATATCAATCCAAAATGGCCGTGGTTGCAATTCTTCTGGGGGTGTTTCGCGAGTAAGCGAAGGCGAACAACAGCTCGCGTACCAAGATGGTTACCAGCAGAGTAGCAAAAATAATCATCCTGACTCAGACCTACCGGTATTACACATCGATGACGGTGATTTCGAAAATCATTCAGAAAACATCGTCCTCGTTGAGTATATTGATAAGCTTGAAGAAACTCTAAAATTAGAGGCAGCGGCTTCAATCAATAAAAAAAGAATCCACTTCTAATTTAAAGTGCCAGTATGCACGTCTCCTCGATACATCTCAACGCAAAACGCCCGTTGTACCTCTGGTAGTGATCGATGACACCGATGACGGTTTCGTAAAAATGCCCAAAAATATTGATATTAAAATTATAAAAAAAAAATAATAAACCGTCATCGGCGCCATCTGCAAAAGGTAAGAGTAAGTTCCCAATCGAAATCGCATCCTTCTAGAAATTGTCAACCCTCGAAAAAATCTAACCATAAAGTTGTTGAAAAAAAACACGGGTTGACAACAAAAAAGAATGCGGATCAGTCTGTAAATGAAATTATTTCAATAACATCTGTACCTGACCTTATAAGTCCTATATCAGAGAAATCAAAAGGCAAAATAAATAAATCAAATTCAGGCAAAGGACAGGTAAATAAAATTTCAACAAAGATTGTATTTGAACTCTTACCTGTCAGTAACGTATTAGAACAACCCAGTTGTTCTAATGCGGTGCTGCCACCCCCGCCGCCATCAAACCAGAGGTAACTCCGATCCTGGATCAGAATCCGATGCCACCACCGACTCCGGATTCCGATTCAGATTCTGAGGTCTTCTCGCAGGCTGAGAATTTAGTAAGTAATTTCTATAAAGATGCTGTCTGGGCCAAAGTTAGTTGAGTTTCAACAGTCACGATATAATAAGCGTAAATTATCATAACTAAATAGCTGCAGAACCACGATTGGGTCCACAAGGAGTTGCAAGTTTGGAATTCCTTGATTGGCTGGCTACATATGAAGATGAGGGGGATGGTTGGATACAGAGAGGTGCTGAAAATAATGTTGAAAATATAGTGGATGGCGACGTAGAAGAAGAAGAAGAAGACGACATTGAAGACATTCAGGTTGGAGAGTTGGATGAAGGGATTGTGCTTGACGTTGCCGATGAGCCAACTGATATAAAGAAAAACCATAAGTTGATCAGTAATCGACTATTTATTCCGCTGGTGACATTATACTGCACCACGTTAGCATACACAATTGTCCATTCTGTGTATAGTGGAAGCTATAAATTGTGTGAGGGGTGTTATATGCTTTGTTCTTTAAGAGTTGAAGGTGAACATGAACATGTGGACATTCATAGTAATTCAACTTTTGAAGGCAGATTGTGACTTCGTCATTGTAAATATTGTCGAAACCCCCAGATAAGACGATTGGAGGTTTGCAATATTTGCAATAACCAAAAAAAATAAGAATTTATAGTTTATTTATGTACATACATTAAAATATATATATATTTTTTTAGTTTTTGTGTATTATTCTAATATAAGTAAATGTAGAGATAATGGTAAGGAAAATAATTATTGTTGGTTACACTGCCAGAGTGGGGGTAAATCTACATTTATATATTGGACCCTTCAATTTTATTCATCAGTTTACTAACATAAGCAATGGACGTCTCACAAGACAGCTACAGGTTCTTCACCAATGATTCGCCAACTTGGTCGATTCCAAGTGACATTTTCTACGATGGCGATGCTGACAGCAGTGAGTGGTGGGAACGAACATATCCATCCTATTGGATAAATTATGGTGATTTGGATAAAGATTTGGATAATGACGGGCCCCAGATAGCAGTGCTGATAGATCCTCATCACCATCGGAATGGTCAATGGAGACAGTGTTGTGTGATCTGCACACTACATCATCTTCAGACGTTCCACCGTCTCTAGACGTTCCACCGTCTCCAGACGTTCCACCATCTCCAGATGCTCCACGATTTTCAAACGCTCCACCATCTCCAGATGCTCCACAATCGCTGGTATACTCAACATCAACAAGAAATGAAGGACCACGAAGAGGTGGACGACAACCCACCAATAAATATTTTAAATTGTAAATAAATAATGATATAATAATATGCAAATTATTAACACAAATAAACTCCTTTGTTTTGTAATTCACACGTTCACTGCGTTACATATCTCCGGCGGTATGCAAAGGTTTTTTCTCTTGGGCGAAACTCGAAACTGCGTATTTGTCACTTCATGCGGAAGCCGTAAAAACGTTATTTTTCATTGTATTTTATTGATACAAATAGCGTTTAACTCCTAATTATTCGCAAAATTTAATACACCATGATTATTCATACATATCCCCAAAGATATGTACCGCACAGAATTAATACTTGAGTACTTTCTATGCGACGCATATCTCCGGCGTCTTGTACAGACTTGTGTCGACAAGGTTGCCTGCGTGAAATTGACTTGCAAATTTACCAATGGGAGACAAAGATAAACGTTCTCTGCATTCCTAACTGAGGTATAGAGTGATATGTAGTTGTATGAAATAGACATCATGTCCAGTCGTACTGACAAAATTTTGGCGTTAGCCGCGAAAAAATTAGAAAAAAATTCTCAGTTAGAAGATAAAAGTCCAAACTTAGAAAATGTATTAGTGGAAACTGTGGAAAGTGAAAATATAATGAATCAAGAAATAGAACAAATACAGGTTGAAAATGAAAATATCGAGTTAGAGACAAGAAGGGAAGCGGACGAAAATAACAAAATAGAAATAACTTTGTCGAGACGTGAAAGCAAAACCATTAGCTGTTCGTTAGGGGAGGCCTCTAAGGAAAAATGATCAAATAACGAATTACCCGCATATTTGAAGCGTCAGCGTAAAACTATTAAATATGTTTCAGAGGAGACTTTTGAAGATGAAATAGCCGATCCATATAGTAGTGATGATTCTATCAAAGATAAAACTTATGTGGTTTCCTCATCTGAAAGTTCTACGGATGAGGTAGATACGGTAGACGATTGTCTTACTTCCCCTAATGCATCGTACATTGGTACACCTATGGAAAGTGGCAGTACCACCCCTAATGCTAATACAATCGATGAGACAATTAGCTGGGATGAAATAACCAATTCAACTATAGATTTTGATTTGTATCATACAGAGTGTACACTTGACCAAGGCATAAATAAAACATTCAGCAAAAAGCCGATTGATATTTTTAAATATTTTATTACGGACGAAGTCCTTGATTTAATAGTAACAGAAACAAATATTTATGCCCATCAGGAACTACACAAGAGACACAAGGACAAATCTAGAATTAAATCTTGGACTGATACAAACACGGATGAAATTCGAAAATTTCTTGGCGTTACTACAGCGATGGGTTTAGCTCCTTTGCCATCTTTGAATAATTATTGGTCCAAAGATTCTCTATATAATAATAAATATATTGCTTCAGCTTTTAGTAGAGACCGATATCGTCTGCTCTTAAGATTTGTTCATTTTGCAAATAATGAGGATATGAACCCAGATAATAGACTATACAAATTGGAGAAAATTTTAGGTCTACTTCTTGAAAATTACCAATATGTTTTACAGACGGGAAGGGATTTGGTGATAGATGAGTCTATGGTACCCTTTAGAGGACGGCTTCTGTTTCGCCAATATATTCCTAATAAAACGCACAAATACGGAGTGAAGCTGTATAAATTATGTACAACAACCGGATATACTTACAACGTTAATATCTATACTGGAAGGGGTAGTACAGATCCTAATATAGGGCATGCTATTGTCCAAAAGCTACTGGAACCTATTAACCCAAAGGAAGATAGAAAGTTATTTGCAGACAATTTTTATTCTAGTGTGGGCTTGACGATGGATTTATTTCAACAAAAGATTCTTTACTGTGGAACATTAAGGTCCGATCGAAAAGGACTTCCTCAAACAATTAAAATCAAAATGAAGAAGGGCGACATTAAAGGGCACCTTACACATTCATTAATAATGTCATTACCTGAAAATAATGACATTATTAATGAACGTGTAAAGCTATAAAAGTGGAATGATAACAAGTAATGAAGGGGTAATGAAGCGTATCCGGATATTTTGATATACGAGCATCATTATTAGCAGGCGGAGGGGATACTGTCAGTAATAATGATCGTGTAAAGTGAGAGCATCATTATTTCGTCATTACTCAGTTCAGGTTGCATTGTGGAAAGACGATGGACGGATCTGCCAGTGAAACTGAAAGTCAACACTCCGAAAACAACGTGGTCGAGGTGTCCGCAAGCGAAGTCTCTACTGAACAGCAGACAGAGGAGATATATGATTCAACAAGCGAGAAAATTCTCCGTAATTTCATAGAAGATTATGAAAGTCTTCACTTGATATTTGTATGAACAAAACAAAAAGAAACGCAGCTCTAAATAAGTTGTTAGTCATTTATAGAAAATTAAAACCAGAAGCAAAGCTTGCTGATGTCAGGAGAAAAATAAACACGTTGAGGTCGAATTATCGTAAAGAACTGAAAAAAATTGTGACATCGAAGAAATCCTGAATTGGTACGGATGAAGTACACCAACCGTCCTCGTGGGTATTCTACGCTTTACACAAATGAGAACAACCTGTTAACGCAAGCACTCAGTTAAATGAGGTGAGTGCAAAAAATGTATTATTTTCATAAGAATATTATATTTATAAAAAACGGCGAGACAAGTAAATTAAAACAAATGGCGGGGTAAGAAAATTTTTTAATAACATACCTACACATTTCTTAATTTATATCTTAATTAATTGACACAAAAATTTAATACTTAGGTAAATATTCAGTGCCAGTAGGATCCCATAGAAGTACCTACTTATTGAAATTTGCTTTTATCATTGTAATATGTACAAAAAATTTTCTCGAATAGTTTTCGCGCTTAAGGTACTATTTTTATTGTGTGCTTCGTAAATTTGCAAGGTTACATTCATCGGAGGTCCTTTCACCTAAATTAAAATACGCTTGTTTCCTTTCTTTTGCAAGAAAATTATGTAAATAACAGCAGGCCATTGTAATTACAGTGGCCTTGTCTGGTTCGAGATTTATTGCTTTTTGGAATACTCCGAACCTGGAAGCTAGCATTCCAAATGAATTCTCTACAACAACACGAGCACGTGATAATCTTTTGTTAAAATCTTGTCGAGCTTGATTTAAAAATTTTTTAGAGTAGGGTTTCATTAAATGCGTGCCTAAAGCAAAAGCCTCATCTGCAACAAAAACATACGGAAAATCTTCATTAGCATTTGGAAGTGGAGTAGGTTTTAGTAAGTTGAGGCGATTTAGCTGCAGAAGTTCTCCAAATTTTGAGTGAAATAGAACTCCTTCATCAGATATTCGACTATTTACTCCAACATCTACCATGATGAATTCCTTTTTAGCATTTACAACTGCAAGCAATACAATCCTTTATAATTGTAGTATAATGAACCTGACCTTGCTGGCTTTTTTATAGCAATATGTTTTCCATCAATCGATCCTAAGCAATTCCAAAATTGATGTAGGTTTCCAAAGTCACTCGCTATGTTAGTCCACTCTTCACTCTTAGTTGGAAACTGGAAAAAAGTCCAATTAGAATTTTTTTATAGCCTATAAATAATAATGAGGCACAAAATGTGGATAAAGATATTGAGACTTCATCACCGGCACCACAGAATGCAGGATCATCTCGATCATCAATTACGCCGGCGCCATTGGTACCACCACCTAAAAAACCTCGAAAAGATGGGCACCTTGCGAAACAAAACGAACTGTTAACCATGGCTTATACATATCTTCAGGAATCAAAAGAACCTCGAGATTGTACAGCAGCAAAAGTTTGGGGTGAAAAGCTACAAATTCTAGAATATCAACAACGCTTATATGCTGAAAAGGCAATAAATGATATCTTGTTTGAGGCTACTATGGGAAATCTACACAGATATTCCGTAAGAATTAATGAGGACTCCTATTCAGAAAGGAATGCCTCCGTTCAGTCATTTACCTCAACTTTACAACACCCCCGTCCAATTGTTGGCATAACACAATAAGCTGGGGGTTGTACTTATTGACCGGTAGCTCAGTGAGCAGGTCGTGAATTAGGGCTTCGATTGATTTGAGTTATCACCAAAATCTAGGCTGGGCGCCAGGACTTTTGCAAGTACCAAATAATTAAAATTTTATTTTAAAAGGTAAAGTTAACGTTAAAACTTGAATTCAGTTCGTAAGGAAGTGGAATAAAAAGATATGATTTTTATAAAAAGTATAATCAGGACTAGTATGTATGTACAATATATACAATATATTCAAATTAATGGTGGTTGAGGACCCAAAAACAAAAAAAAAAGATATGAAATGATGAAAACAAAAGAAAAATGAAAAATGATGTTATTGAGAATACAAAAAAAAAATTGAGTTACTGATCTCTCACAACGTTCTTCTGACCAAATAAACTTTACTGGGGACGAAGATCTTACTTAACTTCCCAGGGGGTTAGTCCAGCGAAGAATCCACCAACGGCTTAGCTTTTAATGGGTTCGGGGTCAATTTGACTCACCACTGTCCGTACTGCAGTTACCCTTGAGAAAAATGCCAGTTGTGTAAAATATAGTTTTCTGTTTCACCCTGTATATAATGATCGGTTCGATCCACCAGTTATCCTCTTCTCTTGGTCCAGGTATTTACATAAAAAGGGGAGAGTTTTATGAGATCAGTATTATAGGCAAAACAAAATTAAAAGCTGTGACGTTTGAACTGTCCAGCTACGTAGACGAAATATGAGTTAACACAAATTTACAGAGTAAATTGCAAACTAAACAAACTAGGATCGGTATCCTACAATATGTTAGGAAGTTGAAGACTTCAACTAACTTAAGTATTAATAAACGTTACGTTAAATGGAAAAAATACTAGTCCAGCAAATAAACTAGGTGTACCTATGATAATAAACAAGTGAAATAGGTATTTACTAAATGTTAAGATATATTTGTACTAAAAGAAGTTAAGCTTCCAGAAAATAAAATTTAGAATGTCTGTATACAGACAGACAACTAGAAAGATAACGTAAATAAATATTTGCTAAATATAAAACAATATGATAGTTTTCAACTTGAAGGTAACGTTAAATCAAATTATTTATTAGTTCCTCTGAGAGAGGTTCTAAGGAATTGCAGATGAAGTTAAGTAAAGATATCTACTTGACTATATGTTTACTTTAGATAATTAAAAGTGAATCAAGTGCCAGATAACTAGGCAGGTATCTTTGCCAGAGAAATAGGCAAGGTTCCACTAGAGTAGCGTTCCTGAAGAAATACTAAGGAAACGTTCAAGTAAGCATTCGATATTTTAAATTTAGAAAAACCTTACGTTTCTGAGATCTGGTTGATAAATATATGCACTGGTATAAAATAATCCACCACAAAACAAATGCACCAAATTAGATAATTTTCACAAAGGTTATAAACAAATAGGTTTGTCAAACCAGGTGTACCAATCTTCAAATGTTACCAGTCACCACTTTCAGAGTGCTACCAACGTGGCTAAGTGACCTAAAACATCAACAGGCAAAGACAGAAAACAACTAACTACGATACAAAATGGCTACATACGTTGCCAAGTAAATCTAAAATTTACAATAACCGAAAGTTAGTTTAAATTAACACCTGAAATTATTACAATATCAAAGTAATATTAGATAAATTGCCAGCAAGGCACGATAAATTGATACTAATCAATATTAATAATGGCTGTTCCAAAGAACAACCAAGGTGACCGGATCACCAAAAAGCAAATTCGCCCAAGGCGTAAATTAAGATAAATACGGTACAATATTATTATGAAAATTACCTCAAAGGTACTTTAAACCAATATAGCAACTTTTTAAATAATGATTAGCATTAAATCACAAGATAATACCAGAAAACATATAAATTTTACCAGACCGTAGAATTATAGATGGTTTCAATCTGAACGCTGCACTAGTAAGAAGAAAGAAGCCTCGTTCTGTCCTCCCACCTAAACTCGGTTATAGTTTGGCAAGAGACAGACATTTGAGAGTAGAGTATGAGCAATAAAGATAGATAGATATTTAGTGCAAAAATCTGCAAAACCGACTTTTCCAGTAGAAATCAGTGGCGCCATCTGGACTAGACTAGCAGAAACTTAATTCCTCGCGGAACACAACAAACTGGAATGAAATAGCTTGCAATTTCGTTACAACTTGTCAGAGTGTGGCCTCCTCTCTTCCATTTCCTATAGTTGCTGAAAAAGATTTCTCAAATGTCGGAGACGATGTAGCGACATTTTATACTAATTTTACAGCATTATAAATTTTATTTTTTTTTGTTTTATTTTGGAATTAACAGCAAATGTGTTTTATTTTAATAAATTACTTTCAACTATTACTTCTTTTGTAATTTCCTAATCCCTTTATGTTTACCAGTAGCGGATTTAGATAGGGCTCAGGGGGTGCGCGCTCCCTCCAAGCTGAGAAAACATTTTTTTTTAAATTTTTAAGATAATGAATGAATTTTTTCATATTTTTTAACAAAATGTAACATTAAAAATATATGAAAAATTGAATGGTAGAAGCCGTTACTTTGTGATAATCAATCATAATGATAGAATAAAAACACTTTTCTTTGTTTTTTATCACTGTTTTTTATATAACTAAGCGTTACTGCAGTTTCGACACTCAACGTGTCATTTTCAAACGATTCACAAACTGAATGAAGACATAAAGGAATTTTTTGCAGATTTATACCTAAGGTGACCTTTCTAAGTATTTGACAATAATACCTACTTAAACCCTAATTAACATAAATTGAGATTACAAATCTAATTCTGGTTAATCCAGGATTATGGCATAAATATATCAAAAAGAGGCGTATAATATAAGTCTAACTGGTCGTTAAGAAGGTTATTAGGTTGAACGTGATTATATTTGAATATTTCCAATGATTCTAATAAATTTAATTTAAAACTTTTTTCTTGAGTATGTAAAATATTTAGGTTCTCTAATTTTGGAAAAGTGTGACCAGATTCTAAGATATGATTTGAAAAAGTTGAGTCGGTTTTATTGAGTCTAAAGGAACGTAAGTGTTCATTATATCGAACTTTAAATGTACGACCAGTTTGACCTAAATAAGTGGCATCACAATCCGGGCATGTTAATTTATAAACTCCAGATTTCTCCAGATTATTAGTTTTATCTTTTGCATTAAATAAAAGGTGTGAAAGTTTTGACTGTGATTTAAAACTAACTTTAATATTATGTTGTGACAAGATGTTGGCAATTTTTTCGGAAATATTTCCATAATATGTTAAAGAGACATATTTAGTACTTTCTTTATATTTGACATGTGGATAAATACTGTGGTAGGCTGATTTTAATTGTTTCCTATTAATTCAAGTTTCTATTGTTTTTACTTGAAAGCCATTGTTTTTATAGTGTCTAATTCTGTTTTTAGATCTTGCTCCGAAAGAGGTAATGTTAGAGCTCTGTGTATCATAGAATTATAAGCTGCCAATTTATGAGATATAGGACTGAGTGATGAATTAGATATTGTAGTATCTGTGAATGTCAGTTTCCTGTAAATATTAAATGTAATTTGGTTATTGTTTCGCTTTAAAGTTAGGTCTAAGAAATTGATTTTATTTTCTTTTTTTTGTCTCTAACGTAAATTTAATATTGGGGTGAATATTATTTATAAAGTTTAAAAAGATATCTAATTGCCTAAATGTACCTGTAAAACAGGCTAATACATCATCCACGTATCTGTACCAAAATTTTATATGTTTTTTGGCCAGACAAGATGACATTATTTTTTCTTCTAAATGAGACATAAAAATATCTGCTAAGAGGGGGCTCAATGGAGATCCCATTGCCAGACCCGTATTCTGAGTGTAATATTTATTATTATATTGGCAGTAATTTTGACTAAGACATAAATCGAAGGCCGCCATTAATTCATTTTTTACTAAAAAATTTATGTGATTTGTCTAAAATATCTAAAATAAGAGACTTACATTCTTCGGTAGGAATGTTTGAAAACATATTGGAAACATCAAAAGACACCAAAAACAATTTTCAGGAATTTCTTCCTTATTCAATGACTTTGTCAGTTCAAAAGAATTCTTTATTGTATGCTTAGGTTGAAATCTTGTTTCTCTTTTAAAGATAAAATTAATTCGAGTTCCTAATTTGTGTGTGGCACTGTTAATATATGAAACAACAGGTCTTATTGGTGCATTTTCTTTATGGTTCTTAATAAGGCCGTAAAGTTTGGGTGAACGGGGGTTCATACTAGTCATTTTCTTTTTTTTCAAAGCTATTGAATAAAATATTACTATTTGATAAAAATTGTTTAGTTTTTAATTGAAAATTCTTTGTGGGATCACTTTTTAATTCTGATAATTCAGATTGGATGAAATTTTGCATCTTGTCATCATAATCATTTCTGGGAATAATTACAGTTGCATTTGATTTATCTGCCTTTGTTAGAACTAAATTGTTTTGCTTTATACTTTCACACCTTTTATTTAATGCAAAAGATAAAACTAATAATCTGGAGTTTATAAATTAACATGCCCGGATTGTGATGCCACTTATTTAGGTCAAACTGGTCGTACATTTAAAGTTCGATATAATGAACACTTACGTTCCTTTAGACACAATAAAACCGACTCAACTTTTTCAAATCATATCTTAGAATCTGGTCGCACTTTTCCAAAATTAGAGAACCTAAATATTTTACATACTCAAGAAAAAAGTTTTAAATTAAATTTATTAGAATCATTGGAAATATTCAAATATAATCACGTTCAACCTAATAACCTTCTTAACGACCAGTTAGACTTATATTATACGCCTCTTTTTGATATATTTATGCCATAATCCTGGATTAACCAGAATTAGATTTGTAATCTCAATTTATGTTAATTAGGGTTTAAGTACGTATTGTCAAATACTTAGAAAGGTCACCTTAGGTATAAATCTGCAAAAAAATTCCTTTATGTCTTCATTCAGTTTGTGAACCGTTTGAAAATGACACGTTGAGTGTCGAAACTGCAGTAACGCTTATGTATATTAAAAACAGTGATAACAAAGAAAAGTTTTTTTATTCTATCATTATGATTGATTATCACAAAGTAACGGCTTCTACCATTCAATTTTTGAAAAATGCCAGTACAGCAATTCAAGCCAAACTATACCATAAATTAATGAAGAAACAGAGAATTAGCAGCCAGAACATTTGGTTTAATCAGGAGTGCCTTAGGATGGAAATTATACCGAAGTATATCTCTCTTAAAACCAAGTCCAGATCTACAACAGCCCTAAAAGCTACCCAGGCCGCCCAGAAAATATGGCTAAAAGAAGAAGGCAGGACATTGTTTAAGAAGAGGTATACATTACTTCATTACATAAAGGTATTACACTCCGAGCTTACTTATAAACTCCACACCCAGTTGAGTTTGATTTATTTGACGATTATGGTAGAAATAATATTAGTAGGTTAATTTATGAGAAATATACCATTCAAAAAAATAAATTGGAAAACCTTTCAAAAAAAGAAAACCAATAAAATTAATAATTTTACTACAAATCCACATTTTAGCAACAGAACCATTAACTATTCATCCGTAGAATTTACTGTTAAAGAATTGGATATTTTAAATAAAGGCCCCAAATATACTCCATATTTAGGTCAAAAGACTGCAGTATTAGAAACTCTTATAGTTGAATCAGAACAAGCCTTAAATGGTATTAAAAATTCAAATCTGACAAAATCAAAAATTTCAAATATCCTATCCAAAAATAAAAATGTAAAACTAAAAAAATAGTGATGCACAGGTTATTAAATCAGTCAAAAATAAAATAAAGCAAAACAATTTAGTTCTAACAAAGGCAGATAAATCAAATGCAACTGTAATTATTCCCAGAAATGATTATGATGACAAGATGCAAAATTTCATCCAATCTGAATTATCAGAATTAAAAAAGTGATCCCACAAAGAATTTTCAATTAAAAACTAAACAATTTTTATCAAATAGTAATATTTTATTCAATAGCTTTGAAAAAAAGAAAATGACTAGTATGAACCCCCGTTCACCCAAACTTTACGGCCTTATTAAGAACCATAAAGAAAATGCACCAATAAGACCTGTTGTTTCATATATTAACAGTCCCACACACAAATTAGGAACTCGAATTAATTTTATCTTTAAAAGAGAAACAAGATTTCAACCTAAGCATACAATAAAGAATTCTTTTGAACTGACAAAGTCATTGAATAAGGAAGAAATTCCTGAAAATTGTTTTTTTTGGTGTCTTTTGATGTTTCCAATATGTTTTCAAATATTCCTACCGAAGAATGTAAGTCTCTTATTTTAGATATTTTAGACAAATCACATAAATTTTTAGTAAAAGACGAATTAATGGCGGCCTTCGATTTATGTCTTAGTCAAAATTACTGCCAATATAATAATAAATATTACACTCAGAATACGGGTCTGGCAATGGGATCTCCATTGAGCCCCTCTTAGCAGATATTTTTATGTCTCATTTAGAAGAAAAAATAATGTCATCTTGTCTGGCCAAAAAACATATAAAATTTTGGTACAGATACGTGGATGATGTATTAGCCTGTTTTACAGGTACATTTAGGCAATTAGATATCTTTTTAAACTTTATAAATAATATTCACCCCAATATTAAATTTACGTTAGAGACAGAAAAAGAAAATAAAATCAATTTCTTAGACCTAACTTTAAAGCGAAACAATAACCAAATTACATTTAATATTTACAGGAAACTGACATTCACAGATACTACAATATCTAATTCATCACTCAGTCCTATATCTCATAAATTGGCAGCTTATAATTCTATGATACACAGAGCTCTAACATTACCTCTTTCGGAGCAAGATCTAAAAACAGAATTAGACACTATAAAAACAATAGCTTTTAACAATGGCTTTCAAGTAAAAACAATAGAAACTTGAATTAATAGGAAACAATTAAAATTAGCCTACCACAGTATTTATCCACATGTCAAATATAAAGAAAGTACTAAATATGTCTCTTTAACATATTATGGAAATATTTCCGAAAAAATTGCCAACATCTTGTCACAACATAATATTAAAGTTAGTTTTAAATCACAGTCAAAACTTTCACACCTTTTATTTAATGCAAAAGATAAAACTAATAATCTGGAGAAATCTGGAGTTTATAAATTAACATGCCCGGATTGTGATGCCACTTATTTAGGTCAAACTGGTCGTACATTTAAAGTTCGATATAATGAACACTTACGTTCCTTTAGACTCAATAAAACCGACTCAACTTTTTCAAATCATATCTTAGAATCTGGTCACACTTTTCCAAAATTAGAGAACCTAAATATTTTACATACTCCAAGAAAAAGTTTTAAATTAAATTTATTAGAATCATTGGAAATATTCAAATATAATCACGTTCAACCTAATAACCTTCTTAACGACCAGTTAGACTTATATTATACGCCTCTTTTTGATATATTTATGCCATAATCCTGGATTAACCAGAATTAGATTTGTAATCTCAATTTATGTTAATTAGGGTTTAAGTAGGTATTATTGTCAAATACTTAGAAAGGTCACCTTAGGTATAAATCTGCAAAAAAATTCCTTTATGTCTTCATTCAGTTTGTGAATCGTTTGAAAATGACACGTTGCGTGTCGAAACTGCAGTAACGCTTAGTTATATTAAAAACAGTTATAAAAAACAAAGAAAAGTGTTTTTATTCTATCAAAAATATATGAGTTAAAAATATGCTTTTCAGAGGCCAGAATATTATACAGAAGTATTTCTCTCCAATACGCACCTCTGTAATTCCTTATTTTTATAAGGATTGACCAGACTGCAACCAACAGCTATTCTCCGGGCTATGTGCCCCCCCGAGCGCTGAATTACGAATTGCAAGTCTGGTGCGTTCCGTGTAATAATTGTATATTACCAGCAAAACGCTAAGGTTTCGATTGCAACAAACACCAGCCGAAAGAATTGTTCCCATTCAATTATTACACGGAACGCACCAGACTTGCAATTCGTAGTTCAGCGCTCGGGGGGGGGCACATAGCCCGGAGAATAGCTGTTGGTTGCAATCTGCAAATATGATCAATATTAGAATGTAAATTTATGAGAAATATCTTATTAGTAATGGGGTTTGATTCTTTTGGAAGCACCTCTGCGTCCCTTCGTAGACAGTCCTAAATCCGCCACTGATGTCTACATTAGAATTTGAATGATAAAAATATAGGTAGTTAAACCAGATATCGCCTTACCTTCATATAATCTTGAAGCACAGATATAAATACTTCACAGATTTCAAGAACAGCTGTACTTATTGCCGGTGACATTGCAACTGAAAATTTCAAATCTTCAAAGCTTCTTCCAGTGGCTAGGTATCTCAGAGTTAAAAGCCAGTCTTTCATTAACTGGTAAACTGCTCCGCATAACTGTGTTTTTCCGTATTAAAATTGGTTCGACCATTCGCAGTAATTTATTAAAAGTCTCTTCGTCCATACGAAAATAGTTTTTATAATCACCCACTTCATTTGTATCACTTATTTCCTTCAATAACATTAGATGTGAATAATTTTCGCGTTTTTTCAACCATTTTTTCATCCAATAACGACGTTTAACATGACGTTTCATAGTTAATGCAATAATTATAGCTACACATGCTTTTTTCTTAAAATCCATTTTCTGATAAAACAAAATTGGTGTGCTTTCTATCGCCACTTCAAACATAATGACGAAAAAATAATGTCAGTAATAATGAACATGTAAGATGCGAAAAATAATGACCGGGAATGACGGGGAAATTTTTGGTAATGATGTTTCTGTAATGATCTACTGGAATGACATTATTACTGAACGTGTAAGGTGCCCTTAAGGGATGGCAATGTAAAAACATTAGTAACATAACGTGGGTCGATAAACGCCCTGTAATTATGATTACCACCGACCCATCACATAACGATAGTTTAATTCCGACAGGTAAGAAATTTTGAATCTGGAATAACAATTTTTAATTATTTTAAATTTAGGTCAAATTAACAGAAAAGGCCAAGAATTAGTCAAACCAAAGAGCGTTATAGCATATAATAAGGCTAAAAAGGGAGTTTTAGCGACCAAATGTCTTCCTATCACACAGTTTTGCGTAAATCCTTCAAATGGTACCGGTAAGTTTTTCTCATTTTAGTGTCACTCGTTTTAAATTAATTCATTTGCAGAAAAGTTATATTTGAATTATTGCTTAGAACTACCACAGTAAACTCATGGATAGTGTTCAATATGCTTGTGGATACTAAATTAGGTATTACCGAATTCAAAAGATAACTAGCCGATGACCTTATAACATATAAAGAGGATGTAGCAGTTAAAAAGACCATGACCATGACAGTGTCTAGGAAGAGAATACATACTTTTGTGAAGCCTGAAGGAGCAGGACGAAAAAAAGAAAACCTTGCAAGGGCTGTTACATAAACCTTCGAAAAACTCTATCAAGCCGTGAAGCAGACAAGAAAGTACGCAGAATTATAAGTTATTGTAATGATGGCCTTGGATTTCCCTGGTTTTTGTCTACCATGTTTTAATGAACTTCACAGTTACTTACGTTTTATACTTTTATATATATTTAATAAATATGTGTTAAAATTTTAGTATCATTTTTTAATTAGACAAAAATATTTTAAAGTTGAAATAATAGTTAAAATCGTACTATTTAAATGTATTTACTATTCTTTACTTCTGTGCTGTACGATACCCCGGAGTCTTGTGCGGATGAAATATCAAATAGATTACTATGTTAGTCTTCCAAATGTCGCATTAAAATATGTGATTAGTTTGTCCGCTAAAGTTTAGAATACAATAAACAAAAATAGTCTTACATATCCCCGGAGATATGTATCGCATATAAATAATGGCCCACTACAATACCCCAGAGATATGTAACGCACACTAGTTAAATTATAAAAATCCGGCTACGCAGTGAACGTGTTAAGATTTATTTGTTTTAATTAGGTCCAATACATCAATCTGAAACAGTATATGTATCGATTCGCCAGCGCATAATATTGTTACAAATATATAAATATTGTTTTCTGTATATTTTCATGCATTCTTGTACATATTGTATAAAAGAAAATTAAAAAAAATTGAAGGGGTCAGTGGAAAAGTGGTACAAGTAACATTTTTACAGAAAACGAGATAAGTGCATATTCAGATAGTTAAAATACAGTTCTGTTTAATGTAAAATTGGTATAAGTAACAGAAATGCTTAGTAGTGTCATCTAGCCGACAAAAGTTTAAGTTCTAAAAAAAAGAAGCCATTCATATAGTGGAAAAATGGGACAAGTGCACTTATACCACTTTTCCATTTTTAATATTTCGACATTAGCTGATTAGCATCATATGTTTTGGTAGTGAGTTTATGTACCTAATACTGTTTAATATACCAATTATATTGACTATTATTTGTGAATTTTGTTATTGAACAGAATGGAAGTAGATGGTAAGAGCAATTCAATATTATACTGATTAAAATGAATAAAATGAGTAGTATAATTTCAGTTTATTAAATTATAACCTCACTTTTAGATTTCTCTGACTTTGACGACTCGGATATGGACAAAAACTACGTCCCTGAGAGTTCAAGTGGCAGTGAAGAAGACAGCCAAAATAAAGAACCTTCAACATCAGAGCAAAATGGCACTGAAAAATCTACTAAAAGATAAACAAAGAAAAGGTTCAGAAATCCAAATGAGTATAAAAGAAACAGTAAGCAAGAAATTGAGAAATTCTGGTAAGGCTTAGGTCATCGCAATGTACCCAAGCAGGGAAAGACATTTACGTATTTCAATCACACTTGTCGTTACTCTTGTACCCAAATTTCAGAAGATGCATTTAGAATGTTTAATACTTTCTGGGAACTCGCAAACTGGGATCTTCAGACAGCATTCATTTCTTCATGTATTAAAATACAAAAGCCTCTACGCACAAAAAATTATGCTGAATCCCATAAGACGAAGTCTGTTACTATATATCTAAAGAACCAATGGGTCTGCAAAGAGTTTTTTCTTAAAACATTAAATATGAGTAATGGAAGATATTCTCGTGTAGTAAATAGGAAATCTGACATAGGTTTTACAGCATTAGATAAGAGAGGTAAACAATTGAATCCAAGAAAGATATCAGATGAAGATCGCAACTTGGTAAAGGAACACATAAATTTATTTCCGAAATATAAGAGTCATTATGCCCGTAAAGACAATCCTAACAAAAAATATTTACCGTCCTATTTAAACATTAAAAAAATGTATCAATGTTACACTGAGTTTTGTGCTCAAAAAAAAGTTAAGCCGATGAAGGAATGGTTTTATCGCCATGTATTTAATACAGAATTTAACTTGTCATTCCATCAACCACATACAGATACATGCAACAAGTGTAATAAATTTTCGATATTGCCACAGGCAGCTAAATCTGAAGAAAGAGGAAAGGCTTTAGAAACAGAGAAGGAGTTACACCATCGGAAGGCAGAAAATGCAATTGAGGCAAAGAGAAGAGCAAAGGTCCTCGCAAAAGATTCAAACAATGCAATTATATCTATATGTTTCGACCTCCAAAAAACATAGCCTACTCCATCTTTAACAACAAACAAAGCTTATTATCTAAGAACTCTCTGGACGTATAACTTTGCAATACATGATCTTGGCACAAATAAGACGTACATATACACATGGGACGAGAGTATGGCTTCGAGGGGCTCTGCTGAAGTTGCCTCTTGCTTATTGAAATTTATTAAAGGGTTACTGGAGAGCACAAAAAAAATAGCTTTTAGTGATTAATATGGGGGCCAAAATAAAAACAGGAACATCCTGAAATTTTGGATGTATATTGTAAGTACTACTGGTATAGAAACTGTGGACCATAAATTTCTAGAGCCAGGTCACGCTTATATGGAGTGCGATGAAGATTTTGCTTCGATAGAAAAGCACAAACGTTACGTTCCTTGTTTTTGTTCCTAGCGAATGGACAGCCGCTATAAAAGACAGCTGCAAAAAGTTTGTGGTTCAAGAAATGAAGACAGAAGACTTTTTTTCGTTTTGTTACATTGAAGGAATATCACAAGTTACAAAGAAAGGTATAACGGGTAGACCTATTAAATGGAACCGTATAAAATGGACAAGAGACCCGTTTCTGATGAAGTTTAAAGAAACTCTTAATGAATCTTTCGAATTTGATGAAGCCGATTGGTGAGCAGAACCAAAAGTAGGCAGACCTGGTAGACCAAAACTTAAACCTCTTTACAGTGAGCCTATAAAACTAAAATACCTAAAATGGAAAAACTTAATGGAATTATTAGAATTTGTGCCTCCTGTTTACCATCAATTTTTTAAATCGTTGCCTTATGTAGACCCACCGAAAAAAACAAGCGAAACAGAGAAAAGGAAAAAAGAAAACAAAAAATCCACTAACAGACGACAATGAAACTCAAGCGCAAGAAGAGGTTCATGTTCGAGAACAAGAAGAAAATGATGTTCAAGAGCATGAAAATGATACGCAAGACCAAGAAGCGGGATTGCCCACATAATATGCAGAAAGAAATTCAAAGGCAAATCTCTAAGCTACTGATAGATAAAATAATTCGACCAAGCATATCTCCTTACAGTTCACCTGTATGGATAGTTCCAAAAAAGGTTGACGCATCTCAAAAGAAAAAATACAGAATGGTAATTGATTAGAGACGACTTAACGACAACACGATCGAAGACAAGTACCCTTTACCTAAAATTGAGGAAATCTTAGACAACCGCGGCAAATGTACATACTTTACAACTCTAGATCTCGCGCAAGGCTTTCATCAAATTGAAATGCACGAGGATTCAATTAAAAAAACGCATTTACCGTTAATAATGGACATACGAGTACCTACAAATGCCTTTTGGACTTAAAAATGCACCCGCAATCTTCCAACTACGTGACTACCAGTACAAGACATGTTTTATTTACATGGACGACATCGTGATATTTTCAAAATCCCTTCAGGAACATATTATCCATTTAACACAGATATTTCAAAAATTGCGAGAAACTAATTTAAAAATCCAGCTCGATAAAAGCGAATTCCTAAGGAAAGAAGTTAATTTTCTAGGTCACGTCATTACACCTGACGGTATAATACCAAATCCAATTAAAATACAGGCAATTCAAAAATATCCCATATCAAAAACTAGGAAGGAAATTAAATCCTTTCTCGTACTTGTTGGATACTATCGGAAATTTATACCAAATTTTGCTAGGCTAACACACCCATGACTAAGTGTCTGCGGAAAGATGAAAAAATTGACACATCTGATTCTCAGTATAGAGAAGCATTTGAAATAGCGAAAGAAACTATTTGTAACGCACCTGTACTAGTATATCCTGATTTCAGTAAACCTTTTGTACTTACCACCGATGCTAGCACTGTAGCTCTTGGTTCAGTCCTAAGCCAAAATAACAAACCAGTAGCATATTACTCCAGAACACTAAACTCAGCAGAAAAGAACTACTCCGCGATACATAGAGCTCTTGAATATTGTGAAATCCACGAGACATTTTCGCCCGTATCTTTTTGGGAAACCCTTCACTGTTGAAACTGATCACAACCCTTTGGTTTGGCTATCCAAGCTCAAAACACCTAACTCTCTTAAGCTAGAAGAATTTGATTTTAATATTAAATATAAGAAAGGCAAAGAAAATTACGTCGCCGACGCTCTTTCGCGAATTTAGATAAATTTTAATGTAACTGACTCAGTCATACCACAATGTAATGAAACCCCTGATTTAGGAAATCTAGACGATTTAATTGATAATTTAATTAATGAACCCGATTTACCACCCATTTCTGAATAAGACCTAAACGATCTAATTGAAACATGCCATTCAGTTAATAATGATGACAATGGTTTGGTTATACCTATCACAGAACAACCGATCAATAACTTTAAAAATTAATTAATTTTCTTACTAGACCCAGAAACCAATGAAATAACGGTAAGTCGTGATTATCTTTTTGACAAAACAAAGATTCGCCTATCAATAGGAATTCCTGAAAAACAAATTCAAAACTCGATTTCAGAAATTTGCAGTAACAGAATGAATCCCAACATAACTTCTTGTCTATATATTCCAGATGAGAAACTAAAAAATTTAGTCCTCCAAACCTTTAAGGCTAATTTAAATAACTCTGTAAAACTATTAATATCATCTACTCTTTTAAAAGACATTCAAAAAATTTACGATCAGAAAGAAATCATAAATAATTACCATAAAGAAATGCACAACGGAATATGTGAAACTTATAGGCACTTAAAGCAAAAATACTATTTTCCACGAATGCAAGAATTAATCGCTTCCATAATTAATAGTTGTGATCTTTGTCAAAAATCCAGATATGAGAGACAACCTTATAAACCGATATTACAAGGTCCCACTATACATAGTAAACATTTTGAGACTTTATATATTGACACTTTCCAATACAGAGCATCCAAATTCTTAACTATAATTGACGCATTTTGCAAATATGCCCAAGCATATTTAATTAAAACGAATACTGCTCCCGAAATACTAAATAAACTTAGGCATTACATTGCACATCACAATCGGCCCAAACGTATTGTATGCGATCAGGGAACGAAATTTAACAATAGAACATTTTCCGAATATCTAGATCTCATAGGCGTAGAAAGTCATTTTACCACTGCCTATAACCCCAACTCAAACGCCTTCATTGAACGTTTCCATTCAACAATAGTAGAAAAATTAAGAATAATTAATCTCGAAAAACCTAAAAAAAAACCTGAAAATCAAATGATAACTGCCGTATGGATTTATAACCAATCAATTCATAGCTCAACCGGACATTCCCCATTCTCCATACTTTATGGCCCCTATTAACGTGAAATTGATCTAGAATTATCACAAGACCTTTACGAAAATTATAATCTTCACAGAAAAAATGAATTAAAACCCTTTTATAAAGATATAAAGAATCGCATGCAAACTAAGGAAACAAAAGTATTAGATAAATTAAACCAAAATCGCGAAATTGTAGATTTATCTAAAGAAGCAAAACTATATATCGAAAAACCAATGGTTCAAAGCAAACATAAAACTCTGTACAAACCCGTGAAATTAATAGATCAGGAAAAAACTACATTAGTATTACAAACCCCATCTGCTTTAACTAACAGAAATATAAGTAAAATAAAAAGAGTAAGAAAAACTACTTCTTTTCAGGATAATGATAATTCCACTCCAGGCACTTCAAATAACACCAATTAGAACTTCGGGATTCTATCAGGACCCCTAGGACTAGCAAAAACCCTAAACTATTACCATAAAATTTACTTTTCATACAACCTAAAAATGTTAGAAAGATATTTTAATACATATCAAATGATTACCTCAAGTGTACTTGAACAATGTAAGGACACGGAAAGTAATACTAATGTGCAAATGCAAAAATTAATTAAAAAAAAATTGAGACCATTGAGCAAAAGATTTATAAAATTACTTACACTAGAAGTAAAAGATCCTTAATTGATGGATTATGACACGTAATTCGATTCATAACAGGTAATTTAGATCAAACCGATTTAGAAAACATTAACAATAATATCAATACACTCTCAGAATACCACATGAAGTTAAATAAGAGGTTATCCCGAACTGTCACAATATTTGCTAATATAACCGATCGTTTCTATAACTCACTTGAATTAATTGAAACAAATCAAAAACACATTATATCAGTTATTCACTTATACAAAAATCATTTGGGCAATTATTTCTTTTACAACAACAAAAGAACTCTCTCGACCTATTTGAAAGTCAAGTAGATATTTTAATAAGGACAATCTCATTGACTAATAACGAAATTCCCAATTTAGAAATTATTACCTTTAAAGAACTACAAGACAAAATAAATTGCTTAGTGGCTATGATAAAAATACTTCTTTCGAAATTTTGCAGAATTCGAAATTAGGTATTGTAGCTATTAATAATATGCTAGTAATGGCTCTTAAAATACCCATCCACAATCCTTCTTCCTATAATATATCTCAAATCTATCCTATCCCTAACCAGGACCTTATTTCCATACTACCCACAGCAAAGTACTATTTGGAAAACAAATTTGAAGATCGATGGACGGACAGGTTCACTCAAACCATAGAATTCTTCGTGTATTAGGAATTAATAAACACCCAATGTATCGTGAAACATCCAGAACACTGCATGATTGCCCAGATCCAAAATGCAGAAGCATATAAGTTGACAACACAAGGAATATTAGTTACATTCTCCAAACCTAAAGAAATCATAGAAAAATATGCAAACGTTATAACCAGACATTTAGTGCACAAGAACAATTTAATAAATTCCAAGTGCCCCGTTATTATTGACAATAATTTAATTCAAACTAATAAAGATACTTTCAAAATAAAAATCAGTGATGTTTACACAAACTACTCACTGCAACCATCACACGTTATTAAATTACAATCAATTCATCTGAACGAAATATCAAAAGAGGATCTCGAACCACTAAAACAGTCAATGTTTTTAGACGGCCCAATATATAATACAACTCATTTGGCTGTTACTATTACCACTACAGTTTTTATAATAATTATCCTTCTATTCTTATGTATTTTTGGACAGAGATTATATCAGCTATTTTTCGCTAAACGACACATTTTGGAAATAAATAAAACCGAACTCCAGAATCTGAAAACAACGCCGCTATTCAACACCACAGATGCCCAGGTAACCCTTGACGAGGACGCCAAGATCTAAGGATGGAGGAGTTATGTAGATCAATTATGTATATTAATTATGTAGACAGATTATGAGTTATGTAGACTCAATTCTGTAATTAGGTAAACAATTCCATCTAATCAACGACTTTCCCTGAAGTTTATTTTTAAGTTATAAATATAAGTAATTTGCACAAATATATTTATTCAATTATCGGTTCTTCAGTTTGTAGGCCGTGAGCCCTAATTGCTAATAATTGTTTCATTGTTTTTCATTATTAAGTTTAATTTAGTAAAATATTTTTTTAAAACATAAACGTCTGAGTGAATAACCACACTTATACTCGATAATAATATCGATAAAAAGAAGAATGCATGTGGAAGTAGATTCATTCAACGTGTACACCTTAAACAGTTGACATAGATTGTCAGCCAGAGATCGTAACTTTCTCAAATCTATTGGATTAAAATTGAGAAAAATTGAAAATAACGATGGTGGTTATTGCAACTAGCGATAAACTTGAAGTCTTTGACGAACCAGTGTTTGATCATTCACTGGTCAGTCTACACGAACATACATATAAACCTTATGGCTCACCATATTACAGGAATTCGGATGAAATACGCATTCCCATCAATTTTCAAGATCTGATACTTGACATTGCAGATAGTTACATATACATAGAAGGAATATTTACACCTAGCGATGCTATTAAACAGTGCTATCTATCCAATAATGCACTCGCATTTCTATTTGAAGAGATACGTCTAGAGATGGGCGGTGAGCAAGTGGCTGTAGTTCGAAAATCCGGTATTACTACCACAATGAAAAGTATGGTTTCATATGGTCAAACACATGCACGCTTGCTAGTAACTTCAGGTTGGGGTCTAACTCAACAAAAACAAGATGTTTTAGACACAGCCAGCCATATATTCAGTGGTAAGCTACCACTTATGTACCTCATGGGTTGTGCTGAAGATTATACCAAAGTAATTTTGAATGCAAAACAAGAATTAATTTTGATCATAGCACGATCCTTTAAAGATTTATACATTGGGGAGGTTGACGCAGAACTGGAAATTAGCAAAATTGAGTGGAAGATAAGACATATTGTGCCCGAGGATAGACAAAAGCTTAAACTTTTGAATCGAATTAATAAAAGCAGCAATAATGCGAAAGTTAAAAAGGCCTATCGTACGTGGGATCTCTATGAATTTCCTTGTCCGCGTAATACAGCTTCTGACAAATGGGCCATTAAAACCACTAGTAGTCTTGAAAGACCTTGTTCTGATTTTTTGTGAGAATGTCAATATTTTTATTTATATCATTAAGATCAACTTGATCTAGGTTACCCGTGATAAATTTTACAATATTTCCTAGGCCATTAATTAGTCCTCTTTTTGTTCTAGAGGGATTTATGATTTTGTGAAGTTTGTGTTCGATTGCTTCGATTTTACTTTCAATTTGGTTTATAGCTATCTTATTGAGGAACCCGTGTGATTTTTTAAAAATTTGTAAAGTTTTTTCTGTGTTGGGTTTAATTTGATAAAAGTAGTTATTCAAAGTATCTAGGTTATAGGAGAAATAGATTTTGTGGTAGAAGTTTAGAGTTTTGGTAAGACTAGAGGTTCTTGATAATATCCTGGCGTTTTAATCGGGATGATTTGAAGCATGTGCGTCATCGTCAGGGTGGATCTGAAAAGAAGGATCTTTTCTTACTCTTTTTATTTTTGTCAGGTTTCTATTGATTATATTACCATGGGGGCTACAAGGTTCACAGTGTTTTCGTCTTTGTTAAGGAGAGTCGCTTCCTTGTAAAGCGTTTTCTGTTTACTCTAGGGTTGTGGTTTCGTTACATAAAGAACCGTATTTTCAGGGATGTCAATAGTAGATTCTCTTTGGGTATTTATTTTATCTAACACGTTTTGTTCTTTATTTTTGGCTTCCTGATAAATTTGATCTATAAACGGTTTTTGTTCATTTTTATGTTTAAGATTATAGTTTTCATAAAGTTCATCTGTAATCGCGACGCTCAGTTCGTGTTGGTAAGGTCCGTATAAGATGGAAAAAGGGGAAAATCCGGTTGAAGTATGGATTGATTGATTATAAATCCATATAGCGGTTATCATTTGATTGCTTGGGCTTTCATTTGGATTTTTTAAATTAATTATTCGCAGTTTCTCGAGTAAAGTTGAATGTAGTCGTTCAACAAACGAATTTGAATTCGGATTGTATGCCGTGGTAAGGTGAAGTTCTATTCCTAGCATAGTTAGGTATTCACTAAAAGTTCTATTTTTAAATTCCGAGCCCTGATCGCTTACTATTCTTTTGGGTCGATCATGATGTGCTATGTAGTGCCGAAATTTGTTTAATATCTCGGTCGCGGTAGCTGTTTTTAGTAAGTATGCTTGTGCATATTTTGAGAAAGCGTCTATTGTGGTTAAAAATTTGGATGCTTTATAGGTGAACGTGTCTATATGTAATGTGTCAAAAGGTTTACTGAGTATCATGTGTCCTTTTAGTTGTGGTTTGTAAGGATGTCTGTCATATTTGGATTTTAGGCATGGGTCACATTTATTGATGTATGACGTTATTGCGTCTCGCATATTTACGAAATAATATTTTTGCTTTAAGTGATTTAGCGTTTCCTTTATGCCATTATGAGTTTCGTTATGATATGAAGATATAATTTCTTTTTGCTCGTTCGGGTCTTCTATATCCTTTAAGTATTGACTAGATAACAGTATTTTTACAGAATTATTTAGAGTTTGTTTAAAAATTCGTAGGCATGTTATTTTTGTATTTTCGTTAGGGACGTATAAACACGTGGTTGCACTGGGATATATTCGGTTTCTACATATTTCTGAAAGGTGTTCGTCTATGTTTGTAGTGGGAATTGTAATAACAAGTTGTATTTTAGTTTTATCGAATAAATAATTTCGGGTGACCGAAAGTTCTTGTGCTCTTTCGTTAGTTAATATTATTAATTGATTTTTAAAGTGATTCACAGGATGTTTTTGTCGAGTGACGTGTGTTGGTTAGTTCTTCCAGGATTTCATTACTTATTACGGGTAGTGATGGGTCATTTATTAGATCATTGATTATTTCGTCAATTTCGTCGAGGCTAGGATTTTCATTTATTTGGGGAATGATAGAGTCGTCTTCGTTAAAATTTATTTCAACCTGAGTGCGTCCGCGACATAATTCTCTTTAGCCTTCTTGTACTTGACTTCAAAATCGAACTCTTCTAATTTTAGTCGCCACCTTATGAGGCGCGAGTTAGGTTCTTTAATTTTTGATAGCCAAACTAAAGCATTGTGGTCCGGTTCGATGGTAAATTTCTTTCCAAATAAATAGGGGCGGAAGTGCTTACATGAGGCTAAAATCGCGACCAATTCTTTCTCAATCGTGGAGTAGTTCTTTTCTGCCGAATTTAAAGTCCTGCTGTAGTAGGCTACTGGTCGATTTTGTTGGCTTAAAACTGATCCTAGTGCTACATTACTAGCGTCAGTGGTCACGGTGAAAGGTTTAGAAAAGTTGGGGTAGATTAAAACTGGGGCATTACTAATAGCTTCTTTAGTTAAGCGGAAGGCTTCTCTATAGTCGTGATCATTAGGGTCGATTTTTTCGGTTTTTCTAAGACATTTTGACATAGGTTGTGTTAGTTTAGCGAAATTTGGGATAAATTTACGGTAATAACCTACTAATCTAAGATATGATTTGATCTCTTTAGGAGTCCGGAGTAATGGGTATTTTTGGATGGCTTCGATTTTTAAAGGATTTGGTATAATACCGTCAGGTGTTATGATATGGCCTAAAAAGGAAACTTCCTTTCTAAGGAATTCATTCTTATCTAACTGAATTTTGAGATTAGTTTCTCTTAACCTTTGAAATATTTGTTGTAAATGGGTCAAACGGTCTTCAAGGGATTTTGAAAATATTACAATGTCATCCATATAGACAAAGCACGTTTTGTACTGGTAATCGCGAAGTACGTCGTCCATCATGCGTTGGAACGTAGCCGGCGCGTTTTTTAAGCCGAACGGCATTCTGAGATACTCATAATGGCCGTTATTTACGGTGAAAGCAGTTTTTTTCGATGCTGTCCAGATGCATCTCGATTTGATGGAAACCCTGGGCCAAGTCAAGTGTCGTAAAATAAGTACACTTCCCGAGGTTATCCAAAATTTCTCCAATTTTTGGGAGTGGGTATTTGTCCTCAATTATCTTGTCGTTAAAGCATCGGTAGTCTATTACCATGCGGTATTTCTTTTTTTGGAATGTGTCTACCTTTTTTAGGTACAATCCACACAGGGGAACTGTACGGAGAAACGCTCGATCGTATAATTTTGTCTTTTAATAGTTTCGAAATTTGTCTTTGGATCTCTTCTTGCATGTTATGAGGATGCCTAAACGATTTTGTAAATATGGGTTCACTGTCAGATGTCCGTATCGTATATTTAACTTGATTTGTAAAACTTAGGTCACATATTTTCAGAGTATATATTTATAACAAAGATTAATTATTTTTTGTTTCTCCTCTACATTTAAATGAGGTGTACGAAAGTTTTCAGAAAATGTTAAATTTTTTTTTGGCTACTTTTATGGAGGCCAGTGACATGGAATTTTTCCGTGAAAAGGTGATTTTTAAATTGTTTAATTTTGTTGAGATTGATAATGGAATCTGTGGCTCCAGTATCGATTAGAATTTTTAAATTTTTTTCTGGTAGGTAAAAGAACGGAAGTTTGGAGCCGTAATTGATGTTATTTAGGTCGACGGAGGCGGTTCTGAGGCAGTCGTCTGAAAATTTTGCTCTTGAGGATTGGGTGGATATTCATCATAATATTGCTGTTCGTTTATTTGGCATTCATCATAAAAATATTCAATTTCTTGTTCGGGTGAGTTTTCAGTTATTTCGGTATTATGTAGCTCTGGATATGAAGTTGGGTCTTCCTTGAGATTGGAATGGAAATTGTCTAGCTGGGGGGCGAGTACTACTTGTTTGTATAGACATCGGTGTTGGTTTGTAATTTTGAGACGAAGTAGAAGGTCTCTGTTGTCCAAAAACTTGCTGATTTGTTAAAGGTGTGTTTCGTTGTGGAATAGGACGATTAATATCGCCGAAAGGTCTATGGGGATATCGCTTAAAAGTGTTCGGTGGTGGCATATTATGTACTTTCGTGTTATAATTAAAAGGTGTGGGTTCGTTTGTGGTACGTTGCGTAAAATGAGGCTGTTGTTGATTGTTTGGCTTGACTGGCATGGCATTAGGGGGGTTTTTGTTGGAGATTATGCAGCTGACGTATAGCTGTCTGATTATTGTCGCACTCGTGACATTTAAGGAGAGCTTCCTCTATATTTGAAGGCGGGACATAAGAAAGTAATGATCGATAAGGTTCTCGAATGCCTACTTTAAATTGTTCGAGGCTGGAGTTTTTAATTTTTAAAATTTCATAATTCAAAATTTCAATATTTGTAAGATGTAGTTGCGCGTATTGTATTAGGGCATTTTGAGCTTCTACAATTTTGTGGTAAAAATGTAAGTCTGTTTTAGGTTGGAATTTAATAGATTTTCATTTCGATGGTCTCCGTAATATTTTATGAGAGCAATTTTTATTTGTGACCATTCACTAGTATTGTCTAAGAAAATATTTGTGGCGGCCTGACCCTTAATTTTACTTAAAATAATTTGTGTAATTAATACTTCTTGGAAAGGTGTTAAAGTAAATGTATTGAGTGTTGATAGGGCTCTTTCAACTTTAGCAATAAATAATGAGAGATTTTCGTTTGGCTCAAAATGTGGCAAAGTTTTTAATAACTCTGTAATGTCGTTTGTAGTGATACTCATATTGGCAATAGAAATATTCGAAACTATACTTTCTAAGCGGTTTGTATGTTCTGAATCGAAACTACTAGTTGAAATTGAACTATTTCTCCTAGGGGTGTTGTAAGGGGTTAGTCTGTGGTTCCTATTTTCTATTACTTCTACACTGATTGAATTTTTGACATTTATGGTGTGAACTTGGAATCTGACCTTGTTTGATATTATAACAAAACGTTATAATACTCAAAATTAAAATTTACCACTGTTATATTTATTTTGATTTTTATGGTGTGAGCTTGGAATCTCACCTAGCTCGATACTATAACAAAGTGTTATAATACTCAAAAATAAAATCTATCACTATATTAATACATTTATTTTGGTATTTATGGTGTGAGCTTGGAATATGACCTTGCTCGGTATTATAGCAAAGTACTGTAATACACAAAAATAAAATAAAATAAAATGAATTTCGCTGAAAATGGCTCTTAAAGCTAAGGGTTAATTATAAGGAAAAAGTGATCGTACTTACAGTAAAATTAAGGAAAGATGCATTGCACTACCAAGTTTTCTGCAGTAAAGATGATTCTTTTTCCTCGCACTCGGGGATTGAGTCGCACCAAAAGAAATGTTCACTGAAGGAATTATTTTCTCCCGATTGTTCAAGGAATGAACAAAGCCGTTTTCGACAGTTCGTAAAGAATTAAAATCCACCGTTGTCGCGAATCACAAGATTTCTTCAACGTCGAACTATCCTGTTTGCAGCGCCAGTTAAATAACTTGATTGGAGAATTCCGTTTTTAAAAAACATTTATTTTTAATCGACAAATTTCACAATACACAGTTACAAATGAAAAATACTATAGCTGCAAGTCTAATGGTATATATTTTATTATATAAGTTTTTATAGATTATTTTAAGTATTGTCAGCAAAGTTGCTTATCATAATATGGGTTTTGCGTATCTAACTCACTGTGCTATGCTATTTCTGCTGACTTGTTAACTGTAGACGATTTACAATAGGTATGATATTCTTCTGCTATAGCATCCACTTTATAGTACTAACACAACCGCACCACCTTAAGATTGCTGGTTAATTATACCTCACCACTCGAACTACCCATCATGATTCCACGTACTCACCACTCTAAGTACACATTACTACAGTTACCCTCCACCACTCTAAGTACTCGTTACTCTAATTACTCGCCACTCTCAGTAAGCATTTCTATAATTACCCACCAATCTAAGTACTTATTACAATAATTACCCACCACTCTAAGTACTCATTACTATAGTTATTTAAGTGCTCATTACTCTAATTATCCACCACGATAAGTATTCATTGCTACAACTACGCTTCACCACTTTAAATACTTATTATTACAATTACCCACCACCACTCTAAGTACTCATTACTACAATTACCCTTCGCCACTCTAAATACTTATTACTATAATTACTCACCACTCTAAGTACTCATTACTACAATTACCCACCACCACTCTAAGTACTCATTACTCTAATTACCCACCCCCACTGTAATTACTCATTACTCTAATTACCCCTCACCACAAATATGGTGGGGGGAGACCCACCGCCAGTATTAACACCCTACTAATGTTCTACCTGCAATATCGGACTATAAAGGCAGACTGTTTTTTTAAATTTCCACAAAAAATAATTTGCTAACGTGACCTTAATTTCTACTGGTTACCGATGACCATATCCTCCAGGATAATCCAGGATCTTGATATGTACAAAATGTGTTTTTGTATTATTTTTGGGTTTAAATAAAATGATTTTTGCAGATTTTAAATTATTTTGATGAATTTTTTTTTTAATTGGTTAGGTCTCATAGGGTTAATAGAAATTTCTATGACGCAAATATTGTTAAGTTTAAAATATTGTTTTTAGAATGTGATTTTATTTTCTAAATTGTACGTCTTTATTAGTTTTGTAATAAACTAAGTTTATATTAGTTTTCTTCTTTACTGAACAAATTTACTCTCAGCAAAAATAGGGAATGTTGGTTACGGTTGAAATGAGATAAATTGTATAAGTTTGATAATTCAAATCACTTTGATGGTTTTTTTACAAAAATGTTTTTATTTAAAAAAAACATTTAACCATTTATGTCAAGTTCTATAAAAATTGAGATAAAAGTGAAAGAAAAAAGTTTATTTGGTGGAACTTCCAAATTCATAACAATAGTACAAAATCTTTAAAACAATGTATATAAATAAAATAAATGATTTATTTAGTCTTTACAGTCATCAAGTTGTATTAATACTATCCTCAAATCTATCACGTGTAAAACTATCACAGTATGAATAAAAAATAACATTGGATAATAATACTGCAATCTTAAATGTATACCAATTTGGAGTCATGGCAAATTTGACTAAAAAACTATAAACTATGGTATACATATCTTCGTTAGGAACCATTTTGCCTGAACTGCAAAACAAGTTCTTAAAATCAGTTTTGCTATAATTGTAACATGAAAACAAAGATGATCTTTCACTGATAATAGTTCTCAATAATTGCCTGCTGTAGTTTGCGTCCTTCATTAAGTAATCCTCCAGGTGGATGAACTTGATTGTTGTTTTCAACATTTTCATCCTGCTCGGTATACCTTCATCATATATCGGAACCCTTTCATTAATGCACATATTATGCAGTATTGCACAGACTTTTATCAGTTTAACAACAAAATCTGGAATGTAACGTGACGTTCTTTCTTTGAAGATACATCAAAACTTCATCTTCAATAAACCAATGCATCTCTCAATGCAGTTTCTAATTAAAGCGTGACTCAGGGCTATTTTCCTCTGCTTCTCTCAATGGGGTCATTAAAAAAGGTGACAATGGGTAGCCTGAGTCTCCTATTAGCCACGACCTTTCTCCATTTGCATGTTGTAACCTTTAACCTTAGTTAGTTCGTACTTCGATTATCGCCAATTAATAATCGAATCGAAACCCGTCTTACACTTAGATAAAGATAAGGATTTATTTGTGTGGTTGATCACTGATGGTATAAGGTAGGCACTCTAAGTTACAACCCCACAAAATAAACCACCCGGCTTAGCTAGTTATTCGGAGGCAAGGGCTGAAGGTAAGGATTTTAGATACACCAAGTTTACTAGTAGTTGGTCAATTCACTAAGTTAGCTGTTACAGATATTTACCTTTTTGTTTATAGGCTGTGGTAAGCGTAAAATTTCAAATTTGTGAGCGCCAGACCTTAAAGTAAGGTCAACAGAGAGAACCGATAGAGATAACAAACAACAAAGGTACAGATAAGCAATAAAAGGACCAAGATAGGTGTATAACAAAATATAATGTGTAAATAGAAAAATAATATATAAATAAAATATCACATGTTAGTATCTACCTGGCTTATGCTAATGGGTTAGTAAAAAAATGTAGAAAAATGAAAAGTACTTAACGTAAACCCTGTCTTAAAACAGATGATATATACTTAGCTTCCTCTTAAGCTGACAAAACTGAAAAAAACTATACAGGTTAAAGCTGTGAAGCAGATTTAACCTAACAAGCTAGGTGTTACTCTAGGCCACGTCCAGCGATATTAAAATATCAAGTGTTAAGGATGGTGCGAGACCATCTAGCAAAATGTATCTGACTTTTAACTGATCAAAACACTAACTACACCACTTGTTACTTTGAGGAAGTCACAAGTGTAATATTAACAATAAGATAACTCAATGCAGTAAAATGCAAGAAAAGCTAAAGCAAATTTGCACTGCAAAATTGCTAACAATGCCACTTGACTTTTAAGAAGTTACAAGCAACCTTAAACGATAAGATAAAGTGAGCAAATAAAATCTAAAAAAATTACACTACTGCAAGCAGCGTATGAGGTAAGGTAAGTATTGGCTATACAACTATACGCTAATAAAAGAGCTCTCTCATTGAGACAAAGTTTAGATAAATACAGACACTCAAAATATGCACTAAGAATTACTAATTAAATCAAAACCTATAAGTTAAACCCTATCATAACACGTCGTACAAGTACACGGCAAAATAAACTAATTTAAGGTACTACCCTTAAATATAAAAAATTGACACACGCCAAGGACACAAATCCTATACTGTACTTAAGGTACAAAAAGCTAAATACACAGATATGCAAGGGCACAAAACTATTTAAGGTACTACCCTGGACATATCCTCTTTGGTGCAGCCGGAACCACATCAAAAACGTACCAAGACATGATCATGGAGATAAGGAACAAAATCAGAAGAGAACCACACACAATTCTCATGTGTAGCAGTGACAATTTCAAATTTGTAACTGACTTTGACGAACCTGAAAGAAATGTTGGAAATCTCATAATGAAAAAGCAGTCAGACTATTTTCCAAGTGGAAAGTTAGAAACAAGTTTTGATGAAAATTATAACATCAATGTTAGCAACACAGGGTTGAAGGTTAGAATATTTTTAACTACAAGAGACATAAGGCATCTAAACCCAATCACGGTTTGCAAAAATACTATAATGTTAAATCATTATAATTTCAAAGATACATTGAGGAAGAGAGTTCATAACTTTATTATACACGCCCAGACAATCAAACAAAAGGTGGAAAGTTTTGATTTTCAATGGAAGAACAATTATATTGACAAGTTCATACCTATGAAAAGGAGAGCATGCTTTTCAAAAACTTGCAGGACGTTCCTAATAAACATGTTGAATCAGGATGATTGGGATGATGAGCTCGCTGCTTTCTTATACTGTTTTTCACATACTGATCCAGGAGTTGCACCTTACTCCGACACACGAGTGAATGCTACAACGGGTGAAACCATAGACATAGACGCCCAAGCCGGAATTTTTGTATACAACAATGCAAAGAAATGTTACTACTTGTTTGGACAAAAATTATCGAATCCTCGAAGTGAAATGAACTTAGGGCACCTATTCACAGGGATATTGTCAGAATTCAGGCTAACTTCTCTTGTAGTAGATACCGATAAAACAGTCTCAATTAGATATTTAACAGACAACAAACACAAAATAAAAACTGGAGATAATTTCACAATATGGTTTGCCGGAAAAATGATGAGAGCTGTTAAAGATCCAAATATAACCTATCAAATGTCAGAAACAATTAATAGACAGATTTCTGAGATCTACAAGTTAAAAGAAGAGCTTAGACTCCCGAGATTAGGTGAAAAAAGGTCATACTTGCAGAGTTTTCAACAAGTCGATGAACTAGATGAACCAATGCCGAAAAGAACTAGACGCACTGAGGTCACTTTTGAAGAGGACAGCTTGTTAAACTCTTTGGAGGGGGTAGAGACGGGTGATATTGAGTATGACATGGATGATTTTTGAAAGGTGCGAGGGATTTCCACTTACTTTTCTCCGAGACATATTTGTTTTTCTCCGAGACCCTTAAATATAAAAAAGTTGACACACACCAAGGACGCAAGTCCTATACTGTACTTAAGGTACAAAAACTAAATGCACAGGTATGCAAAGGCATAAAACTATTCAAAAAGTGGCACACGCCCAAAAGATTCTAACATTAATTGGCTTATGCCAAAACACTATATAACGGCCCAAAACCAACAGACGTCAAGTCTGATTAAAACATTTAGATAGCTATCTAAGTTACGAACAATGTATATAACGAAATACTGAAAAGTATTACACACTCAAGGTTTTGTATTCTTAGCAAATGTACACTATAAAACAATATCCTACAAGCAGTTTGCAAAACATTCGCCTGGGGCTTTGTAACATCACGTACCTAAGCAGTATAACAAAATTAAACACTAGTACTTAACTTTTATAGACTCCAAAAGGTTGGTGACAGTTATTAACATTTACTCCTAGTACCAGTGGGATAATCATTCCAATACCATATTGCCAACCATCCGTTAAACATATCCTCCTCAGGGAAAGTTGTAAGTATTTCAATTATTTCATTCCATATGGTTAATTGGTGACATAACCTTATCCATGGACTGCATCAATTTGGACTACTAAATGATTATCTGATGATCGACGCCGCTATTACAACGCCCTCTACCATGCCGGGTACGCATGTAAATACAAAAAAAATTAAATTCCAGCAAAGTATAAAAACGAAGCGTAGGTACTTAAAAAATGGCTTGCAATCAGGGAAATAAAATTAATTCTTCCACTTCTAACGTCCACAAAAGCTATATTCAACTCAATTCAGAGGTAAAATTTCAGCTAAATTTTAGCAAGGTTTAACTTGCAAAAATATTAAGGCAACATTCCAGCAGAGTTTCAACAAAATTTCTTCAAGTTAAGTTACTTAAATTCATTTAATTTAAAATCATTTAATTTTAAATTCATTTAATCCAAAGTCATTTCATTTTAGTCATTTAATTTTAGTCATTTAATTTTAGTCATTTAATTTTTTTTCAACCAAAAACATCTAAAACAAACCCGGAAATTACTACAATTAGCCATGATATGAAATAAAGCAAGATTATCTTACCTTCATATCCATCAAAGTCGATTGAAATTTAAACGACTTAAAATTTACGTCTGTTCCGAGATACAAAACCAAGAGAGCGTATTTTCCGATCGCGATTTCTGACAGGATTTTGCCATGCGCAATAAAATTAATATCAGTTATTAATTACCATAAATTCTAATAAGAAATGGAGTGTCGCTAAACTGTTAAGGCAAGCACTAGTGATTGTTGCGCCCTCTTTTCTATTGCACGCACCAAAGGTGATTTCTACTCTGCTTGGAACAGAAACGAGACGTGTACTGTTACAATGTACACCCTGCATAAATTCCTTTATTGCAGATTGATTCCATATAAATGAATCATGAGTTGCACCACCATAACTGGCAAAAATATTCCTAATTTTTAAATCTGAATCACAAATAATTTGAGTATTAGTTGAATGAAATCCTTTTCGGTTTAAAAAATTATGTTCATCTGCCTTTGGTTTTAATATTGCCACATGGGTACAATCAATAACACCTACAGCTCCTGGAAATCCCCATCGATTCATAAACTGTGTTTTAATTAAATGCCTTTCCTGTGCTGTTGTAGGAAATCTTATATCATTTGCCATCACATCTACAATGGCTGTTGTCACTTCATGGATGACCCTATGTATAGACGTTTGGCTCAGTCCAAGATTTAATTCTTCGCCCACACATCTTTGGTAAGATCCAATCGCATAGAAGCGCAAAGCACCCAGTACTTTATGCTCTATAGAAATTCCCCTTCTTATTATGGGCTGTTGTAAGTGTGGAGTTAATGTATGTATTAGTTCTCTTACTAAGTTCTTATTCAAACGAGAGTTTTACGAACCTCTTCTCTGGCATATTAAATGCATTAGTTGCGAACCTATTTCGCTGATGATACAACAAATGCCTTCGATTTGCCTCTCTATTTTGACACCGCAGATTTTCAGCTATTATAGGAAGCATCTATTTCAACTTAAAATTCGAGCTTATTAGGTTATGATGTCTCTCAAATTCAATACTTGACACGCACGCCCACGCCACCCAGTTGCTCTGTGGTGAAAAAATAGACAATCAAAAGAAGATAGATTCAATTTTAGAACAAGATAGCAGCATATATCGAACGAAACGTCTAAATGTCAAATATCGATCCAAATCGCCTCTTAGAATCAGTTGGTATCGAATAAAACGATTTATCGTCAGTCAAAATCCCCGTGCAGTACAGTACTATGCAGTTAATCAGACGCACGTTATGTAGTTATGGAAAAAATTATGTTCTATGCAGCAGTAGTAATAAGTGTTTGTACATCAAGATAAATTAATTAAAACAAATTATATGTCCACCGTTTACGTCCAGCTGAGCAACTAACCCGAACACGAACAATCGATTTTATCGATCACAACTTCCTAGTTAGTGGACATACACATATGGAGTGTGACGTAGATCATGCCACAGAAAGACAACCATGAAAATTAATCACCCCTATGACTGGGTTCAGCTCAACTAACTAAACTGAACTAACTGAAATAGATCCCGATATGGTCGACTGAATACTTATGCACTTTTTATAAATAAATAAATTTCTGTTTTGACAATAATCATATTTTTCTTACGACAGGAAAAAAGGCAATAAGTATCAACGTAAATAATTATATTCGAATAACTAAACTAATTTTATAATAGTTGTTATATCAAAGGTGTGACTAACCGAATAAGTCGTACAAAATTACTCTAGGATTATATTTTGACCAAGGACAGTGTCGAATGTTAGTTCATACACTACGGCGTTCCGTGCACTACCGGGATCGTACAGTGACGTGACCGATCCGATCCAAGAACCTTTTGAAGAATATTTTGCAGGCGAAGGAACGAAATCATGAATCCTATACCGTCTAGATGAATGTTTCTTTCTGCCTGTTTCCTCTTCCTCGTCTAACAGAACAGCAATCATAATTAATTCTCTATTGTTATATTTACTAAGAGCCATTTTATGGCTTGTCCTTAGAAACGAAAATGAAGTGGAGTCGAGGACTACAATGAGATGCTCTACGTTCAGACCTTCAACTTTCTTTCCGTTCCGAATCGTCAGTTGTGCCATATGTGATATTGTTGAAATAGTAGAGGCTGACTGTGCGCGCGGGCTCTCCATCAGCGTGGAGTATGGAGACCATCCGGAATGAAGATTCGGTGGTGATGATAATGACGAAATAGAACTCTACACTGGGTCGGAAGGTCCAGATTTAACAGATGGTAAGAATAAATGTATAATACACATTTTCTAAATATTAATAATATATTTTTTTATTTAGAGGAATCCCTGAACAGCAACGGGCGGCCATGCCCGTTTATATTTAGACGCCCCGGGTGTTTGATGTTGGGGAAGGCTATCTGTCCCATGGTGAAGGAGAGCCTTCACAGGGTGAGAATAAATATGCCACATATTTTAAATACTAATTACATAATCATTATTTACAGAGGACTGGCAGAGAATGTATGACGACCAGGATGTGGAGATGGAAGAAGATGAGGATAGTGGTAGGAAAGACATATAACTTTTCTTTCTTATACTAACATATTTTTATATTACAGATGTGGAATAGGTTTCGTATAGTTTTTAGTTAATTTGTAAATTTTTTAAATAAATATATAAATAAACATATAAAAAATGTTTTTTTTAAATAAACGAAAAATAAATTAAATATAATAGATAAAAAAATTATTACATGTAATGTAATAAATTTACCTACTTTTAAATAAAATAAATAACTAATAATATAAATAAAATGTGATCAAATAACATTTATAAATATGCTTGTAAGGGTGATTCCAGCGAAGTGGTAAACTTTGCAGTCACCCTAAAATACCTCAGAATCCTATTGTAAACATTCTGTAAAAAAAGTTATATACTCTATATCGGTGCTCTATGATTAGGGTTACAGACGAATTTTTATATAAAAACATGGTTTTTTAAGTAAAAATTAAATATTTGTTAGCATTTTCTCAACTCCATGGACTGTTACCACTAATGGGTATACTGCTTCAATATTAATTCTGAAATAACCAAAAGGTTGAAATCATTAAAAATATATGTAAAATTTTGAAACACAATATATTTGTTACTATTTAAGATAATAATACTCCAAATTTAAAAAAATACATCAAATTAATCAACTTATTTACTTGGTTACGCAGTAGATCGCCAACTCCATGGTCAGTTTGGTTTAATGCAAAAAAGTATATATAGATGACACTCACAAGATTTCAAAGAGGCGAAAATTTTGTAGCTGGCATCAGTCGTCAGACAGCTGTGCAAAAGAGTGCATGTGTACAATTGTTTATTGGTGGAGAACACGTGTAAAATCTGGCAGGTTTTTTTAATACATCGACTCCATGGCCGTTAATACATGGTAGTTTTTTGTTGTATATTGTTAAAAAAATTAAATTAAAGTCGCTCCATATTCACGAAAACTATAAAAATAAAAAAATACAGAACATACATTTCTGTAAGTAACAATTTAATTGAAATATTTAATTTTGTCATGATAATTTTTTTTTAGTAACAATGGCCAAAAAAAAGCAACAAACTTATTACAGAGAAAAGGCGAGAACAAAAACGTGATGCTAAAAGAAGACACGACGAGAGAAAATCAAATCAAATTCTGAGCTTTATAGAGAGGAAAAGAGAAAGAACGACAACGATATCACAAACGTAAAGAAAGAGAAAAAATTAAATTAATAGCTGAATTGTCTAATAGGAAAAAAAGACTCTTCAGACGTCGCTGGAAAGAAGCTGCTTCAAAGTACAGAAACAATCTTAAAATTAAGAGAGACTTGTTGAAATTCATGGAAAATGAAACTCCTTCAAGTCCGGTTGGCGTTATGAGATATGAAGGGGGTCACTATGAATCTCCGTCTACTCCCGTCCCGTCTACTTCCAGAAAACAATGCGGCAGGAAAAAAAGTTTTAAAAAACAGGTCAAAAACATATAAGGAATTGGTTACAACGAAACAAAAATTGGAAAAAACAGAAAAGAGATTAATAAAATATAAAATGCGGTACCACAGACTGAAGAAAAAGCGTTCAGAAGATAAGAAGTCAAAGGATAGTCCTATGTCTAAGGTGCAAAAAGTAAATGGTGAAAATATGCCCCAAACGATAAAAAGAAAATTAGTCTTTGCCGAAGCTCTTAAAACTCAATTAGAAATTAATTTCCAAAACCAGAAAAATCAGAAAGGGAAAGAATGCTTCGTTAAATGTATCTCGGGTAATGTGGTTAAAAAGTACAGATGTTTTAATTTCATGAGGAATATGGGTTCGTACAAACTATTTTCTGCAAAAATTAAGCAAAAGAGAAGGGTAGACATAGGCAAAGAAATTAAATCTGCAGTACAACAGTTCTACCTCAAAAATGAGAATAGCAGAGTTGCTCCCGGTAAGAAAGACACAGTCACGTTTCACAAACTTAAAAAACAAAAGAGATATTTGAACGACTCTATGAAAAATTTGTAAAAAAAAGTTTTGTTATGAAGAGAAATAGTTCAAAGACTCATACGCTCTTTTCTGCCAACATCGACCGCTTTGGGTAACGATTCCAAAAACTTCTTTAAGAGAAACCTGTCTATGTGTTACTCATGAAAATATTAGACTCTTAGTTACTAAAATAAAAATATTGAAAATTATTGAATATAGTGCTGACAATCTCGTAAAAACTTTATGTTGCGATCCACTAACAGAAGAATGTCTGGAGAGAGTATGCCAGAAATGCAAAAAATATACCATTACCTACAGTGACATTAATGCTGATGAGGCTACCTCTTTAAAAAAATGGGTTATTAAGAGAACAGTTGTACTTATTAGAACAAAAAAAATGCCAGAGGCATATTAAAGAAGAGATGATATTTTGCAAAAAATCTGAATTGATTGCTGAGCTAGAAAAATGTATGCACCAGTACATGCAGCACGTAGCAAAAATGACTCATCAATATAAAGTTATTAATAAAATAAAGTCAGAATTAGGTGAACGAGACATTTTAATACACATCGATTTCTCCGAAAATTATGTGTGCAAGTATTTTCGAGAAAATCAAAGCGTTCATTTGGGGGGGTCAAAGTCACAAATATCGCTTCATACGGTAGTTTGGTATGATAAACAAGAAAATAATTTACATCATCACTGCTTCTGCAGTCTTTTCAATAATTTAAGACATGATGCAGTTGCTATTTTAGCACACTTGAAACCACTTTTCGAACGTATTAAAAATAATTATCCAGAGTTAGATAATGTTCATTTTGTCAGCGATGGGCCTAATATTCAATATACGAATAAAATAATGTTTTACTTATTCGGTACACAGTTTTTAAAGTTATTGGGTGCACAATGCATCACATGGAACTATACTGAAAGTGCCCACGGTAAAGACGCGCCGGATAAGATAGGAGGTTGTGTAAAGAGGACCGCGGATCGCTTAGTTGCTCACGGAACCGACATCAATGACCTGATCAGCTTAATTTTTCAGTTTTTCAGATTTGGAAGACACTATATTGCCATTAAATCTGAACACCTTTAAAAGTACTATGAATATGGGCACATATTGGTAATCAAAACGTAGTTCAACTAAGAAGACTGAGTTGTTTATCTGTAAACCACCAAGTAACAACTGTAGCCACTATCATTGGGAGAATTGACTTTTTCTGATATACCTAGTCATCGCGTAAGATATTCAGACATATATTTAGACGATTCTGATGAAAATAAAGAATCCAGCATAATTGTTCAAAATGAAACAATTGTTGGAATAACCACAAATTGATTATGAAAACATGTGCCGCAGGGCTAAGGAGATAAATGTTATCTACAAAATGGATGATACAGTATTTCATGTTGCTTCAGAAAAAGACTCTAAGCTATTTTACACCATCAATGCAGATATTGCATTTTGTGACTGTCCTTCTGGTGCAAGTGGAAAATTCTGGAAACATTTATGCGCAATCGAGCAAAAGTTTTGTATGCTCTTTAAGACGTCGCCGATAGAGTACAATTGGCAAAATTAGCTGTTGGCCACTCAGCGCCCGACGAATTTTACCAAAATATGGATGAGGAAATTGTGAATGTTGAATGTCCGTCTGGTACTACTGCTACTGTTTCACATGTTCAAACAATTTCACAAAACGTTGAATCATCCGTTGTTAATCTTGAAGAAAACGGCGATGGCTGTAGTCGCTTTAACGAAGAAGTTGTCAAGTTTCGTTCCGCATTCGATCGATTAGCAACCACACTCGAAGAGAACCAAAGTCCGCAAACTACATTATCTCTTGTAAAGTTTAATGCAGTATTGCAGAATTTGAAAATGCCTTGCCAAATTATTAATTTTATGGAAACAAGAAATCATATTCGCGGAAGAACATCGAAAAAAAATAAAAGTACAACCAACTTCGATTTCTCGACGTAAAAAGCGTGGTTTGCCTCAATCTGTCAGGATTCAAGCGGGAAGGCCCTCAAACAAGGAAAGGGTAAAGCTTCCACATAGCCTTTCTAGAAACATTTGGTTGAATCGTCCAAATGCCAAATTGCATTAGAGTTTTGTTTTTTTTTTCACTCATTTTTACAACTATAACAATATTTGCTCTTACCTATACCCACTTAAATACTAATAGTAGTAACATTATACATATATCTTAACAACGTGTAGTACTTAATAGTATTTAGCTTTAAATACACAATATAAAAATAGTAATAAATATAATTCCTAAACATCTCCATCTTTCATACTAATTCGCTTTGCAGTGGTCGGTAGTTTATTATTTTGTCCAATTGCTGGGTGGTGACTCGCGGCGCCGTACCTAAGCAATATTTGGTTTTTTGCGATAGCTCTATAGTCGACAAGTGAATGGCCGTTATAATGGTGGACACTTATCAAACAAAAACCAGTGCATCCTGGCGTTGCTCTAGAAACGGTTGCTCTGTATTGCTCTGGGGTTTGTCGCATAAGATTGTGGCTTCATTGCAGCCAAACCCCCAGAGCGCTCCAGAACATGGCACGCTCTGTACTGTACGGGAGAATGCCAATACACTACCCGGTAAAGAATACCTCCTAGGAAAAACCCTAAAATAAAACGTAAAACCATGACTTCCATGTCTAACTTACTTACTAGTCAGTTACCTCTTCCTAACGAGGGTTCTCCAGTCAGAAAAACAATCCGTCCTGTATTCCATTCACAGAAATTTATAGCAAATCAACCTGTTGACACAACCTATTTCCCAAAATTATCCTTCTGAAAGATCATCCATACCAATATACCATTTACCAAATCCTCTGCATCGAGTTACGGCAAACTAGCCCATTTAAAAACGAAATGGAATCCGGATGGCTTAGGAATAGATTAATATTTTATCTGGCTGGAAGGACGAGGCCGGTAAACGAAAAAATATTCGTGACCCCTAGATAACTTCACACTCTAGAAATTGATTTCGCCATCTAGCAGTGGGAAAACGAAATTATTTTCTCTAAACTGGACCCTATTGATAGGCAACCAACAATATCCTACAGAAATTAAAATAATAATATATGAAATAATTTGACGTGAAAACTGAACCGTAACAAGTGCAATTTTACTAAAACAGTTTAATACCCTTAGTGACATTTTAAAAGCTGGAGATGACCACGATATTGACGGAGAACAGCTGTGCGATGAATTATTTCATTTAAACCATTTACATAAAATCAACTTACACGAAACTATGCCGAATGTGTTGATTAGTTTGCGTATCCTCCTAACAATTCCGGTGACAGTGGCAAGTGGCGAACGCAGTGTCAGTAAACTAAAGTTATCTGAGATCTTCAATGACTCAAGATCGGTTAACCTCACTAGCTATGATTTATATAGAAAATGAACTTTTACATTCGATGAATTTTAGTGAACTCATTAAGCAGTTTGCATTACAGAAAGCTAAACGCGATCAGTTCTTATGAACAGGTATGTTTTTCTTAGTTATTTTCATTTCTATGGTAATATTAATATTACCGGCGTATTACCAAAATTTGTATAATTTACCTAAGAAAATATTGAAAATTGGGTAGTGGGCGCAAAACTCATAACTGGCCTGGGGCGCGAAATTTCATTGGGCCGGCTCTATGTAGTGTTAAGGAGAGTTTTATTGATTTCATCAATACCCACGAGAAAACAGGCAAAGGGCTTGCAAAAGAAATAGAGGAAAAATTGGTTGCTGACAAATTAGATATAACTAATATCAGAGGGCAATCATACGACAATGGCGCGAATATGGTTGGTAAGTACAAGGGTGTTCAGTAGGGTGGGCCGAAAATTTTAAATTTGAAATTATAATTTGCTATACCCATCAAAAGTTGCCTTTCAGTGTGTAGCCACTGTAATTTTTTTCAAATTTTTAAAAATATATCTTCAACCCTTCAGCCTTCACCCCTTTAATGATATTTAAAAAAAGTGAAAATATTAAAATTACAATACCCATCAAATATTGTATTTGATTGTGTATATTCACTCCATTTTTTTTACATTTTGAATAATATCTTCAGCCCTCTACCACCCCTTTAATCCCGCCTATAATTGTGTCAAATTTGTACTTTCATATCTATGTAATAATAATCGTAAATGTAATTATAACACAACTGAAATTAAACAAAGTATTTATCTTAAAATAACATTAAATACAGGCAACGGTTTATTTTGAACCAGATATTGCAAGTTAATCAATGAACATCTGAAGCTGGTGTCTAATTTGTTGTTAAAAATTATTACAATAATTTTGTTTTGTGCTGTGAATGAAATAAACTAGAAATTATAATAATGAATGCACCGAAATTAAACATAACAAGAAGTGGAGGGTCCTATTTTTGGTAGTCCTATCGATTTAAACTGCCTTGCGTTGCCGACAATTGAAGAAATGCTTCAATGTTATTCCTTTATTCAGTATGAAATAAAATATAATAAACAGTGCGGGAAGGAACCAAGTTTGTAACGAACTTGTGCCTAAAATTGCCAATATTTGGAAAACGGCATTAATTCCAACAGTTTCGAGGGACCGCATCGTACAATTGATACGCAAGTACCATGACAAGTATTTGAGCCTAATAAGATATCCCAAAAGCAAGCGGAATATGCAATGAGTTGGTAAATAGTTTTAAAATAGACTGTTCGGAAAGACTACTTGACATTGCTTCATGTAAATACGAATTTTCTTCATGTAAATGTGAAAAATCAAGGAAAGTGCCGATTCAAGAACAAAAATTTCTTTTGAATCAAAGATCGTTTAGAAAAATGACTATAGGAAATATTGATCGTGCAGAAACAAAAAAGTTAACTGTCAAGAAAAATAGACACTCAAGAGAAACGGAAAGACTAAAAAAAGTACAGATCCAGATCTTACGATTTGACACCCGGCACTTCTACTCAAGTAAGCACATTACCGTCAGAATCAGACAAGTCTTCAAAGTTTGAATCGTCATCGGAGGATGAACTAATAGACAGCAACTTACCTTCAACATCAAAGTACACTCAAATGAGTCTGAAGTTACCCACATTAAGTATTGTATGTGATAATATGGCATTTCCGACAGATCAACTACTGCTATTGCAGTACTGAAAGATGTGGGAATTATCAGTGCAGATGATCCCTCCAAAATTATCGACAAGAATAAAGTGAGAAGAGTGCGCCAGAAAACCAGAAATACCCTTTGTAAAGAGTTCTAGACTGCAAATAGAAGCTTTAACAGTCTTTACTTCGTTGGAAGAAAGGACAAAACTTTAGTGCAAGAAAAAAAGGTACCAGGTTCTATAAGAGAACTATTGTAGAACATATATCCCTAATTGAAGAACCGAATTCTCTATACATAGGTCACGTTACTCCAATCACAGGCAAGGCTCAGTCGATTGGGAAATCAATAATAGATTTCTTAGCTACGAATAATATAGATCTAGATAATTTAGTGGCGATCGGTAGTGACGGTACTGTTGTAAACACTGGCCATAAAAATGGTGTAATAAGATATATGGAAACTGAACTTAAGCATCCGTTACAATGGTTCATATGCCAATTATATGGCAACGAGTTACCCTTAAGGCATTTATTCCAATTCCTAGATGGCGCTACAACGGGACCACGTGAATTCTCTGAAGAAATTGGAAAATCATAAGAAAAATGCGAACGTCTCCCAATAGCAAATCTTACGAGAATTTAATGTAAATTGCCAGAATTGACAATATAGTCTAGTAAATTAAGTTCAGATCAATCGTATCTATATATCTGCAAGGCCATATCAAGTGGAGACTTCCAATCAAATCTAGCAAATCGTAATCCTGGCAAGTTAGCTCTTTCAAGGTGGCTCACAATGGCAAATAGAGTACTTCGCCTCTATGCTAGAACTGAAAAGCCAACAGCAAACCTTAAAGATATTGCCGAATTTATAATTAAAATGTATGCACCAATGTGGTTCCACATAAAGCTTAACCCAAATTCAACACACGGTAGTTTCCATGTTTTTAAAATCATTGAACTGTCACGGTACTTAAGAGAAGATCTAAAAAGTATTATAGACAAAGTGATTCAAACAAATGCATATTTTGTTCACCCCGAGAATCTCCTTCTGTGTGTGTTACGAGATAATCGTCGGTGGGTAAGAGAAATATCTTTAAGAAGAATTTTCAAAGCCAGAGAAGCCTGTCAGCAGACGACAACAGTGAGATATTTTGTTATACCGGAATTAAACTTTAGTGCTACGGAATATTTTGATTTAATTTGCTGGAGTGAGTGCGATATATAACACCACCACCAGTTTTAGCTGATATACCAGATGATGACCTCAAGCGTTTTATTAAAGATGGTGTGATTCCAGAATTTGACTTTCCAAAATTTCCGTGCCATACTCAATCGGTCGAGAGATGCGTCAAATTGGTTACGGAGTCATCTACTTTAGTTATAGGTCCGGAATCTAGAGATGGCTTTATCCGTTCAAGAATAAAATCAAGGGAGATTATTTCCACTTTTGAAAATAAAGGACAATTTAAAGTTACCTAAACGTTTGAAATACTTATAATATAATAAGATACGAGCGTTTACTTTTGTGTTTTATGTTAAGTTAAAAATTATTTCTTTATGTTGGCTTTAATAAATTCTTTGATTAGTTTCAATTGTCTCAGACTCATGTATCCACTAAATATTATTATTATTATTACTACGAAGATGTGAAAGTACAAATTTGATATAATTAATGAAAGGTACGATAAGGAATGAAACAGCATTATATAGGTATTGCGATTTTCATTTTAATTTACTTTTAAATACCATTTTAAGGGGTGATAGAGGGCTGAAGATATCATTTTAAATATTGAAAAAAAAAATCAGTGACTATACACCGTGAAAGGTAACTTTTGAGGAGTATTGCAATTTTCATTTTATTTTTTTTTTTCAGGTCATAGCGGTGGTAGAGGGCTGAAAATATCATTTTAAAAATTGAAAAAAAAAAATCAGAGTGACTATACACAGTGAAAGGTAACTTTTGAGGGGTATTGCAATTTTCATTTTAATTTTTCTTTTTTTTTTTTAGGTCATAGGGGGTGGTAGAGGGCTGAAGATATTTTTTTAAAAATCTAAAAAAATCATAGGGACTATACACAGTAAAAGGCAACTTTTGATGAGTATTGTATTTTTAATTTCTTCATTTTTTTAAAAATGACCATTTTCGGCCCACGCTAGTGTTCAGGCTCGAATTCTATTACTGAATGATAATGAAATGAAATGTTTCTTGAAATGTTTTCTTAACCGCCTCTCAAGTCACCGAAGTAACTCCCAGAAAATCCTATGATTTTGTGTTGAGTAAAGAGAGACGAGGCCCTACAGTTTATTGTGGAGTCCGAACCATAATGCTCGATTTATTCCTTATACTGCTCACAGTCTTAATTTAGATGGAGTTCATGCTGCTCAGATAACTCCAAAAATGCAAACCCTTTTCGGAACAGTTCAACAAATATATAACTTTTTTGTTGGGTCATCTTTCCGCTGGGAGCTGTTGAAAAGCAAACTTAAGGTGTCAAAAGGAACAAGCGATACACGCTGGTCATCAAAAGCTAACGCTGTCCATGCTTTGAACTCCCAACTGAAAAAAGTTGTCGACATTCTTGAAGAGGTCAGCGTATCAGAAAAAAGTACTGAAGATGCAATTGTGCAAGCAAAGGCGTTATTAAAGTTAATAAAAAAAATTAATTCATCTGTTATTTGACGTTTTGGAATATTCTTTTGAATAAAATAAATGGGATTAACCTTTTCTTGCAAGAAAAGTAGCATGATGTATCAAAAGGTGCCCGAATGATTCAGGGACTGTTGGACGAAATGAAAAAATATAGACAAGATTTCCTCACACTACTGATTCAGTCCTCAAAGTTGATGGCAGAGAAAATAGACATTGAACCAATACTTCAGGAGTCTCGAAAGCGCAAAAAAACAAAAATGCCTGGGGAGAAAGCAAGCGATGAATCTCATTCTTTTGATTCCACCACGCAGTTAAGAGTTGGATTGTTGCAGGTTCTTGATACAATCATCATGCAAATGGAAGAAAGATTTGTGGCTCTAAATGAGCTAGCAGATGATTTTGGATTTCTAAACGGGCTTTCTATCGAGACAACCACTTTGAATAAATTAAAAAAGAAAGCCACAGATCTTGCACTCAAGTATCCTGCTGATTTAAATGCTTACGAATTTATCAGAAATAGAAAGCTTCAAATTCCAAAGTAAAACACTACAAGAAAATTTTATTGAAATGGGTCCCTTGGAAATTTTGCAAGGTATGTATAACCTGTCCATAGAAAATATTTACCCAAACATACAGACGGCCTTGAGAATATTCCTAAGCATCCCAGTGACAACTGCTACTTGCGAGCGTTCGTTCAGCAAGCTTAAGCTTGTGAAGTCATATTTACGTTCTTCTGTAGGGCAACAACGATTAACAAATATGTCTACAATTTCAATTGAAAAATCAACTGCAATTAAAATATGATGAGATTATAGACATATTTGCTGAATCTAAATCTAGAAAAGTTAAATTTTAAGTTGTATGGGTCATTCCTACCCAAAGGTACATTTCAGTGTAACAAGCTAGAAATTTCGGCATGTTTGATTTTAATAAGCTTTTCCCACAGCATATGTCAGCTTTATAATACGATTATTGTAATTGGAAAATTACTTTATATTTTTTAAAATAGTTGTGAGTTTTATTACACCATATCCGGCAAATGTCAACTTCGTGAGCTGTAACATCTACTGTGAGGTATATAAAACTCATCGTAAAATGTAATTCACACATTGTCTTCTTTTAAACCCTTCTAAGATGAAATTATTACACACAAAGTGAAGACAATTTTATGTTTAAAATGTTAATTTGTTTAAATATTGTGATATTTTACGGCTTTAATATGGCTGTAACAGCTTCAAGTATCACCTCCGCGTGCACATTGAAAATTGTAAAAATAACCGTAAGATGTCTCTATAAGTTCAGCACTTGAACATTAAGCAATCATTTATTCTACCGACAATTTGTTTCCGAGTGCGAAGTTAATGTTTTGGTGATAAAATTAATAAATATTTCAATAATTGCAAAAGTGTCGTGCAGGCTTTCTCCCCTCCGTGCAACAGATTTCAGGGTGTGTATATTTAGCTATTTTAACTATCTATGTAAAATAATATCTCAGAGTATGTCATAAAAGCACCATTAAATTTGAAAACCTAACCTCAATCAGCTTGGTATAATTTCATCACATTTGCTACATAAATGCCACCTCCGTGTGGATTGACCGGAACGGAGGTGATACTTTGTGCACGGAGGTGACTTTGACTGATAAAACATTATTAATACTATGCTTAAATATTTATTTTCGCCATTCTACGAAGTTTTATCTCACAACAAACAAAATTATACCATTTTTCAAAACAAAAATACTTTTCTTTTAAATTTTATAGTGTAAGATGTTAGATTTTTATTTTAACTTAGCTATTTCAGGATTTCAATATGAGTAAGGGTGGAAAAAAAGAAAGTTATAATACGGAAGTGAGGAAAAGAAAAAAATAGAGAAAGAATGAGAAGAAAACGAGAACTTATAAAAGAAAATGCGGTGTTATGTGAAGAATCAAAGAAGAAGGAACGTGAAAGATATCACCGAAGAGTGTAAAATTAAACAGAACGATCTAAAAGGATACAAAGATGGAGAAAAAACAGGAAAAGCCGTGCAAATGAAAAGCGAATGGCAGAAGAGCAACGGGCGATTTTGTGCTTAACTCCGCCGAGAACCCCGGAACCTACAGAACAAAGATTACAAAATGATCAAGCTCTTCAGCAATCTCATCAAAAAGAAAGCTGCAGAAGAAGGGCTCGTCGGAACCGAAAGGAATTGAAAAATCGCATAAAAAATTTGGAGAAAGTTAATAATTTAAAAAGAAAAAAATTCAAATTATAGAGTAAAATTATGCAGACTAAAAGCAAAGCAGAAAGAGATTTTACCAGACACACCAGGTAAAAAAGTGAAAGCTAAATTAAATGGCCAACCTGTTACTAACGAAGTTCGGAAAAAAATTCTCGTTTCAGAAGTAGTAACGGCACAGTTATCAGAAAATTTTAACAGAATGAAATGTTTGAAAGAAAAGGGCACATTTGTCTTGGGTGTCACAAAAGACCTGATTAAAAAATATCGATTTCAAAATGTAGTGAGTACCATTTCTTCCAGAAAACTTGCTGGGAAGCAATATTCTTCCTGTAAGTAACTGGCCATAGTAACGACCCGCGACAGGGACTGGTTTTAAAAACGCTCCTAGCCACGTTTTCGGTGCGCCGCGACAAAAACGCTCCTCATTGTTTCTTATGTAGATAGCCATACTTGCGTTCAGGTCGCAATAAGTCGAGTCATTGCTTCGCTGTCTGTTACAGAGGCACCATGTCTGAAACAGAATTATTTATAAACGAAATTAAATCCAGACCACAACTGTGGAATTTGAAACATAAAGAATATTTAAATCGGGATATAAAAGGAAAATTGTGGATCGAAATTGCTATTATTCTAGTGGATAAGTGGGACGAACTGAATAATGGCGATAAAGACAAAGAAGGTAAGAAAAATATTGATTTATTCATAGATCTGTTAAATTTATATTAATGTGAAATTGTTAAACAACGTATGTATATGTATATAATTCATATCATGTCATACTGCCATGGAACACTACCTGCCGGGGAAACAAAAAAAAACTAGCAAATGAGTTTCGGATGTCTGTTGCTTTGTTACTTGTACCACCTGTACTTATTATTGCTATATCTCCCATGTCACAGGCCAGGGTGTCTTCAAATTTGTAGCCATCTCTCAATCTCACAAAATTGTGGAGAATGCAGGCAGCTAAAATTAACACCACTGCAAAGTCTGGGTCAAGATGTATAGCGGTATGAAACATCCGCCACTTGTTGGCTAAAATACCAAACGTACATTCTACAAGTCTCTTTGCCCTGGACAATCGATAATTGAAAATCTTTTTTTTTTTGTTATTCTTTCTTACATATGGTGTCATTACATTTTCACTCATAGCAAACGCCTCGTCGGCTACAAAAACAAATGGCATTGATGTGTTTGGTTCAAAATTACGCAATGGTTTCTTTTGTGGTAGGTTTAAAGATCCCGTCGTTAATTTCTTATACAAAACAGACGATCTCAATATATTAGAGTCTGCTGATTTGCCGTAACTTCCTACGTCAATAGTTGTGAAACAGTAATTTGCGTCAACCAAACCGAGTAATACAATAGAACAAACATTTTTATAGTTGAAAAACTGCGATGCTGAGTGCGCTGGTTTAACTAATCTTACATGTGTCCCGTCAAGAGCACCAATGCAGTTGGGAAAGTTGGTTCGGTTTTCAAAATCTTCCGCGATTTTCATCCATTCTTCTGTTGTAGGTTCCGCCATAAATGTATCCTTCATAGATGCCCATATCACACTACACGTTTCCCATATAATTACAGATATAGTACTTTTTCCCAGATGAAATTCGAATGCTAGTGATCTAAACGAATTTCCAGTTGCAAGAAATCTGCAAATAAAAAAATTATTATAGTCTACTGTATGTAATAACTAATAAAAATCGCAATACAGGGTATTTCGGGAGTGACTGGCCCTGAAACGATCTCAGAATGTCCTTAATTATAACCCTTCGTTTCTGATATACATCGTGTTTTTTATTTTTTGACAAAATTTCGATCGGCCATATTTCTTGAATGGCTTCACCAAATTGAACCAAATTTAGTGGATATGTTAAACTAATGTGAAGGGCATCAGGAATATAATAAAGGTAATTCTGAAATCATCACAGAGTTCTGTACTTCTCACTAGCGTACGGTCAGTCACTAACGAAACACCCTGTATATCTCGTTGTGTAATATTTTATTTTTATAACTTTATTTATGAAAAAAAATATATTTTTTTAATTTTTCTTTTCAGTGAAAGAACTTAAAAAAAATGGAAGTCCATACGTGATGCTTTTAGCAGAGAAGTTCGTTTACAAAAACAACCTAGTGGAAGTGGACAGAGAACAAGAAAACGGTATGTCCATTTTGAACAGCTGCTTTTCCTGCTTGATAACATGGACGAAAGGCCGTAAGTATATATTAAGCTTCAAGCAACGCACTAAATCACTAAATAAACTACTGTTCGCAGTTATTAGCTTATAGTTAACATTCTTTGTATGACTCAAACAAGCTGCAATGATGGACAGAGACACAGCACCGACAATGAAAATGATGAAAATTACGAAGTAGATATCACGGCCCCGTCAGGATCGGCCACACCAGATAATCGCCATGTTCGTCAAAGTGAAACGAAAGGGGAGTTCTTTTGAAGACCAAGTTCTACAACACATTAAATCCAAGAGTATCAGTGAAGAGGACGATGGCGACAAGTTATTTTTATTGTCCATTTTGCCAATGTTTAAAAAGTTCAGTGATCAAACTAAATTATGGACCCGTATGAAGATCATGGAAGTGATGCAGCAAGCACTAAGTTTTCAAACATCGATTACTGCTAGTCAACCACCAGCGCCTTACAATCCTCCTGGATACTTTAGCCAGAATTCCACAAGATTTGGCAGTTCACAACTTCCGCAATACGGTGCGGTTCAACCAGCCTATGCCACCAGCTACACAATGCAACCACCAGCTCCATCTTTCAAACCAATCCAATCAGTTCTGTGTCCTACAATAACACAACCGGAGGGGTCTCCGGTTTGCACAGATTTGTCTTCAGCATCAGAATCACCTAATGTCTCCCAAACAGCGTTTCCACCTTAGTCTCCGCCATCCGACAATTCTGTTTTTGATGTGATTTGATTTTAATATATGTGTAAAGTATATCTTAATAATCATTATAAAATAATATTAGTGAGAGCAGACATTTTATTTTATTCATCATGAACAACTCACTTGGGGTCAACTTGGTAGTAAAATAATATAAATTATAATAATTAATTCAACTTACCGTAAAGTTACAGCAACCCTTTCTTCCACTGCGATGGCGTTATTGAATGTTGTCGTTTGTTTTTGTATACCTTGTTTTACGTACGAACAAAGTTCGTCAAATTAAGATACACTCATTCTAAAGTATGAAAAAATCTTTCACTGTGGTTTCTGAGAACACTAAATAATGTGTGAAACTGTACACAAGTGAGCCTCTGTGCGTTAACAGGATGAACACTGTATTTTCTTTGTCTTCGCTTTTTTTTTTTAAATAACGGGACACAACAATGGCTAATAGCAACTCATCATTCATCGGCAGCATGATTGCAAAACTGAGCAAAAACGCTGTCAGGTCGTAATAATTCGTAATAATATGGCCAGACCGCAAAGTTTTACATATCAGCGACCTGGTCGCGGCGTTCGTGTCGCGGCAACCAGGTCGCAAGCTTGGCCGTACACTAAGGCTGAGTTTATGCACGCATTTTTTGTCGCGCGTCGCGGGCCGATAACAATCGCGGCGTTTTCTAAGAACATTCCGCGCTTTTATGCATCGACGTCGGTCAGCCGCTCGCCGCCTGTGTCGCCGCGTTCTCAAATCCTGTCGCCAGGAAGTACAAAACGCGTCGCGACAGGCGTTTCAAAAGTACGTTGATTTCAATTGCTGTTTTTATGCAACGCGTTTATTATCGCTGCTGCCGAATTATTTTGTCAGTGCGCAGAGTTGTGTCAATGTGTGAAGACAGAACTAGTAGGTGTATATGGACAGTTCCAGCACCGGCAGCGGCTGTCCACATGGCGCATGTCTGTTCTTTAATATATTAGACGGGGTATTTGTTTCCGCAATAATGATCGATATATTTATTAATTACTGCAGAACTTTTTCAAAATATAAAGAATGAATATCATGATAAAGGAATAAGATATTATTATATAGTGAATAATTAATCATGAACGAACAAGAGGAAAAGTAGATATGGATAGTTAATTCATGTCTGTTCTTTAATATATTAGACGGGGTATTTGTTTCCGCAATAATGATCGATATATTTATTAATTACTGCAGAACTTTTTCAAAATATAAAGAATGAATAACATGATAAAGGAATGAGATATTGTTATATAGTGAATAATTAACCATGAACGAACAAGAGGAAAAGTAGATATGGATAGTTAATTAATATATGTATTTATAATTTTTATAATACAGTTACTATGTGAATGAAAATAATTATGGAATAAAAAGAGACTTGACGTAAAATAAATAAAAAACAGTTTAAAATTAATAAATGCAAAAATCAAATAACCAATATAAAATGTGTCAGCCTTATGATAAGACAATGAATTCTTTATAAAAATAAAAATAATGGTATAGGATGTGACGACATTCTTTGTTCTCACAAAATTCCCGACGAGTTCTAACAAGTCGGATGGTGAATAGTCGAGTAAATATATTTAGGTCTTTCAAGCATCATTTATAAAAACAGATTATCAGATAGTTTTTGCTAACTGGTATTACTGTGTAGACGCGTTGTGACAAGCTTACTACAAATAATATTTGATTAACATGTGTGCTAATAATGATAATTATGTAAAAAACTTGACTACTGCCATAGAGACATTATTTATTGAATTAGACACTCTTCATTTTATTGCGAGTTGTGAATGTTTAAAGAATAATAATTATGATATTGACCCATTATGTTGTAATGAAGAGGAAGTTCAAATTCTACAGGAGCTTATATCTTCGTATGAGAAAGGGGTAATTATTTGTCAAAAATATTTCTATGATATTTTAAACCTGGAGGAATTTTGTGAGGAGATGGTAAATGCAGATTTGCGACGTTTCTTAATAAATACTCTGCTAGAATTTCTATCCAACGAAATAATAGAAAAATGTAAATTATATGAGGAAAAGTGATGTGATAATGAATGTAGGAATACAGTTAAGAATGAAAACATTATTTGTTATTTAAAAATGTCTGTATTGTTTTACTTTAAATAAATTTGTGATTTAATATATGTATGTTTTCTTTTTAAAATAATTAATTTTCCACAGGTCATAATATATTACTGCTTTCAAATTTGACCATTTGTTACAAACGTTCTAAAAAGGTGTTGTGGGCTTTGTTATCTCGAATAACAAACAATTTTACTTTTTTGTCGTTTGCAAGGTTAGAATATCACGTAAACTTTTACGTCTTTTTATTTTCAGTTCAAGAAAGTTACAAAAGAATAAAAATTCATATAAACAACTCTTGATTGCTGTGTCGTAGAATAGCATCTAACCATTTACAAATTTCTCAAAATAACAATTTAAAGAAGAAAAACATTGAAACTATTATGTCAAACAACTGAAAAGTTTCTTATTGTACAGCGTCATTGTCATTATTCTATACTATTTATGTATTGGTTTCACGGAAACGTCTATGTCAGTGACAGCGGGAGATCGACCGTCGTAATATAAGTCATAGTCCTGTTAGGTAATAGCAATGGCCAGCAACATTATACGCTGCTGTGTCTTAATATTGTTTGGTGCTTAACAATGTACAAAGGGTTATTCCTTTCCAAGTAATTGTATAACTGACAAAGTTAGAAAAAAATGTGGACTATCTAATTCAGAGAAATAAAAATATTGCACGAGAACTTTTAAAACATAATAAGACTAACATAAGAATAAGTCCACGTTCATTCTTTCACGTCATGTTTCTTTTTCAATTTAGACAAAATGTGACGATAAATCAGAAGGTTTACATAGAAAAAGGAACTATGCTGAATACGGTGAGATTAAAACGCCGTTGGTACCTATGGGACGTGCAATTCAAAATTCAAAAGCGTATTAGGTAATAGTCGACAATATTACATGCTGCTGTGTCTAGATATTGTTTAATCTTTAACAATGTGCGATACAACCCTTTCTAAATAATTCTATTTAGTGACAAAGTTAGAAAAGAATAAAAATGTCAATAAATAGATTTCTATGTCTAATTCAGAAGCATGGAAATACGTTCCCTCTTTATGCTATGTCCCATTTTTCAGCTTAGACAATACAACAATAACATAATTTGGAAGATTTACGTAGAAAATCAGCTGTACTGATTTTTTGAGTTCGATGGAAAAAAAGAAAGAGCACAGCGGCGATACTATAAATAGGAATGTTTAGAACGTAAAAGAGCAACTATATTGATTTTTGAGTTACGGTGTAAAGTAAAATAACATCATGTCTTCACACTGGAAAGCTTTAAAAACAATGTATTTTCGCTATGGCGATGTAGAAAATGTGTTTTCGTTGAAGCAGACATGTGTGAAAAAGTTATGTGAAAGTTTAAGAAATGCACACAGTGTTTACCACCTAAACTTGCCGAGGAACATTTCATTTGCGGTGGAAGAAAATTTTTTGAAATTAAAGTGGCATCAGTTTGTGGAAATCACAGAAAATCTAGATGAACAAATTAGTTTCGATGAATTATTCATGGAATTTACACCGCAAATGATGGGATTTATTTTGCAATGCAATGCAAATGAAGAATATTCATTTATTCCCGAAGATAATGGTAATTTTTGTGTAATGGCTAAGTGACTTTATGAAAAGAGTGGCGACAGATATTGCTACGACTGCACAAAAGTACTCACTGAGATTAGCGAACTGTATGGGCAACAAAGAAGGAATTTTAAATGCAGCAGTCTAGAACATTAAATAATTAATAAATCAAAGGCTTTTAATAATTATTTATTCGAAGAAGATATGTGGTGTCAAAATTGTGCTGTCACAAGTTTATTTATGTTTAGCTGTGAGGAAGACTGCATAGAAAATTTACATAGGTACAAGAATATACATGTATATTTTAAATAAGTTATTAATTTTTTGTTTAGTGCTAATAATATAGTGAATAAATTTTTTCTAATTCGTTAAAAATACAGGATACTACCCAGAATTCTTTTGTATGATAGTTAAAAATATAATATTAATGATGAGTTTACATTTATTCCAGACAATGAATAAGATTATTGTGTTATCATCAAATATTATGAATGTAATGAAGTCAGATATCGTTTCAGTTGTATGCATATACTAATAGAAATGTCTAAATTGTACAATATGAAAGATAAATATTATAAAAAAGCTGTAGAACAAGATGCAATTAGCAAAGTAGAAGCGTTCAATAAATATATTTTCAGCAAAGATATGTGGTGTGCGAATTGGGTAAGTCACAACCACTATTTTTAAGTTTAAATTTAAGGAAGATTGTATTGACTCTGCATTATAAATATAAAGGACGAAATATATACTTTAAATGAAATTGTGTATTTTTAAAATAGTTTTATTGTTTATTGTAATATTAGTATGAAATCCAATTTGTTAAAAATAATAAATATTTTCTGAAATTAACTGTATTCCACTGTTTATTATTATTTTAATTTATTATATCAGTGCTAGAAATCAAACTAAATATTTTTTAAATTAACTTTCTACGACACATAAAAAGAGTAGGGTTGTGTGAGGTATGTAGGAGGGTCTGCCTGCTTTTTATATAAAAGACCACTGCTGGAGAACGCTACATGTTAGTGCTTGTAGCTTATGTGAAGTGCCTGTGTTCCATATATCCTATCATTCCTTATTCCAATTTTATTTAAAGTTTACACTAAAACTGATAAGTTTACTTAGTTCAGTGCCAACTACAACATTTTAAAAGTAAGCATTATTTACTGTATTCAAATATCTATTTTCTTTTTTTTTATATTTTCTATTTGTAATATTTTTACATTTTTCAAAATGTCAGATATCGATTTAGCTAAAATAACGCAATTTCCAATCATACTTTGAATTTTTTTTCCACAAAAACGTATATCAGATTTAATTATTCATAGAGTTTATTATATAAGAAAAATATATTCAATGAAAACCAAATTTGATCGTACAGAAGCGGTTAAATTAGAAGACAGCCATGATAATAATAATGTTTGTCAATGTTTTTTACCTAAAAAGAATTATTGACAATTTCTCTGATGAAATTATCACTAAAATAATGTCATCAGAAAAGAAGTATACTTTAACTTATAATGGAGAAAGTCAAAAACCATTTGCCAATTCTTCGACTATGTCATTAATTGAATTTAATATTATAGATTAAATTTTATATAATCTTTGCTAATTAAAAAAAAAAAAATTATTTTGTATTAAAATAATAGATATTTAATTTTTTTTTATATTATTAAATTTATAAATTATGTATATAAGATGTATGTTTTGAATAACTTAAATAATTTACTCATCAAGTGGATTATTATATGCATACTACTTTTCTCGATATTAACTATTTCTAATCCGTCCGTTTTCAAGTAAATAAATTATTTCATTGTATCCAGTAAGACATTCATATTACAGTACTTAGCAAATATATTATATAAGCACAACAAAATTACTTTGATAGAACTTTTTTTTGCATTTAGGGAATATGGTTTATATATATATATATATATATATATATATATATATATATATATATATATATATATATATATATATATATATATATATATATATATATATATATATATATATATATATATATAATAATAATAATAATGTTTATTTACCACTGCTCACAGTATAATTTACAATGAGTATATAATGCAATTTTACAATAATACATGCAAATAAACAAAAATAATCTACAAAAAACCATAGGTTGCGCGTAGATAAAGATTTTCCGTTCCTTCAATGTACTACAGACAAATTTACATTTTACATTTTTTGGGCAATTAATTATAAATTCAATACAATAGTTTTTTGGGGTAAAATAAAATAGATTGTAAAAAATTTTTAAAAAAATAAATAAAAAAATTAATAATTTCTTGGACTTATAAGTTTGTGTATAGTTATTCTATCTATATTTAATACAAAAGTTTTGATTTTCTTTTTAAATAATCCCAGAGATTTTATGTCATTGATTTGATTTTATTGTTGTTCAGGTAAAAAATTGTATACTCTGGAACAATGATAAGTATGGCTTCGTTGCCCTATTGTTTTTTCCGACTTTATTGTTTTAACTTGCAGATTTGTTTTATTTCGTGTAGAGTAGTAATGATCAATATATTGTAAGTTAGTTTTGTTTTTGTAGATGTGAGTAACAACATTACAGAAATACAGTTGCCTAATATCTAAAATTTTTGATTCTGTAAATAGGAGATCTGAAGGGTAAGTATTTTCCTTATTATACATTATTTTTAAAAAAATTTTTTGTAATACATCTAATTTTTTCAGGTAACTAGTAGTGATTCCTCCCCATCCTAATATTGCATATTGTAATCTAGACTCTATTAAGGCAAAATATATCATTCTCATATGACATGTATCAAGTATTTTATTGAAATACTTAAAGTTGTATAAAATACTTCTTAAAGTTCTAGAAACATTATCAACATGTACATCCCATCTTAAATGTTTATCTAGCGTGACTCCTAAATATTTTATATGATCTGTTGACTTAATTTCTATAGACTCAGATATATTTTTTATTGTTAATGAATGAAATTTAGGTAAGCTATTTTTGTAACATGCAAATGGTACGTACTTTGTTTTTTCATAATTTATTGTTAAAATGTTATGATTAAACCAATCTATTAATAATTTCATGTCATTTTCAACTTTAGTTTTTAGTTCCGACCAAGTTTGGTCCTTATAATAAATTGCCGTGTCATCTGCAAAGCTTATGATCATCCCGGAAGTTTTAATGGTAAGTAAATTGTTCAGATATATTGTGAATAGCATAGGTCCAAAGACTGTTCCCTGTGGTACCCCATATTCTACTACTTTTTCCAAGCTTGTCTTGGTACGAATTCTTACATATTGTTTTCTCTGAGTTAGGTAGCTTGAAATTAATTTGTGAGCATTTCCCCTTATTCCTATATCTTGCAAGGTCTCCAACAACTGCGTGTGACTAACAGTGTCAAAGGCCTTAGCAAGATCCAGGAATATACATAAAGAAGGATTTCCGTCATCCATATTTTTATAAATTTCAGATGTTAAGCATGAAATTGCATCTTGCGTTGATTTGCCCTCTCTGAATCCGAATTGCTTATCTGATATTAGTTTGTATTTATATATGAATTTTTCCATTCTTACTTTTATAATTTTTTCAAATACTTTTGTTAAGCTCGTGATCAAAGATATAGGTCTATAATTAGATGGAATATTTTTATCTCCTTTCTTGAAAATAGGTTTTATCACGGCTGATTTAAATTCATGGGGGCAAATTCCTGTGTCAATTATTGTATTCATAAGAAATGTTAATGGCGATGCAATTTCTTCACATATTTCTTGTAAAAGTCTCTGTTTTTATTCCGTCTATACCAGGTGCTTTTTTAATTTTTAGAGTTTTAATTGTATTGATTATTTCTTTTTTGTTGGTTGGCTCTAGATATATGGAATACTGGGATATCTCTCTTGCTGGAGGGGTGCTTTGGGGCTTGTGAATTTTTTCGGCAAGTTCTTTTCCGATCTTAGCATAATAATCATTGAAAGTATTAGCAATTATCAAATCATCCGTTGTTAGATCATTTGTTTCAGTCATAATTTGCTGTACTTCACTATCTTTAGTAAGTACGTTAATATTTTTTACTGTTTTCCACAAATGCTTTGCACTGTTTACGTTTTTATTTATTTCTTGTTTATAGTAATTTATTTTGGTCAATTTTATTAAGTAATTTACGTAATTTCTATATGTAATGAATTCCTGTTTAATCGCAGCATTTGTGGGATTTTCTTTGTATAATTTGTGCATTTCATTTTTTTTGTTAATTGACGTTACCAAACCATTTGTAATCCACTCCTTTCGTTTTACATTTTTTCTTTTTAGTTTAATATATTTTGTATTTTTGTTAATTTGTTCGCGCAGTATATTTACAAAAAAATGTGGTTGCTTCATCTATATCTGATATATTATATAAATTGTTCCAATTATAGTTATGTAGATCGACCTTCAATTGCGGATAATTTATATTTTTGATGCTTTTATTTTCTACCCTTAAATTTTTTTCTACAACTTCAGGCAAATTAATTATTGTAGAGTAGTGATCTGTTATATTTGATTTTAGGATGATTGGTAGACTATCATTTAGGTTCTTAAGTTTGCTGTTGATGAAAATATGGTCTATACAACTTGCAGATTCACCACTAACTCTGGTAGGTTTGTTTATAGCGGATGTAAAATTATACTCGGCTAGTAGATTAAGGTAATCGGAAACTATATCATTCTCTAATTGTAGATTTAAGTTAATATCTCCCACTATTATGTGATAGTCTAATACTAAATTTTTAGTTTGTTGCAGGTATAACCTTAGCTGAGTCAAAAAATTTTCAGCTTGATTAGAAGGGGGTCTATAAATGGCGGTAATTAATAAAGTTTTTTTATTCTTTAATGTACGTTTAGTTTGTATTATCTTGCATTCGTCAATAAATATAATTTTAGAAGAGTAATTATTAGGTATTTTTATATACATTACCACTCCATCACTTTTATTTATAGAACCCTCACTGTATACCAAATCATAGCCATTTATGTTAAAAAATTCAATATTATAAATATTCCAAGTTTCAGACAGAATGATACAATCGAATTCCGCAGTTATTTGGCTTAAATAAATGCAGAATTCATTAAAATTTTGCGAAATACTTCTAATGTTTTGATGATATATTTTGAAATCTGACATTTTCATTTGTCCCGTAGTGATTAATTTATTAAACTCTGTAATATTATCAACCTCGAGTGTATTTAGAGGTACAAAATTAATATCTCTTATATATTGATCCATATTACTATCCTTTATTATTTCAAAAGAAAATCATATGCTACTTTGAAAATAGAAAATTGAGTAGCTCTGCACAAAAAAATATAGAAAAAAAAACAAAAAATAATAACAAACTATTGATACAAAAATACCCTTATATAATAATAATAATTTACAAAATAGATTATAGAATTTAATATAATTTTTTATTATTGCCTAATTTTTTTTTGATGTTTGCCGCGTTTGTCTTGATTTGTCTAATTGTAATGTTTTTGGTACAGCTGTTTCGTTCTCGCCTAACCCCTTTTCTTTATTTTTTCCAATATCCCTATTTGACACTCCTTTGTTTTCTCCTAGATGAATCTCCTCCTCTTCTTGATCGTTTTCATTAAAATTTATGTTTGGATTTTTAATTAAGTAATCGTATGTATAGGCAGATTTGTTTACAAACAGTTTATTTTTTTTATAGCAACTTTATTACCTCTTGATTTTGCAATATTTAAATACTGGCGCAATGTTTTATGAATTTCTTGATCTTCGGTGCTTAGATCATGCATAATAGATATGTTTCTAATGTTTTTTTCTTTCAGTTTATAAGCATTCTTAAATATCTCTAGTTTTTTCAAATATGACGTAAGTTCAATTTTTACTGCCTTAACTCCACCTTTGTTTTGGTTATTGCCTATTTGGTATACATTATTAATATCTCGTATATCCAAATCGATATCAAGTGCAGTTTTTAGGTAATTAATGTTATCTAATTGATTTTGTACTTCTGGTAATCCATATACGATTAAATTATTTTTTCTTGATTTATTATCCAATGCAAGTATTTTTTCTGTTAGCTCTTTATTTTCTTTTCCAAGGTTACTTAATTTCTTTTGCACTTCTTGAAGTTCGCTCTTTATGTGTTTCAGCGAATTATGAGTCGTGTCAGCCTTTTGGTTCAGCGTCTTAAGTTTATCAAAAAGATCAGCTAGAGTTATATTTTGACCGGACATTTCCCTACTTGCTTATATCGAGAATATTATTAGTTCGCTATACGTGGCTATATACTATCCCTTCACGCTTAGTTCAGTACTGATTTTGAATTATTTAGATGTCAGCTATACACATTGAGTTCACGCACATGAAGTGGGGAATTAGATACAAAAAATGTCGTTACTTACAGTTCAGGAATTTGTCTAATTTCACACAATGGTTATTTATTTATTTATTTATTATGCTTTATCAACACTATTTACTAATGTTCAACTTTACAAAAATAAAAATATTAATTATGTCAATTTAAGCTACATAATTTAGTAATTTGTTTTACTTATATCTGAGTTTATACTGATTAATTCACAATCTCTATCAGAGCACAAGAAAGAACGTGTGTCTATTTAGGATGAATATTTGTAACTGTAAATATACATACATACATAAACCATATTTCCAACCATCCCCACCTCTCTCTCTCTCCCTCTTACACATCATGATTTTTAATAATAGAAAAACAAAATCAGGAACAACATTACTAACTTTAAATGTGATAATTGTTCAAAAACATTCAGTCGTTGAGATGACTTAAATAGACATATAAGTGCATTGCATTCTAAGGACAATATACAAAATATGTATCAGTGTGTATTTGTAGTATGGCCAGTGTTTATAAAAGAAGCGTAAAAGCTCACATGAGAAAAGTGCATGGAAATGAAACTTTTTCACCACTAGTGAAACACATTGGAGGTCCAGGCACCTCCGCAGAATCGAGACCATCAACATCAACTAGCGAAAATATTATTGGCAGTGAAGAAACCGATAAGACTGCTAATATGGTTAATTGCACAAAATGCGACGTGCTTATACCATATGGTAAAATGGCTGCACATCAAAGAACGGTAACTCACAAACAAAACTGTGACACAATAGTTCTCGGAGATAATATAGAATTGATACAAACTGCATTTAAAAACAGAATTGCAACTTACAGAATTAAACATGAAGATGTAATAGATCTCAATTCGGCATCAGTGAAATCTTTTTTTCAGTCCATTAAAGAAAAAGTTCTACTATTAATAGAATCCGTCTTAAAAGAACAAAAAAGTTGCATAAAAATATATTTTGAGCTTTTCGGATGGTACATAATCTCAACAAAAGAAGAAGGAAAAGATGAGGTCAGACAAGAAATAAAATCATTTAATAGGGAGTACCAGACTGTTAGTATTAGTACTGATTTAGAAGAACTTTATACTAACTTTTGCGATATATTAAAGACAAAAAGTGAGAAATTTCAAGTAAGTTGATTAAGAATTTTTAAAATTCATATTTTATATGTTTCTATTTTGTTTTAGGAAAAGGATTCAGGATGGGCACTGGTGTCTCTACTATATTTAGAAATTAATGTTGCTAAGTACAATCCACTGTGAGCGTCTTCATATCTACCATTACCTAAAGACATTGCTGCTAAAAATGCAGTTATCAATGTTCGAAATTCAGGTATTTTCCACTCATGTTCATATTATTTATAAAACTATTGATTATTATATTTTTTTCTTATTTTTCAGATAATAAATGTTTTGTCTGGAGTATTCTCAGTGCTTTACATCTACCAGCACAAAATGCGCAACGCATTACTCAATACCAAAATTATTTACACGAACTTAACATGAAAGGCATTTCATTTCCTGTTAGTGTAAAAAACATTGTTAAATTTGAAAAACAAAATGATGGTTTGAGTATCATTGTATTTGGCTTGGAGCAAGGAAAACATAAATGCAATATTGTAGGACCGCTATATCACACAAGGAAACGAAAGCCGACTCATGCAAGTATTTTTTAATACATTGCCACATGTCATTAATTCAATTAAGGATAAATGGCAAATTTTTTATTATTGCTTTAAAACATTTTATTTATTATTTCAGGTGAACCTGTTGTATTTGGAAGGTCCTAATAAGAAATCTCATTACTGCTGGATCATAAGTCAGGGTGATTGTCAAAAAAATCTGTACAATACTACCGGAACCAGGAAACAATTTCTTGCAGTTCAAAGATTTTCATTTAAGTTTTAAAATGCCATTCACGATCTACTCTGATTTTGAGACAATTTTAAACCCCATTCATGGCTGCATTTCAAACCCTACAGAAAAATATACCATCAACACTCATATTCATAAGGCTCATAGTTTTGCATACTTCATCAAATGCTCCTACAATGACTCACTATCCATTTTTAGATCATATAGGGGCAAAGATTGTACCAACGTATATATGAAATGATTAATAGAAGACGTTCGTCGTATTTACAAAGATCATTTTAGCAATTATAAGAACATGAAGCCTCTAACAGTTGAAGAACAAAAGAGACATGATACTGCGAAAAGACTGCTTCATTTGCGGAGAAAAGTTTCAAAATATTGTCATCGATAATGGAACAAAGAAATTCTCTTTAGCGAAAGTGCGAGACCATAATCATTTTACCGGTGAGGATATTTTCAATATTATTATATAAATAAATATCTTTACTTAGGTATATATTTTTATTTTTTCAGGAAACTATCGTGGACCCGCTCATAGCAAATGTAATTTAAGATATCGTAAACCCAGGTTTGTGCCTATATTTCTACATAACATGAGTAACTATGATGTACATTTATTCGTGTGAGAGGCAGCAGTTCAAGCAGAAAGTGTTACCGTTATTCCCCAAAATAAGGAAAAATACGTTGGATTCTTTGCGAAAATCCGAATAGATGATAAAGTTAACAATGATGACAATAGCGAAGATGATGCTGATAGTGATGATGATAACAATGACGATAACGCTAAAAAAATAACCGATATCTGACTATGAGGTTTCTAGATTCTTATCGTTTCATGGCCTGCAGTCTCGATAGTCTAGCAAGCAATTTGGAAAATCATCAATTTGTTGAAACCAGAAGAGCATTTCCCAATGACGAGGAATTCAGTTTGGTTACTAGAAAAGCGGTATTCCCATACGAATATGTGGATTCATATGAAAAACTGGAATCAACTGTAGAGCTGCCTTCACAAGATAAATTTTATAGTACTTTGACTGAAAGTAACTATTTATGTATAGAGTCAATTGTTTGTAAAACTCGATATTTTATTTTTTGGTACTATGTAGGTACTTTTATTATAAAAATAATTATAAATTTTTATATTTAACTATCGCATTTAATACTTTTTATATAACTAGTATAACTCAATCTTTTATTTTTTCGACAATGTGTAGATACTTTTATTATTAATATAGTTAGTTATAGATATTTTACACTTAATTCTTATATTTTGTGCTGTAATTATAAACTAAACGTTAATTTTGTATAATATTGGAACTTTGTTGATATAACATAATTAGCAACATTTTCATATTTTTTTTAAATAAAACGATAATTATATATAAATACATCTATTTATTTTAATGGAACAAACCTTGTGCTATTACAACACAAAGGCTGAAAATGGATAATAAAAACATAAAATAATAATAATAATAAAAAATAGTTAATTCTTAAACAATATCAGATTTATCTATCCAAGAGTTAAATACCTTGTACTATTACAAAACAGAAAGGTTAAAAATTGATAATAAAAAACATGAAATAATAAAAAAATAGTTATTTCTTAAACAAAATCAGATTTATCTATCCAAGAGTTAAATTTATTGAAGATTCCAAGCCATTTGACAAATACTTTGTTTTTTCGACGACATAAAATTTTTTCCACGAGATAAATATCAGGGTTTTGGGTTTTTTGCATCTCTGTCTCATAGAAGCATCCTTTAATAGGTTGTTTATCCATATCTTCGAGTAGGTATGTAGGTGGATTAGTTATATTTACTTTAGTTATTTTGAAAAGTTCCGTGGACCAGTTGGCGGTATATCCTTTGTCAAATATGCTTTTGTATTTGCTTATTCGAACAATATCGCCCACATGAAATTTAAATCTTGAAGGTGCGACTTTTGGATGAGTATATGCACTTATTTGCGTGTGTGCTGTAACATTTACAGGTTTCATTCCTATTGTACGATGAACTGAATTATTATACTTGTCCGTAATAGCAGACAAAATATCGAGCCACTTGAAATGTCCTCTAAATGAAAAATCCCTATACAGTAAATTTTTCAGTGTTCTAATAACTTGTTCTACAATGGCTGCCTTTTTTGTATTATACGTAGAGTAATGATTGATATGATGTTGCTTCATTAACGCAGCAAAATTGCGATTGTAGAACTCAGTCCCATGATCACTCTGTATGTTTTTTGGTGAATATCTTGCCTCTTGTATAACACTTTTCATAGCTTTAGCAATTTCCACTCCTCTTTTGTTTACAACAGCTCGAGTCCACATGTACTTTGAGTAGCAATCGGTTACAACAAGAATGTACCGGTGACCTCCATTGTTCTTGGCGTATGGCTGCATTTCAGCCAAGTCTATTTGCCATAAATCACCATATCCTTTAATTATAGTTCTTCTTCTATGGAAATTTCGCCTACAAGATTTATGCAATTCATTAACAACTTGTCGTTTCTTATTATTATTAAGATCCATCACACATCTATTATTTTTAGCTTGATATTTCTTCCATCAATTCAGGAGGAAATGCTAACCTTCCAGATGACGTCTTCTTTGAATGAAATTCTTCGTTAGTCTGCTCTATTTTAGCTACTCTAGTAGTTAAAGTATCTTGATTTTTTTTAAGTAAGTCCTTAACTTTAGTAATTTCTTTATCAATATTTTGTTGCATTCTATCAATCATCTCTGAAACTTTTTGATGTACGAATTTACTGTATTCAGACCATTGTTTCTCCATAAATGTGGTATATGACTAATTTTTGTATTCTGTTCAACCAAGGATTTTTCCATTGTACTGCTAATTATCTGTGTTGCTTCTTGTATGCATTTATCGATATGTTCATCTAAATATTGACGTGTCACACCATCTCTCTGATCTATTGGATCACCAACGTTCTTTAATCGCTTATTTTGGATATCAAAATGTTTATCTGCGGTAAGCTTAAATCCCACGCCAGGAGGTCCACGCTGCCACGCTGCTCCGCCATGACCACCTCTTCTGCGTCCAAATTTATCAATAGTATTGTTGTTGATGGTAGCCATTTTCAACTTTAACTGATGTACAACAGAAATGGTTGCAGTATTTTATACTCCTATGTCATATGCAAGGTGCTAATACACTATACCCTCCTCGCGCATTTCATCGATAATTGCCAAAATCTCGTTATCATGACCAGTATGACCAGCTGCCTTGGAGCTCCACAACAACCTCAGACGATCCACTAATTCTTTAGGCTTATTCCAGTAGATGTATTCTATGGGTCTATTTTTAATATTACTATTAATGTTGAATGATTTTCTAGTAGGTAGTTTTACTCGTTTGTTCTTTCTTGTTCCTTCCCCAGAATATTTAGATCGGGTTCTCATTCCAGTAGACAGACTATTTTTTTTTTTAGTTGCAATGAGAGGTTTTATAATTTCAAAATATTTTGTACTCTTGTTTTTTTTCAGACCTCGTTCACTATTATAATCATTGTATATAACATTTGTTTTATGTATAATGTTGCGATATGTTACCATTGAGCGCTGCCGATGGTAATTTTAGAAATATTAAATCATAAAGATCGGCACTACCGCGATATGTTCCAAGTCTGATATTGCCGCGCCAAAATGCAATATTTTTTCCAGGGAAACGTACCTCAGTGTTTCCCATTAACATTTTTTCTGTATTAGGATCTATGCGTATTCCATATGTTGTATCATAAACTGATTCACGAAATTGTAAACCTTTATGTAACTTTACCAAATATGGCACTTTAGAGCTGCTACTGCTAGTGGATGGTGAACCTGGGGAAGTCGTAGATGCTGGTGGTGTTAATGATGTAGAAGGAATTGCTTGCAGTATGGAAGGTGATTGTAATAATTTACTATCTCCATCAGTCTCATAATGTGTTTCATCTCCTTTGTAATTATTATCATCGTCATCCTTATTGCTATTAAAATCATCTTCGGTGGTTATGGTCTGCCAAGATTTAATTGATATAGGGATGTCATCACCAACACTTTGTTTCTTCATTTTCCTTTTCTTCTTAAGAGACAAATGTGGTTGTAGTGCGGTTGAAGTTGAAGGAGTTGTGATTACTGCAGTCATTGCTTTAAGTGGTTTTGTTATGGGTTCATATACCTTTTCTAGCGTTACATTGTCTGCGATATATCTAGTTTTGATTAAGTTGAACTTTTTCCTAACTGCGTCAATTGGAGGAAACTTTCCTGCCGACTCCATTTTCGCGGTTATTGTCCAAGGAAGAGCAATTATGCGAATCTATCTTTGTTAATACTACTTGTCGAGATCAAGACGGTAGATTCATGGTTGATGTTCCATTAAAAGAGCCAACTTCTTGCCTCGGAGATTCAAGACAAATGGCGTTGAATAGATTTTATTCATTAGAAAGGAGACTTTGTAAGAATCCTGTACTTAGGAATATGTACATCAATTTTATGGAAGAATATATATCATTAGGGCACATGTTACAGGTGTCTGAGAACAATGATGACCAAATTTCGTATTTTTCCCCCACCATGGTGTTCTTAATGAACACAGCACAACTACGCGCCTGCGGGTGGTGTTTAATGGCTCAGCCCCATCTGACTCAGGTTGGTCATTTAATAATTTGCAGTTGGTTGGTCCTACAATCCAGGACGACCTGATGTCGATCACGTTAAGATTCCGAACATATCCTATTGCCGTAGGTGCAGATATTTCTAAGATGTATCGGCAAATCTGGGTAAACCCATATCAAAGATGTTTACAAAAGATCTTCTGGAGGTCAGACCACACGTCTGAGGTCGAAATATATACCCTGAACACAGTAACATATGGGACAGCTTCTGCTCCTTTTTTGGCAGTGCGTTGCTTATATCAGTTACACCTTGACTATGTTAGTAGTCATCCAATTGCCGCAAAGGTTATAGCTCATGATTTTTACGTTGATGATATGCTCTCCGGAGCTGACAGTGTGAAAGAGGGAGTGAGAATGTGTAAAGATGTTGAATCAATTCTTAACACAGCTGGCTTCAAATTGCATAAGTGGACGTCAAACAGTCTAGAACTATTAGAAAATCTGAATGTGTCAAAATCGTCAGCTAGTGTGGTTCAGTTTGGTAATTGCGAAGAAACAAAAACTCTAGGGCTGTATTGGTCTTCTGCTGATGATGTCTTAATGTATAATATTAATGTCAAGACAGAAACCAAATCTATAACTAAAAGATCAATACTGTCAGATGTGGCTCATATATTTGATCCTCTAGGATTGTTAAGTCCATGCATAATCGTGGCAAAGATTTTGTTGCAGAGGTTATGGTCGTACAAGTTATCGTGGGATGAATCCCTCCCAGCTGACCTGCACTACCAGTGGCAATCTTTCAGGTCGCAGCTGTCAATTTTAAACAATTTAAAAATACCTCGAAACGTGTTGTGTAAACATCCAACGTGCATTGAATTACATGGATTTTCTGAAACCAGTCAAGACGCATATTCTGCGGTTGTTTATGTCAGGTCAATCGACAGTAACGGACGCATTCAAGTCAGACTACTATCATCACGATCAAAAGTAGCCCCATTGAAATCCTTAACTATTCCCAGGTTGGAATTGTGTGGTGCTACTATATTGTCACAATTGGTAACCAAGGTTAAAGGTTCGTTTCAATTCAATTTACTATTGGTCAGATTCCACTATTGTCTTGTGCTGGATAAGATCAGAACCCAGCCACTTCCAACCTTTTGTCTCCAACCGAATCGCACAAATTCAGTCCATGACAGAACAAGATACATGGCGCCACGTTAGTGGAAATGAAAATTCAGCAGATCTGGCTTCTCGGGGTGTCCCTGCACAACAGTTATTGGATTCCGACATATGGTGGCATGGCCCCAGTTGGTTGTCAGCGCCCAAAGAAACATGGCCAAATTCATGTCCTGTCTTAACTAATGATTCTATTCCTGAAATGCGTAGGCGGGTTCAGTCCCTGTTGACGAGCCAACCAGCTGAATTTCCGTTTAACCGGTTTTCCAAATTCTCTCACTTAATAAGAACAGTAGCCTATTGTTTAAGGTTTAGTAATAATTGCAAATCTCATCATCCCAAATTAACAGGGGCGTTAACCGTTGGTGAATTGAATAATGCTGAAACATGTTTGCTCCAAATAAGTCAGAGGGAAAGTTTCCCAAATGAAATAACTGATCTTACTCATAACAAACAAATATCTAATAAAAGTCGTATCTTAAGCTTAAACCCCTTTTGTGATACAGAGGGAATTTTACGTGTAGGAGGAAGATTGGGTAACTCGCAGTATCCGTATGACAAAAACACCCAAAAATAGTTTCATCCAACCATCAGTTTACAAAATTAATGTTTTCCTTTGAGCATATTAGATTATGTCATGCTGGTCCACAGCTATTATTATCATCCATTAAAGAAAAATACTGGCCGGTAGCAGGTAGAAATTTGTCAAAAAGGGTTTGTCACAATTGTATTCCGTGTTACAAAGCAAATCCAAAACCATCAATTCCAATCATGGGAGCACTACCCGGCTTGCGTAGCCATCCGCAATCAGTATTTTATGCAACCGGGGTAGACTATGCCGGACCGTTTATTGTAAAAGACAAAAAAGGTAGAGGAAGCAAGAGGTCAAAATGCTGTGTTGCAGTTTTTATTTGCTTTTCAACAAAGGCACTCCATTTAGAGCTCGTCACCGAGTTGAGCACTGAGGCCTTTGTAATGGCATTCAGACGGTTTGTTTCTCGTCGTGGAAAACCGAGGTACATGTTGTCTGATAATGGTAAGAATTTTGTTGGCGCTGCTGCCGAATTAAAGGAGTTAGGACAATTTTTGGTAAACAACCAGCCGTCACTGATTGAAACATTTTCTACAGAGGGTGTAGAATGGAAATTTATCCCGGCTTATTCTCCGCATTTTGGCGGGTTGTGGGAGGCGGGTGTTAAGTCCTTTAAGTACCATTTGAGGCGAGTAGTCGGAAATGCCGTATTAACTTTTGAACAATTATATACTTTTCTCACTCAAGTAGAGGCAGTATTAAATTCCAGACCATTGACTCCCATATCTACCGATCCTAACGATCTGGATGTATTAACACCGGGCCATTTTTTAATTGGAAAGAGATTAACGTCTCTACCTGATACAGACGTAAGGTTAGTTCCAGAAAATCGATTAAAAGAGTACCAACGGATCCAACAACTTATGCAACATCTATGGTCTCGGTAGTCAAAGGAATACATAAGCGAGTTGTCAAGCAACGGGTCAAGTGGAAAAGTCGAACCAAAGATCTAGTCAAACCTTACGCTCTTGTTGTTGTCAAGGAAAACAACGCACCTCCATTACGTTGGAAAATGGGACGTATTGTGGCCGTACACCAAGGCAAGGACGATGTAGCTAGAGTAGCAACAATCAAAATTGAGGGTGGTGTTATCAAACGGTCGTTTACCAAGATATGCGTATTACCCATGGAAGTCGACACGAGTGAGTGTAATAGTGCCGAAAATCAAACTGAATATGTGTAACAGTGTAGACCTTAATCCGAACGTTGATTTGCTGGTTTATAACATTTCTTTCTGAAAGTTTTCCACCCTTTCAAGGTGGGGGGCAATGTTAAGTAACTCTGTTATTTTGAAATTATATTATAAGTTTAACCGTTGGCAGTACCGTCAACTCCCACCCAGATGTATGGTACAGCTGATCTGAACTGAACATATCCTTCTTCTTGTAATGACAGAAATATACACATTTGTTTTGGTGAACAAAAGATTTTTATTGCAACAATTAAACCCACAAAATATCAAAAATTCTCTACAACCGAACAACTAAACACACATTAATACAAGGCAATTTCTGAAATAAAAAATTGTCTTGCCAGTGAAGATGTGCTCATACATCTTGATTTTTCGGAGAATTATAATTCGAAATATACAAGGGAGGTGCAATCTGCCCACTTCGGGGGGTTCCAAAGAGCAAATAACACACCGGTGTGTTTTATTATAAGTGTGCTGAAACAAAGTCCGTCATACCATTTTCACTATGTATAATCTCAGAAAATTTCAAGCATGATCCTGCAGCAATACTTGCTCAAATTCAACCTATTATAATTGAAATAAATCAATTAGTTCCAAATTTAAGAAACGTTCACTTCTTAACTGATGGGTCAGTAACACAGTACAGGAACAGAAAAATATTTCACTTAATGGGGACAGATTAATGTAAACTAATGAAAGTGGATTCTCTTCAGTGGCATTATTCTGAGAGCGGCCATGGCAAGGGCCGCTCCATATGGTGTTGGTGGTTGCATTAAAAGAACTGCAGGCACAATAGTAGCTACTGGAACGGACATTACTAACGTTAATAGTCTGATAGACGAGTTAAGCAAAAACTTGAAAAAAAAATAAAAATTATCAGAGTGGAAGATGCATCAATTTCAAAATGTGACGACCTAATTCCAAAGGAAATTGCACCATTTCCTGGTACTCTGAAAGTACATCAGATAGCATGGAGCCGTAAAAATCCATTTATTCTCCAAGTTCGTCGTATCAGTTATCTTCAGTGTATGCCAGAAGAAAATTGTATCCACTATGGTATAGGAAGCATTACTCTTGAAAATCCAAACTGTATCCTTTCTCTTATTTTTACAAAACACATTAAGTCCATCTATATTTAAAACATACAGGCATAGGCTTATTTACGAAATAAACATTTTGCTTCCTTAACATATATTTCATTACGTGCTGAATGTTCAAAGCGCATCAATTACAGTGATATCTATTCCTCAAGCTCTGAAGATGAGTGCACCACGTCGCAGCCTGACAAATCATCAAAGGAGCTTGCAAAACGATTTCGTTGTAGTTAAGTTCACTGGTAAAAAATGTATTAAGTACTACATAGCCAAAGTATTGGAAATTCGCTTGGTGAGAATTATAGGGTTCTATGTAACAATTTGAGCGAAATTGAGGTATTTATACTACTAGGTTCTATGTTATGAGTACTATGATGCAATTTAACTCCCAAGGTATTTTTATAACCCCAAGTTTTATGTAGTACTTAGGCCCATGATTGCCATTATTCAGTAATCAGATTTATAAAACATGGTCCTATGTGTTGCATGGAACTTTGAAGCAGAATAAGTTGAGGCATATTAATTGGTCCTATGTTACCACATAGAACTTTTTCTTACAATTAATCCTATTTTCTAAGTATTACTCAAAGCTTTTAGAACCTTTGAATTCCATAAAATTACTTGTGTTTTGTGTACAAGTGCAGGAAAATAGAGGCTGAAATAGTGATTTTGCGGGATTTATATATCCTAAAATCATGTCAGATGTGTGCATAGATGATGAAGTCGATAATGATGTTACAAATTGTGGCAAACGATCTTTGTATGAAGGATGTAGGTAGGTTTTGTAATTTTGAGGTTATAATTTTTCTAGAACTTGTATAAAACCGTTTTATTACATTTTAGTGGATCACAAGAAGTACAATATGAAGATCTCGAGATCGATCCATATCTAGACCCATCTGGGTACGATTCAGATATAGACCCCGAATACTTACAATCAGATGAAGAAACAAGGTACCCATAATATACTGTAAAATTCCAAATTTTAATATTAACTTTTGCTTTTCATTTCCATTTAGCGCTGTTTTGGAATGTTACGTGGAAGATAATAATAATAAGTCAGTGGTCCAGAAAATAGATCAGCCTGGGGAGATTGGTGCTGAGGTTACTGTGTCGGCTGACGAAAACGTTTCAGCAGGAAATACGGCCGAAGAGGGAAGATACGGGGGTAAGCGAAAAAGGAAACGGGATCCAGTAAAGTGGGCTGCTAATATTCGAAAAGAAAAGCGAAATAGGGGCGAAGAGTACTTATCGTCAAGGAAAAAACAATGCCGGCTAAACAAGTAACAGACTTGAAAGATTGCATACAAGTATGCAAGTTGAAATATGGCAATTTTATCAGCAATGATGTTCGAAAAGATATGTTCGACAAATACTATGATCTAACCCATGAGGCCAAAAAGATGTTTCTTTTGACTTGCACTGAAAAGCTACTACCTGTGCGACGTAGAATCGGCAAAAATGACACAAATTCAAAAAAGAAGGCTACATTCAAGTTTTACTTTATAGTTAATGACAAAAAAATTCAAGTGTGTATGAAATTTTTTCTTAGTCAGAAAACGGTGTACAATGTGCATAAATCGAAACATACGGTTACAAATACTCCCGTAAGGACCTCGCACGGTAAACACGTAAAACACATAATCTCTGAAACTAACAAAAATTACGTGAGGGAACACATCAACTCATTCCCAAGAGTAGAAAGCCACTATTGCCGGAGGAATACCAAACGTGAGTATTTAGAATCAACACTCAATTTAAAAAAAATGTATGATCTGTACGTGAAATCGATGCAGGAAAAAGAAATAATACCTGTGAAGATAAGCTATTACAGATACATTTTCGTGACTGAATTCAACATCTTCCATATGCCGAAGAAAGACCGTTGTGGAATTTGCGAACTGTCTAAGATATGTACCGAGGAAAATAGATTAACAGAGGAAGAAAAGAATAAACATGAAAAACATATGAAGGAAAAGAAAGCGTGTAGGGCTTCAAGGAAAAAGGACAGGGATGACAAGGCTAAAGCTGTTTTGACTTTTGATCTGGAAAATGTTCTGACTTGCCCAAAGGCGGAGATTAGTCAATTTTTTTATCAGAGCAAGATGTCTGTGTATAATCTCACTGCACATTTTTCGACTCATCAAGTTTATTGCGCTGTCTGGACGGAATATATGATGGGGCGAAAGGGGAATGATTTAGCTAGTGCATTATGCAGAATAATTCTGAAAGTTTTGGAAGATAATCCTTCGGTAAAACATTTGACGCTATGGAGTGATAGTTGTGTGCCCCAAAACCGTAACTCAGTGATGACTTTTGCTTTAGCCAACATTTTAACTCGTACTAATTTGGAAAGCATAACTATGAAATATTCCATTCCTGGACACTCCTGTGTCCAGGAAGTGGATTCAATTCATAGCGCTATCGAAAGAACTTTAAGCAAAACGGAATATTATAGTCAAATTTCCTTGCTTCGAATCCTCCTCAAGGTAAATTCAAAAAAGCAAGCTAATCCAGATGAACCCCAGAGATTTTAAAAACTATCACGATTTGTCCATTCATTTAAACTATGATAAAGTTCCATTCACTAAAATCGTGTGCATGCAAATTAACAAAGAAAGACTTAATCAAGTAAAGTACCAAACTTCTTTCAATGAATCATTTCAGATGGCTGAGTTGGAACAAAAGTCAGGTAACATTGAAGTTCCACAGATTTTTATGGAACAATTAGGGCTTAGTTCTCTAGTGAACTCTCTTGCAGTGAATAAAGCTCCGGCTCTGCAATCCATGTTAAAATGGATGCCTTTGATTGACCAGCAGTATTACGAAGCAATATTGTCGAAACCTGATCAGACAACACCAATTAGACAAGAAACTAGAACTTTAAGATCAAAACCTTCAACTGTAACTACGACCAGTGCCTGAAAAAATATCCCATCAACTACCCCAAAAACTACTAAATCAAAACCAGAACTCCCATTAAAAAGACCGTCAAAACCCAAGGCATCTAAAAAACAACAGTAAACTTTTATAGTAGTTTAAAAAAAATAATATTTGTTTTTTAATTTTTAAAAGTTATATTTTATGTTATTTTTTCATTTATCTAACCTATGTTACATATTTTTAGAACCAGTTAATTTCTTTTACATTTTAAATTTGTATTTAAATATTATTTTTATTTCCATGTAACCTATGTTCACATTTAAAAATAAAACATTTGTATGACAAAGTTCTATGTTGTAATTAATACTAATTATCTTGATTAGATTAATGTAATTCATGAATTTCTGGAAATGCCTAGCTAGTACTTTAACCTAGACTTGATTTGAGAGCAATTTCATAATTAATCAATTTGTTTTGGATCAGTGGGGATCAATATAGAAATGTAAAAACTTTTAATGCGATTTTCTCGAAATGTCTTTTTGTAACATGGAATCCTATAACTCTCACCAAGCGAATTGACATTACAAATTCTACAAACCAATACCTCGTTAAATTTTTAAGAAAAGTTACAGGGGCAAAATTTATTTTCCCCTCGTGGATGATATAGCAACAAATGATACATCTGATATTGCATGCGTGCTGAATGGTCCATTACAAAAACGGGACTATTATATAATCGAAGATAATGTACTTTCTGATTCTGAACAATTGTACTAGAACGTATGCCAGTTACTTAATTTTTATTTTTATAAACTTTGTTGCCAAAATAAAAGCGACCAAAGATTTGTTATTCAAGAATTTATATATTTTTTTAGTTTTACGTTATTTAATTAAAAAGTTACAGCTTTGTATTGTTACTTAATTTTTATTCTTATATAATTAATTTAATTTTTATTTGTCAAAATAACAGCGACCAAAGGATTGTTACTTCAGAATTAATATTTTTTTTATTGTTTAAGAAGTTTAGTTTTGCCTTTTTAATTAAAATATTCTTTCAATTTGTGAAGTGAATAAAAAGAAGTATTTGCTAGAACTAACCTTTTTCTAAGTATTGACTACGATTCTGTTGAATAAAAATGTAAGTAATAACTAACCCTAGTATGTTTTAGGTGAATAAAAATAATCGGTGGTAGTAAATCCTCGATACTTTTCAAGTGTTCGCTGGAGAATGCTAGTTTTCAGTTTAGTTTCAGCTATGGCGATGTTCATGCAGGTTCGTAAAATGAAAGTTTACCCCAAACGCAGACGGATTGGCAACTGTAAGCAGTTGTTGCGATTCGAAAATGACAGTATTGACTTTTTGGCGTCTCAGTTTTTGTCAGAAAATATAGAAACTAGAGGTGGAGCTCTTTCTTCAAGGCAGAAGATGGAAATACTGTTACGTTATTTCGGTGATCCAGGTAAACTTTTAGAAAATGTTTACTTTTCTGCTCGTTAGTAATGGTCATGTTTGAAATAATTACATATAAAGAAAAACATGTTGGAATTTAATTTTTTTTTTTAGGTTTCCAGAGTGGAGTAGCGGAAGATATGGATGTCCATCGCAGTACTGTAACAAAAACAGTTAATTATGTTATGGATTGCATTATAGCGAGAGCCGATGAGTGGATTCATTTTCCTGCAACACCCGTTGAAATGAATGACGCTAAGATTTTGTGGAGAAGGTCTTTTCAGATGCCAACTGTAATCGAAGCTTTGGACTGTACCCACGTCGAGATTAATAAAGCTACATTACACGGTGATGAGTATATTAATCGTAAAAGATACGCTACTATTAATGTTCAAGCAATGTGCAATGCAGCTGAACAATTTACAAGCATTTCTGCCGAGTGGCCTGGTAGTGTCCACGATGCCAGGATCTGGAGGACAAGCCCTGAGGTATAGTATCTCAGTACGATGGTGCTGTTTGCTTGCTAGGAGATTCAGGATATGGAATATCACCATGGTTGATAACACCTTTCCAGCCTCCACGGAATGGATTGGAGCGACATTTCAATTTGATCCAAGCCAGAGAACGTTGTATAATTGAGAGGCTGTTTGGGCAGTTGAAGAAAAGGTTTCCCATTCTCGGTAACTGTGTTAGAGTCACATCGGAGAGAGTCCCAAAAGTGATCATTTCATGTGCAGTACTCCATAATGTTGCAAAGCATTTAAATGACGTTTTTGACTTCAATAATGAAGAAAATGAACAAGAAGTAGTGGAAGGCGCTATTGTAGATGAACAGCAAGAAACTAGAGCTACCAAAGCGAGGGGAATACAGAAGCGTAATGAAATGATGCAGTTGATCAACGAATAATGTAGTTATTTATTATACTAAATACATACTATATATATAAAATAAAATTTACAAACTCTGGTATATTATGAAATCTCCTATTTCCTGCGTAGTTTGAGTTGATTTTTCACAATGTTTAGATTTATCAGAACATTTTTCACATGGGTTAATCTTTATTTCTTGTTTTAGTTTTTCCAATTGTAGTTCTTCTTTTTCTATTTGAATTTCTTGTAACTTAAATTGTTGTAGCAAAACAATCCTCTGCAACTGAGGCAATGATAAGTCTTTTGTTTCATCGCTTTCGTACTTCTTGATAATTTTTTCACTTTTCCTTATTTTCTTGGAAGGTCCCGGCGTATCACTTACTGATTCTTCTTCGTTATCAATTCTATTATTCTCTTGTAATACGGTACTTCTTGTCACTGTTTCAGTTCCAATCGACAAGGCGTGAGGAACTTTACAAAAAACAGGATTCGTTTCCTTTTGCATAACATCTAGGAATTTCTGTTCCCATTCCTTGAGCTTTATGGGCTTATTGCTCGTAGCAGTCTTGTCGGTTTTCTTTTTTATACTAGTTTTCATATTGTTTAGTGTTCTGTAAGCTGAGCAACTTCCACCCTCTTCCCTGCAGCACGTAAAAAATCTTCTGCTAATTTTTCCCATGTATTTTTCTTTGCAGATACCATTGATGGTATTTTCGACTTTTCTAGTACAACAGGATTTTCACAAATCAGTTTTACGAACAAGCTCCTGTCTAACTGTTTCCCTACTAAGGAGTTATCATTCTCTTCATCAGATTACATCTTAGTAAAACGTGAGAAGCAAAACACAATAAAATTTGTATATGTTTAACGCTAGGTACTTGTTTAGATTTGTATCGTATTTCAACCACTGGCTATAGACAAGTGATGAATACGAGAGCATGAGGCATCGTGTCGTGTACTGCGCCGTAAGCACTGTGTTAGTATTAACTACGGTTAGTTATTGCTATGTATTTAGTAAATACTAAGATTATCATGATAATTACCCAGTACTTACTACCTACCTTTAGCAAATTCTTATTCACCTCCTTTCGAACAAATGCTAAAACTATCTAGTATTTACTAACTAGTATTTACTTTTTTTATTCACTTCACCCAATGCAATATTCATGTTAAGATGATAGAATATGCAAATATACTTACTTACTTATTATACACCAGTGTTTCTTTATTTTAACATTAAAACCACTTAATAATTAGCAATTGCCACCTTCGTTTGCATATGTGTCACCTCTGTGCACTAAGAATTTCGTTTTTTGCCATTAAAACTAAAAATAATATCCCTTGTGTGAGGTGAGCTATAGTAAATATTGTATTTAATAAGGTGGATTCAAAAATATATAAAAATGTCATAATTTGAAAAAAACATATTTTAAAATTTGAAACTTGAATTCTGTACCCATATTTATTATGTCGTTATGTGATTAAAACCAAATATTTTAATTGTTTTTTTGTTCAGAGAATACATTTTCAGTTACTTTATTAGACTACTTATTTGACATTTTTAGGTTTTTTTGTTCTTATGTCTGTTTTCATTAAAATAAAATATATATTTCTTCAGCTTTTTAATTTGGGTTGGGGGGAGGCGCAAAACTCGTGATTTGCTACAGGCGCCAACACGTCTAGTTACGGCACTGATAGTGAATTTTCTATTTAACTTTCATGGAAATCAGGCTACATTTGTAAAACAAACCCAGAAGGCTGGAAGTTCAATAGAGCTTCCTTGTCCCACTATCGTTGCTAACTACAATAGCCACATTGGCGAAGTGGACAGAGCAGGTAGGTTGCGAGTTTGTTACGGACTGGCACGTCATTCAAAAAAGTAGTGGCATAACATTTTTTTGGAGTTTACTAGATATAACCTTTGTAAATGCATATGTTGTATATTGCCAAATTTTTACAAAAATATCTCTTTTATAGTTTAGACGAAATGTGGCTCTTGGGCTTATGACATACAAAAACTTGCAATGGATTTATTTAGTGCTAGTGATTCAAATGATAAGGAAAGACTTTCAACTTCAATTACAAAGGAGAGGAAAATAAAAAAATACTCTCAAAATTATAAAACTGCATGGGAAGAAAAACCTGAAATTAAGGGCTGGCTTACAAAAAGTCGTAAAAGAGAAAATTATGCCAAATGTCGCAGCTGCAATAAAGGTCTAAATATTTCCAACGGAAAAGATGCTTTAATAAAACACGGAATTTCAAAATTTCATTTAGAAAAAATTTAACTTCAACGTGGTCAACAGGCCATGGGCAAAAAGTTCCTCTGGCTATAGAAGTTTACAACAAATATATGGGTGGAGTTGATCGTAGCGATCAAGACATGAGTTTATACAGAACAGCAATTAGGGGAAAACGGTATTTTTCCTTTATTGCTCATGTTTTGGACTTAGCCGTAGAAAATGCCTGGGTTCTACACAAAAAAACCGAGAATGGTTCTCCTATTGAAAGTAAACACGTTTGAGAACAATTTTGTATTAAACTGATTTGTAAAGGCCCTGCAACCAACCATCCCAATTTTGAATTTTGCAATAACGGCTGATTTTTTCCTAAACTGATTTGACCTAATGACAATAGTTCGTAAAAGACTGACGCCCCCCAAAAGTATATCTGTTTTACGTGATTCGTTAAATCCGGAATCTGAAAGTAGGATACCGTCAGGTATTCTTATTCGTGACGCGTAAAAAGACTGACAAGGAATACGAAGGGTGATATTATCCAAAACTAACAATGATAATGATTGTATAATTTAAAAACAAATTAAGTTCCTCTTCTTGATAAAAGTTAAAATATAGAGTGGAATGAAAAATAATATTAACTGAAAATTTTTGTTAATTATTATTTACTAACTTTTACAAATCTTATCACAGATAAGTATAACATATATCTTTTTAAACAATTATTTTCCCGGCTATTTGCCAAAACGCTGAAACTTGGATTACATTATTGAGTCAGTAGTACTGAACATAATGTGCATATTATCTTTTTTGTAATCCAAGTTTCAGCGTTTTGGCAAATAGCCGGGAAAATAATTGTTTAAAAAGATATGTGTTATACTTATCTGTGATAAGATTTGTAAAAGTTAGTAAATAATAATTAACAAAAATTTTCAGTTAATATTATTTTTCATTCCACTCTTAACTTTTATCAAGAAGAGGAACTTAATTTGTTTTTAAATTATTTCATTGACCCTAATAAGGGGTATTTCCACTATATAATTTCAATTATTCTGTTCTCTGAAGCCATTAATGTTTATTACATTGGGGTTTACAAGTTTCCTTACTTTGGATTCTTTAAATGTACTGGCTACCCTGATGAGCTAAGGCAAGTAGAAACACGTGTCGGTAGATATTTTAAAGTGAGTGTCAACTGGTGAGTACCTTGTGTTTTATTTATTTTTGGTTTTATTAGACAGAATAGTTGAAATTAAAAATAACATTATTGAGTCAGTAGTACTGACATAATGTGCATATTATCTTTTTTGTAATCCAAGTTTCAGCGTTTTGGCAGATAGCCGGGAAAATAATAATAATAAATTTATTCACCATCAGACCAACATACATGAAGGTATCGGTATCGTCAATCAAGTTTACAAAGCTGTAGTCTAAAAGTATCTTAAAATTAAGTTAAACAAAATAAAAATCTAAAATAGCGTTTACAACAAATTCTAAAATTAATAATTTAAATGAATTTACTTAAAATGCATATTATCATTCAAAAGAATATTGTATAAATTCATCTACAGTATAAAACATATGATTGAGCAACAATTTTTTTACATCTCTCTTAAAATGTTTGATGTTATTGATTTCTTTAATGTGTGCAGGAAGCTTATTATATAGTTTTGCTCCAACATATGTGGGGCTTTTCTCATAAAGTGACAAATAATGGTTAGGTGTCAATAAATTGTTTTGTCCGCGAGTATTATAATCATGGTGATAATTGTTTCTTAAAAAAAGTATTTAAATTTGATTTTACAAATACAACTACTTCAATAATATAAATGCAAGCTAACGGTAGCAATTGTAACTCTTTAAAATAAGTTTTACAGGAAGTTCGTATACTGACCCCTACTATATTTCTAACTGCCTTTTTTTGTAATTTAAACACTCTCTCAAAATGATGGGACGAGCCCCAAAACATAATACCATATGAGACTTTAGAATGAAACTGGGCGTAATAATAAGACAGTACAACAGTTCTATTTGTAACATTTCTCAGTCTATAGAGCGCAAAACAGACTGGAGATAGTTTTTTACATAACAGTGTAATATGCATATCCCAATTCAGAGCACTGTCTATATGTATACCTAAGAATTTTGTGGAAGTGACTTGCTCTAAAGATTTACCTTGAATTTTAAGTAAATAACTCTCGTAGTGATATATTAATCTAGGAGAAAAATGAATAAACACAGTTTTATCGCCATTTAGTATCAATTTTTCATTTTCAAACTTAGAAACAAATGAATTAATTTTACTCTGAGTATCAGTCATAAGATTATTGATGTTTTCATTTACATTCAAAATTGAATTATCATCTACAAACATTACCAGGAGACAGGAGTTTATTATGTTAGGTAAATCATTGATAAAAAGTATAAAAAGTAGTGGCCCGAGAATGGAGCCTTGAGGTACACCACGTTTAACAAGTAATTCATTAGATTTTACGTTGTCAATTTCTACCAGTTGCTTACGATTAGACAGATATGACTCAAGCCACTTACCCAGCCTTCCACGAAATCCATATTCATTAAGTTTCCGTAAGAGTAAAGCATGATCCACCAAATCAAACGCTTTATTCAAATCCATAAAAACTCCGAAACATTTTTTATTTTTATCTAAATTTTCATAAAGTTTATTTAGAAGAGAAAGTATCGCGGAGTGTGTCGACCTGCCCACTCGAAACCCATGTTGCTCATCACACAGTATATCTCAGCATTCTGTTATATAATTGTTTAAAAAGATATATGTTATACTTATCTGTGATAAGATTTGTAAAAGTTAGTAAATAATAATTAACAAAAATTTTCAGTTAATATTATTTTTCATTCCAATTATTGTATATTGACTTAATTCTTGAGTTAACTTTCTGAGAAATATTTGTGATAGATTCACTTATGCTCGTAATCGGAAAATTTATTTTGGTAACATTTAATCGCAATTTTTTTCACCAAATCTGAAGTAATAAAGTTGCTTTGTGATCCCCCGTCTCATAGACATCTACATTGAATAAACTATTGCCATTCATCTTGTATGTAAATATTGGCTGTTGATAATAGCACCAGAGTATTATTAATCTGACTACAATGTGCACTGATATTGACGTTGGTATTTTTATTTTCTTGCGAGACTTCCCTTGTAACTTGAATACTTTGCTGTGATTGTTCTGGTAAACTAGATATACCCTGATCTGTAGTTGTATTTGAAGCTCTATGATCTACATGTAACAATGTATTATGTCCCTTGCCTTTGCATATTTTACAAAAACCCTTGCACACATGATCGCGCGAATAAGGACGTAAACAATTTAAACATAAATTTAATTTTCTCACTGCACTCAACCTGTCCTTATTGGTTAATTTTAAAAAGTTCTCACAATAGTACAAACAATGATTTTCTTGGCAAATAAAAACATTTTAAAGTTTTTTGTGTGGACACATGACTGAATGATTCGTTATTTTTCTGAATGTAATTTGAACCCCTTTTTATAAGCTCTGAATTACTTAAAACACTGGCTGAACGTGTATATAAAGTTTCTAACAGCTGGCACCCAAAATTTAAAAATTTTGATAAATCCTCCATTGTGGGTAACTCACCTATTTTGATTGAACTTTCCCATTCTCGCTTCGTTGCAAAATCTAATTTCGAAGTCAATAAATAGACTAACATAGTATCCCATGACTCGACCGGTTGCCCTAAACTTTTTAATGACCTAATGTCTTTTAAATATGAGTCTAAAAAATTTCTTAATGCCGTTGAATTCTCTTTGTGTATGATAGGTAGATCGAATAATGATTTTATGTGACTATTAATTATTACCCTTTTGTTTTCGTAGCGCTCTTTGAGCAAATCCCAAGCTATTAAGTAATTATTATCAGTGATCTCCAATGACTGAACAACTTTGAGAGCATCGCCTTGTAAACAAGATATCAAATAGTGGAATTTCTGAAGCTTTGATAATGCATTGTTATTATTGATCAATGAATCAAACGTATCATATATTCATTGTATGAGCCCTGAAATTTAGGCAAATTTAATGATGGTAATTTTACCTGTTGCTGTACTCCACTGGTCGAGCTGCCAGAAGCTCCTCCTTGTTGTACGCCACTGGACGTAACATGTACTTGATTTTGTTTGTGCGCGTCAATGATTTCCTGTGCCCGTGCAACAGCTGCAAAATATGTATTTTCGAATGTGTCTATAAATTACATCCTCTGAACTTTCACCCACATTTTCGATGTTCGTTTGACAAATGTCAAACTCGTCCCAAGCTGCCCCAATCTTTTCTAGACGTTTTGATAATTCAGTTAGATTTTGTGAAACTGTAAATGTGGTGTCTATAAAGGTACTGAATCGTGTGACCCTGGCTTTTATCTGACCTCGGCGTGCTTTAAGAGCCTTTAATTTTTCTTCAATATCATATTTGCCATATTTGTTTACATTAACAATTAACCTCTGTCTAAATTTGAAAAAATGTACTTATTGAAAGTTTAATTATTTGTTAACAAAGATGTAAGTGACATTCGTTACGCAAATAGAAATTTAATAGGAAATTGTCTGAAATAGAGGACATTAAAAGGAACGGACTTACTTTGTAAACAAATGCTATCTAGGACGTTGGCCACTGTACTCGTTGTGCTGATATACGTCACCTGTTGTTAGGCGGCTGCCGTACTCTCTTGTTTTCCGTTGGTTCTTTCCAATATGCGGCTCGATGCACCAAATGGTTGTGTTTGAATACTTTTATTTTATGAATAACATACATGTATATTTTATGTGCGTGGACTGTAAATTCACTGATTGTCATAAAAATAGTTGAAACTATAACATGAACATGACACCACAGAACAGAAAAAGCCATGACACCTGATGGTTATGACAGTTCTCTCATAGCAAGTGTCCTCACACTCCCTCTTCCGCCAACAACGGTCCCAGGCGGCGTTGCCGATGTTCACCTTTTTCAGATAAAGTACTACCAGTAAGCATTTTTATTTTTTTGCATTTTAATACACAATATTTATTACTGTTTTGTTAGACTATTTATATACATACAAAATGTGATTAAGTATTTGAAAAATTAATACTTGCTTGAGCTGATATCATAATGTGAATATCCTTTTGTATCCTCATGCTAAAGGTGGGTAGGTATAAGTATATCAATATTTTAAAAATAGGGCAACCTGTTCAAGGTATACATTACAGGTGTTGGATATGTAGTCAGAAATTACTATTAAATTTAACATTTACACTAAAAATGTCGGTACATTCGGTGACTTTTGGTATGTAGATTACTTAAAACCATTTGAATGTCGACATTCCTAGTATAAATGTTAAAGTGAATAGTAATTTTTGCTACATAAATCCATCAATATTTATTATCAGATTTAAAATACGCGCCCATTTTATGCAACCAAGTTCGTACAGCGTCATCTATTGAGTAGTAGGAAAACTATTTGTGCCAGAACTATTGCTGTCCTGCAGATTTCTTTTTTTTAGTGTACGATTCGTTCTTACTCTTGCCCGACGAACAACAGATGGCAAGAATATCGCGCGTTCCAAATAATTATACGGAAAGAAGCCCTCTTAACTGGTTTCTCTATGAACCAACCCCATCATCAACTCCTGTGGCACAAAATCCGAGCACCTGATCACATAATATAACACAGAAGACAAATATCCCGTTTACAAAAACTCCCGGGTTACTCAAGGATCAAAACCAATTGATTATTTTAACCTACTGGCAACAGAAGAATTTTATAAGTTTCGTTGCATCAAAGCAAATGCACATGCAGTTGAAGTGCTTAGCCGAAGCATTGGAAATCAATCAAGAATTAGTTGCTGGCTAGATATTACCACTGATGAGATAAAAAAAATTCTTGGACTGACTTTCCATATGGGAACAATTCGTTTAAACAGAATAAATGATTACTGGAAAAAACATTACCTATTCAATCTACCTACATTCTCATCTTTCATGAGCAGAAATCGCTTTCTTCTTATTTTAAGGACTTTACATTTTGAAGATCTTGAAAACCAGGAAACACGCACTCAAATTGGGAAAATACAGCCATTAACACGTTCAATGCGGATGGCGTGGATCCGCATCTAATACATGTGTTTGTTATATCGTCGGCTGAGGTCCAAAACCGTGTAACTCCGAAAATATGGTATATTGAGATTTTTGAAAGATTTCATTCAGACCTTATATCTCCATCTATGGGCAAATGCTAGTAGCTCTAAATAAAATTGTTTCGGACATATACATCAAATTCAAAATCGTGTATGTCGCAACTGCTAGCAAAAGCGTGTATCTCTGTCCAGTCCTTTAGAACCTAATGGACGTTAGGAGGTTACGTTTAGTCTCAAAAGTGCTCCCTGAAAAACCGTAAGTATTTCTTATTATTTGTTGTATTCCTTATGTGTTTTATTTGTTGTTGAAATATTACATTTTCCTTTTTTCAAAATCACAGAACGTCATGTTCTTTGCTCCTAATTATCTTTAATAAAAACGAGTTTAAAACTTTAGCTTCGACTTACATGGTTTTGAAACTAAATAAGTGTGTTGATATACACAGTTTTAACAGATCTTTATTTTACTATAATAAGTTATTCGATAACGGAATAACTTGAAGAAAAAAAACAAGAGCATTCTGTCCTCCTCTCAAAAAATAGGTAGTAACTATTTTTATAGATAATACCTTATTATACAATGTGTGCAAAAAGTCATGGACCAGATAACTAGTTGCCTGACTATTCTCGGATTTTTGATTTTGCTTTACAAAACATGTTTCTAAGTACATTTCAGTCGTCAATTTTTTTCTAAATAATATATTATCTGTTAGTTGTTCTTTTCTTATTAGTGTAGTATGTGTTTTACTGGTTCTATCTACAAATTCATAAATATTTAGGATAATTTTTATAATAGCAACTGCTTTTAGAAAGTTGTACACATACATGGTATTATAAAAGTTAATAAAATTGGGTCAAAATGCTAAGGCAAAGTCGGCAATAAAACGTTCGACGGAGAAGGATGTATCTTATGCCTCCTAATAAACAAGAACAGAGTAATTGGGGCAGGCAATGATATACCGAGTAATAGAGTAGATGCAGGTACAAGAATAATTCGTTCTCTCTCGATTTTATTATCGACTTCGCCTTGACCCTACTTTAAATACTCTTCTCTACGTTAATATTATTCCCTAAAAATCTGATTTATTATTTTCAGAAAATGAATAAATTTTCAGACAAACAGTTAGAAGAAATTTTAAACTGAATTTTGGGACGAGAATTGTAATGAAAAAGACAATAACGAAATACATGTTGGTGAGGTTATTAATATGTCCAATGTGGATACGATTATACCTATCACTGATGTTTTATTAATCGATGAAATTAGAGATATTATAGGGAATAATGAAAATCAGAAAGATAGTTTTCCAGTCAGCAGTGAAGAGTTCTTAATAGGTCCAGGGAAAATTATAACAGAAACCAAAATTAACAGGATGACTAGATACGAAGAAAATCATACTCCATGCGACGAAAATGAAGACAAATTGGATACTGATTCAAGTAATGACGAAGAATACAATCCTGAAAAAGAACACATACCATCGGATGACAGTTCCAATGATAATGAAAATATAAATCCAGGAGAACTGACAAATGACACGCAAGAAGGTCAAGTAATGATCTCCAAAGATAATAAGAATCACAGAGCTAAGAGAGGTGAAGGTTCATTTCGAAAGAAACAAAAGATGGAAAGGATGCACGGAAAAAGTTACAAAGGTCTTAAAAAGGACCCAGAAAGTAACACGTGGAAGTATGTTATTGAAAGATGTGAAAGGAAAATGAACGATCGTTGTAACTCAAACTTTTGCATAAAAGCTAAAACAAGATTCTGTCATTTATTTGATGAGGAATCTAGAAAAGAAATATTTAAAAATTTTTGGCAAATGACTTGGGACATGAAAAAAATTTACGTCTCTTCATCAATTGGTTTTATATCTCCTAAAGAGAAAAAAGGCGAGAATGAGATCAGTAGAAGAGGGTTTACTTATAACTATTTCCTTTTCAAAGCTAAATCTAGGATGCAGGTTTGCAAAAAAACATTTCTGAATACTTTGGGCTTAAAACAATGGATGGCCATTCTGTTTGTGACCAATGAAGATAAAACATCAATGCCCAAAGCACTAGAAAAGATGCCGTTAAGATCAAGACAATCAGTAGCCGGAACTGCAGCAAAACATTTTATGAAAAAGTGGTTACTTGACCTTCCAAAACTTGAATCGCACTACTGTCGGTCATCAACCTCAAAATTGTACCTAGAGCCTTTATTTTTCTGTAAGATGGATGTATACAGACAATACAAAATAGCTTGCTCTGCAGCAAACATGACGGTTTTAAGCACAGTTATATTTTTTGAAGAAATGAAAATTCAAAAGATATGTATCTATAAACCTAAAAAAGATCAATGCGATTTGTGCATCGGTCACAATTTGGGACACATAACTAAAGAAATGTACACTGAACATACAAAGAAGAAAGAGGAAGCTAGATTGGAAAAAAAATAAAGACAAAGAAAATGCCGGAAAATCTCAAGATACGTTAGTTTTAACAGTTGATGTTCAGGCAGTACTTCTATCTCCTCAATTACAGGCTAGTGCGATTTACTATAAAACAAAACTAACAGTTCACAACTATACGATTTTTGATTTGGTTTCCCGGAATGTGACATGCTTTTTATGGCATGAGGGTAATGGTGGACTAGATGCCAATATTTTTGCATCTATGCTTGTCAGTTATATTGAACTGCAACTGCAAGAAAATCCTGCTATAAAATCTATTACTGTCTTTTCAGATAGTTGCGGGTATCAAAACAAAAGTAATATTCTGGCAAACGCCCTTCTTTGGATAAGCAGACAAAAAAAAGATTACAGTGTTTCAAAAGTTCCTTGAAAAAGGACATACTCAAATGGAGGTAGATGGGGCACATTCTATGATAGAAAGGAAACTGAAGGGCAGGCCTATTTACCTGCCTACTGATTATATTAACGTGTGTGTAGAAGCTGTTTGTTACTGTTAAATGTAATGCTTTTACTTATTTAATTTGTATGTTAATTGAAAACAAAATGTGAGGTTTATTTGGTTTAGGCTCTTCAGATTAAGTTTTCTGATAATTATCCTGTATTTTATACCTTATGTTAGTTTGAAACCAATGATTTAGTTTTCAGTTTATAATAATATTATTATGCATTTTACGAACACAATGTCTCATGCTGTAAATCGAAAAATAAAGTTTTAGTTTTGTAGAAACACTTTGACTATTATTTTCAAAACCACCTAACTCAAATACTTTAAAAAGCAAAATCGTGTATGTCCTAATTTTTTTTAAATACTCAGATGCAACAGGAAATATTGTAATATTCTTATTTAATTATGATATTGATAAATATTGTTAAACGTTGACCTCAAAAATTTCATTCCAGTTTGAAAAAAACAGTTTTTATCTCTCCTGTAAAATTGTCCTGATCTGACATACACGGTTTTGCACCTCAGCCGACGATATGCGTTAGTATTCATTTAGCACTTGAGACGAGCACCTGTTATTGAGATAGCATATAAATAAACCATTTTCTGAAATATATTTAGCGCCGTTTTTGGTTTTGATATTATTGGTTAGTTTTGTGAAAATATAAAGATGGCGAGTAACAAACCAAGCAGTTCACGGTCTAAACGACCAAAAATGGAGTTTAAAAATCCGAACCGATTATCTGATGAAAAGCTTGAACGTGTATTGAATAATTCATCCAGTGAAGATGAATATTTTCCTTTAGATGAGTCACCTTTAGACGAGTCATCTGAAGAAGATAACATTGATGAGACGGGTAAGTTTGTACTTTTTTTATAGCAGATATAGGTTTGAACACTTCATATTGTAGAAGATGATGACTACACGGGTGTAGCCGGCATTATTGGTGGAAAGTCTAATTTGGATGACGATGTGATGAGAATGATGAAAATTTAGATCCGAATGTAAGCCAAGATGCAGGTCTCTGGCAGAATGAACCCAATGGAATGTCAAATTTTGAATTTACCAAATATTCTGAATTGCTTGTGCAATCACGAGAGGATGGCCGTCCTATAGACAATTTTCAACTTATTGCAGATGAAAAATTTTTTCACTTCATAGTCGAAGAAACAAATAATTATGCAGAAGAAATCTTCCTCTCTGGTGTAGACGAAAAATCGATGATAACTGCGTGGAAACCACTAACAGTACCAGAACTACGCACATTTTTTGGTCTTTTACTACACATGGGAACTTGGATAACCAACTGGAGGAAAAGGTCACACAAAAAAAGTGGTTCTGGGTTTCATGGAAAATCATCTAAATTGTGGTCATTCGATATTTATGGACAATTTTTACGTGAGTGTAGATCTTGCAAAGTAAATGTAAATGCTAAGTTACAAAAGGGACATTCTGGACAAAAAATGACACTTTACGACTTCCATTTGGAAGTAATTAGAAACCTTCTGAACAAGACAAAGGAAAAGTTAGTATTCCGAAGAAAAATAAAGAACCTCACTGTATATCCAAAATAACTGCCACAAATACTAAAGCTAAGAAAAGATACAATATATAAATGTGCAACTTGTCCTGAGAAACCGGGCCTTTGTTTGAATGAATGTTTCATTATTTATCGCAGGAAAAAAGATATACTTTAATTTTTTTTTGTCTTTTTTATAACTATTTTAAAATAAATACTTAAAAATTAAAAAAATCTGGATTTTATTGAAAGACGCGGAACCGCGCCGAGCAGCATACCGATGGAACACTACAAGTGTAGTGCTGACGATCCGCGTCTGAGTGACAGGCGGCTTTATAACTGACAATAGCTGTCAAAAACGTCAAATATATTATCACTGATTGCATAAAAGGTATGTTTAAAAAGAAAAAGTATTCAGCTCCTAGATATATACTACGTCACAGCTCAGCATTCAACGTGTTAATAGATATCTTTAATAGTAGGATGGAGCTAGTTTATTATCCGAATAAAGAGCTATCATTAGACGAATCTATGGTATTATGGCGTGGTAGATTAAGATTTCGTCAGTACATCAAAGGCAAAAGGCACAAATTTGGCATAAAATTGTATGTATTGTGCGAACCTAATGGATTATCACTAAAAGTGATTGTATATTCAGAATCAGCTGCTCCTCAATTAGGTGGTTCGCAACATACAGAGAAAGTTGTCTTAACTTTATTACGAGAGAAATTCAGCGTTGGTCATGCCATCTACATGGAGAACTCCTACAATAGCGTCAAATTAACTGAAGATTTGTTAGATAAAAAAACATATGTCACGGGGACTCTAAGAGCTAACAAAAAAGGAAATCCAGCTGATATTTTAAAATACCAATTGAAAAAGGGTGAATCGATCAACCAACACAACAATCAAGGAATATGTGTCATGAAGTGGAAAGATCGACGAGAAATGTTAGCAATATCCAGCGAATTTAACGGAGAATTGGAAGAGGTTACTACTCAGCGTGGACAGGTGCAACGAAAACCACAGCTCATAAATAAGTATAATAATTCTATGTCAGGAGTTGATCATGCGGACCAAATGTTAGCTTATTACTCTTGCGAGCATAAGACTTTCGTTTGGTTTAAAAAGTTGGCAATACATATGTTCCAAATAATGTTGTTAAATTTTTACCATTTATATAAAATAGGTACCTACTCGGAAGAAACTTAGCTTTTATCAGTTCAGACTAGCGGTAATTGAAAAATTGTTTGGACCACCCCCACCAGATCCATTGCCGAAAATAAAAATTTACCATCTATCAGAATACTGCCCTAAAGGAGAAAATGGAAAGGCAAAAAGAAGAAGATGTCAAGTTTGCTGGAGTGATAACCAAATAAGAAAAGATTCTGTTTATTATTATCCTCAATGTCCTGGGGATCCTGGGCTCTGCTTGACTCCATGTTTTCGAGTATATCATGCAAACCATTGAGTTGGAAGTGTCATTTTTTATTACTTATATCGACGCTTAAGAAACAATACCTCGTATCTCCATTTTTGTCAAAACTCGGTTTAGAATTTTAAATTAATGTCCACTCCTATGTCCAACAGTTCCCAATATCTTGTACCTCCAAGATTAATATTGATACCAAAAACTCTACTTAAAAACTTAAAAAATACCTCGTATAACAATAAAATAACTCGTATCTCCATGATCTCCATGATAAAAATAACATGTAGGTTTCATATCTATTAATAAGAAAACTTAGTTTTTTTCGTCTCCTGTAAAACTGCTAATTTGGAGATAAGAGGTATTGTTTCTTAAGCGTCGATATATTGTTTTTGAATGTTTAGCAAATTCGTTTATTTTTAGAATAATATTTTATTTATTTGTCATTCATAATTGTTTTTTTTTTTAATCTCTTGCTTTTTGGCCTTACAAACAAAGTGTTTTAGCCACGAACTTTTGAATTGTGAAATGATAATATCAATAACATAATATCTATATTTTTTCATTCACACATACACACACCCCCGCACACGCACGCACACCTTCACACGCACGCACGCACTTCAATATCTAAGGAATTAGGTACTAGGAAATTAGACGAGGAGGACACGCTTCTCGCCCAGGGGTCTTTCAAGGCATTTAACTAAGCAGACAGAGGTAGACCACGGTTTAAAGGAATTAATAAACAAAGGGGTAGAACAAAGGTTTTAGGGAAACACACTCATATATCTATTCTGGGCTCAAAAAAGACGGAAGTAAGATCCTTCATTAAGTTAAAATCTGCAAGGTTTAATATGTGAGGTAACCATATTGGAGGAATAAACCCATTGTCGTAAAGGCATTTAAGAAAGTTTTTCTCTCTCTGTTAACGGACAATTGAATACATAATGGTTCACGTCACCAATTGCACCTGTTTTTTTTTATAATATATATTTTTGAATAAATGCATTATATCGTCGGGTTACTGCAAAAACAAGATAACTCCATTTTCTAATTTTTTGGGTTAAGTACACTTTTACACATATAATTGTATATATTATGTTCTGCGAAAACCAGACAAGTTTACTGAAAGCTTAAATGGTTAGGAACATGCGTAGTGGGTATAGTTCAACTCCATTATAGGTAATGTAGGCTCAACGAAAATAAGTTAAGTGCATTAAACTGTGAAATTTAGTATTTCTTTTTTCTGTTTTGCCTACCAAAATAAGTTATGTACCACATATCTTGTTTTGGTGGCTCGATTATTTACAGTTTGTTTATTTTAGTAAGTTAAAACGAGATTATTACCAGTTATCTTGTTTTGGCATTATAGCTTTGTGCAGAATGTGGAATATGAATCTTTTATACTATCGTGAATATGAATCTTTTATACTATGTAGCACTTAATTTGTTTGGCAGTTTTAAAACATAACCTAAAAAGTGATTCATGTCGGTAAGCTGTGTTGATTTACTTGTGATTTTGTTAGTTGGTTATCCTTTAAAACAAACTACTAAAAACGTTATCACGAGCAGCTTTGTTAGTACAAATGGCACAGCAAAAGGAACCACTTGCAGGTAAGTTTTTTTAAATAATTTGTAATTGCACCTAAATTATTCACTCTATTATTCTGTTCTAATTAGAAATTGATTCCACATGCTGCCCTAATAAAGAAATTAGTAACAAAGAATCTGCAAAACCAGTTGATTATGAAGTTATTTATAATGAGAAGCGACACAACAATATAAAAAACGATAAGGAAAATCGAAATGTAAAAAGTTATGTCCCACAACCGAGTACGTCAAATGAGTACAAAGAAGAAAGCAATATTTCATCAGACCTCGATTCCACACAAGAACGTATTGCCGAAGAAATGGAAAATTATCTGGAGGATTCTGATTGTTCTGTGAGAGATAAAGACTATGTCCCTGAACCAGAATCTTCAGATACTGGTAAGTTTACTATTTAAAAATGTTCTGACCACAAAATTTAGACTATTTATTTTCTTTAGATGAGGATGAAAATAAGGTAGTCCAAACAAATGAATTGGCAATAACAAAAAATACAAGAAAAAGAAGCAGATGGAGTGGTCCTGATCGAAGTCAGTGGAAGAGAGAAAAACTGAAACGACAAAAAAACTGAAAGTAAACAGCCAAAAATTATAGATTGCTCCAAATGCCGCTTTAAATGCACTGAGAAAATTGTAGCAGAGGGCAGAACTGCAATTTGTACAAATTACTGGACATGTGACTTTAAACGCAGGAAGGACTTTATATTAAATAATATGGAAAGTCGCATTCCGGAGAGACGAAGGCAGATTCCTCAAAGTAAGAAAAAGCCCCGATCGGATTCCAAAGCCTATTTTCTTATTACTAATTCTGGAACAAAAGCTAGAGTGCGTAAAAAATTTTTTCTAAAAACACTTTGCATAAGTAAGGAGGTAGTGGAACACGCTTTTGAGAAAAAAGGCACAGGTGCCTTATTTATAGGAGAAGACAATAGAGGCAAGAAAGAACCACACAATAAGACAAAACCTGAAGAAATAGAAAAAGTAAAAATGCACATTGAGAGCTTTCCAGTTATGGAATCTCATTATACCAGAAAAAGTACAAGACAATACTTAGATAGTAAACTAACTATTGCGAAAATGCATTCTCTGTATCAAGAAATTTGTGAGAAAGAAGCATGTAAGCCAGTATCACTCATAACATACAGAAGAATATTTTGTCAAAATTATAATTATTCGTTTTTCAAACCCAAAAAAGACCAGTGCCAAATTTGTATGTCTTATAAATCTCGTGGTCTAGAAAAAACAGCTGAGTTAGAAAGTAAATACCGGGATCATGTAGCTAGAAAGGAAGACTGTAACACAGCAAAGATAAAAGACAAAGAAAGGTCTTTAAAAGAGAAAAATTTAGTCTGTTGTACCTTTGATCTGCAACGCGTTCTGCAGATTCCAACTAGCGACGTCAGTCCTATGTACAGTAGAAAGATCTGCACATACAACCTTACGGTATATGAATTAGCACCACCAAATAATGCCTTCTGTTACTCTTGGACAGAGTTAAATGGCAAAAGGGGTAGTTTGGAAATTGGAACTTGTTTATACAAGTACATAAACCAGCTTCCTAACACAGTTTCAGAGCTGGTTCTATTTTCTGATACATGCAGTGGCCAGAATCGAAACCAAAATGTTAGTGCAATGCTGCTTTATATGGTTCAAAAAAAACACTAACATTATGGTTATAGAGCAAAAGTTTCTCGAAAGTGGGCACAGTTACATGGAGGTGGACAGCATGCACAGTGCAATTGAAAGAATGCAGAAGTATGTTCCTGTGTATACTATCCACGATTGGTTGACAGTTTTCCGTACTGCCAGAACAAGTAGGTCCAATAAGAAGGCGTATAATGTAATGGAGATGAAGTTCTCTGATTTCCTTGATTTAGAGCAGCTGTCAAAATCATTAATAAGGAATAAGTTAAAGAATACTCTTGACGAGAAAGTTAACTGGTTAAAAGTTAAATGTTTCAGATACTTAAAATGTAAACCAGGAATGCTTCAATACCGATACGATCACACTTCCGAATATAAAGAAATTTTAGTGATGGGAAAAGGAAAAGGTCGCCTTTGTAATATATCCAACTTGAAGATATTAAAAGCCTACACGGAGGTTCGTCCAATCAGTGCTAAAAAGAGACAAGACCTTTTAAATCTCTGCAAAGGCGAAAACCCACCTATCCCCGAAGAATTCCATTATTATTACAAGTCTTTACCTGCTTTGAAAGACCTAAAGGACACCATTCCAGAACCCTCAGTTGAAGATAGCGACTTGGAAAGTGAAGAAGAGTATTAATTTATTATAAGTTATATCCACGAAGAATAAAAACATTTTCAACAAAAATAAGTGCGAACATTTTCTTTTTGTTTTGTAAAATAATCTATAATTACGAATAAAACTGTTTTGTTTATATTTCCTTTCATTATAATTTTGTTGTTTAATAAAAGTTTTATATCAATCAAACTTTAATTTTTCAAACTGATTTATACGATCTTTCTAAATCTTAAAATGCTGTTTACTCAAAACTACATTTTAGCACTTATCTGGTTCTTGCAGTAACCCGACGATATATATTTTTTAATAAATGCGACTGCAAGATGCTGTTGACTATACAGGGTGATTTTTTTTTGGGCGTCTATTAGAAGCATATCGAGAAAGAAAAATGATATATCGATCGGAAAATTTGGCTATAGGCCTAACGGGGTAGGATCTATTTAACGAAAATATTTTCAAAATGGTGGCATTTCCGATTATACCGGAAGTTGACCCCAACTTTGTTATTTTAAATGGAATGCCCCCATTTTCATTTTTTTTTTTTTAGATTCTGCAGTTAATTTAAAGAACATTTCGTTAAAGGTTTCCTATAGCTAAAATTAATATTTCCGGAGTTATTAATTTTTTTCCTAAAATTTTTACAGAAAAGTTGTATAACATAAAAATTAATATCTCAGTAACAATAATTGATAACATGTTGATTTTTCTATGAGGGTAAGACAAGGTATTGGAGTTACTCATCACGTAATAAAATTATCGAAATGTCCACTAAAAAGTTTCTAAAATTATTGACATGTCGACTACACAAAAACAGTAAAAACTCATTTTTTTTTAAATGGCACCATACCTAACTAAATGTATCATTCGATAGAGAAAAAAATGCGCATCTAACCATGTATCATGTTCCTATACCCAAAATGTATGGTTCTTTAGACGTTTGCGATTTTCGGTGTTATTAATGAAAATTGAAGAGTATCTCGAAAAGTGCCGTCTTCTAAAGAGTAGGCTTTGAGTGTTGACAAAACAAAATACAAAAAAATGTGACAGATAGGTAATTTATGTTATCGTATTTCATTACACGTAGTTTGTGTTGTACTTATTTACTGTGGGGAAAATGGCAAACAATTACTCACACTCGGATATTTTGAATTTATTTAACATAAATAGACAGTGTGACAAAATAATTAGCAGAACATGCAGACAATTTAATGAAACGTATCCTGATTTACCATCAATGAATCCACAAAAGTTTAGAAGACTGCAAAGCAATTTTGTTAGATTTGGCGGTCGACACGCAGAAAGAACACTAGCCAGACCTATAACATCAAATGAAAATAATGAAATTAACGACTGATGAAGCAAAATTTTCAAAATAAGGTATTTTCAATCGCAGAAATTCGCATTTTTGGGGCAATCAAAATCCTCATGTTATACGACCGAGGAATTTTCAGTATAAATTTAGTTTTAATGTGTTTTGTTTGTTAATGGGCAATAAATTGTGTTACCACATTTACGACGAAAATTTGAATGGACCAAGATATTTAGAAATTTTAAGATCTGTCGTAACGAACTTTTTAAACAATTTACCTGTTAATCAATACTTTTCATGCTGGTACCAACTCGATGGAGCTCCAAGTTATTGTTCCAGACCAGTTAGTAACGAATTGGATCGAATGTTCGATGACAGGTGGATAAGGCGTTTGGGTCCATGGATTTGGCCTGCCAGGTCTCCTGACTTGACCCAAATGGATTTTTACCTATAAAGAGTGAGGTCTATCGAACCCCGGTAACTAACCGAGAGGAACTGTTGGATAGAGTTCAAAGAATATTTGAAGGTTTGGACCCAAATGAAATTCGGAGTGCTCCTACACACTCAGTAAATAATAGGATTCTAAAATGTTTAGAGGTTAATGGAGAACATATTGAATAGTATAATTAATGTTTCGTTATAAAATTTTTATTATTCATAAATTATACAATTTTAATTTTTTCATTTCATTGATAAAATTAGAAAATCGCAAATATCTAAAGAACCATACATTTTGGGTATAGGAACATATACATGGTTAGATGCGCATTTTTTTTTCTCTATCGAATGGTGAATTTAGTTAGGTATGGTGCCATTTAAAAAGAAATGAGTTTTTGCTGTTTTTTTGTGGTCGACATGTCAATAATTTTAGAAACTTTTTAGTGGATATTTCGATAATTTTCTTACGTGATGAGTAACTCCAATACCTTGTCTTACCCTCATAGAAAAATCAACATGTTATCAATTATTGTTACTGAGATATTAATTTTTATGTTATACAACTAATTAATATCTTCGGAAATATTAATTTTAGCTATAGGAAACCTTTAAGGAAATGTTCTTTAAATTAACTGCAGAATCTAAAAAAAAAAAAATGAAAATGGGGGCATTCCATTTAAAATAACAAAGTTGGTGTCAACTTCCGGTATAACCGAAAATGCCACCATTTTGAAAATATTTTCATTAAATAGATCCTACCCAGTTAGGTCTATAGCCAAATTTTCAGATCGATTTCATTTTTCTTTCTCGATATACTTCTAATAGACGCCCAAAAAAATCACCCTGTATACAATAAACCCTAATATTATGAAAAACGCACGCGGCGCGTTCATGGGCACAGAGTCGGCACATCATTGGTCTGTGCCCACAAGGCGTCTAGCGCGTTTTTGTTATTTTGGTAAAAAAAAATGTTTTACATCAACTCGAGATATTATTTTGGACTGAAATTATGACCTATATCAAAATAAATTTAGGGGGCACCTGAGTGTAACCACTTATATTACGGGGGCAGCGAATGTGTTAGGAACATTTATCCACAATTCCATAGGGTATTTAGGATAAAGAGAAATGATGTAACTTGTGATTTTGCTGTGGGAGTGTCAGGTTGGTACTCCGTATGGTACATAAGATTAACAATAATGGGGATATAACGACTACCGTCAGTCGCAAAACTAGTATGAAGCAGTCAACATGTATGTTGTACGAATGTATTGTAAGCACTTATGAACTTCTGTGATAACAGACGAATAAGAAGACACCTGTGGTTTTATTATATAATCCTAAGATATAACGTAAAATAACAAATTTTTTACCCAATATTGTTTTTATTCGTTAGAAAAATAATTAAACACAATTTGTGTACATTTAATTATTTGCGTGGAATTTACAGATAGAGAAATATGTTTATTTAGTGAATAAAATTTAGTGTATAAGGAAAATTGCTCATTTTTGTTATCCTAAAAGATACTTTATTGACTTACTTATATTAAAATTCTAAAACTTTGCAACTCACATTATTTAATGAATATTTACAAAGTTGTAACCCACATAAAAACAATAAATTTAAAATCTGCCAAATTAAACATTTGTTTAAATAATATGCTTTAATTTAGTACATTTTTACAAAAAAAACAATTTTTACTTATTTTTGAAAATTAGAGCAGTTTAAAAGACCCCATCTAAAACGGCTTTCATGGGATACGACATATTGTTACGCCACTGGACCGTGCAGACTGGTTAGATTAGGCTGGAATTGTACACGAACGGCCGGGAATATTCTGGAGTGCTCTAGACCGGGAGAATGGATGTATAAATAAGACGCACGGTGGGCTGAGATTCAGTCTGAAGTCGAACGTGAACGAGTAAAGAAGAAATACGAGAGAGACTTATAAGTGTTCAGTTGTGATTATAATTAGGAAAGTGATTAATCTATTGTTGTTAATTGTTAATTAGTAAATAAAGTAGTGAGTAAGTGTTACCTGGACTTTCAATCAACGAATCTACGAGTAGAGGTGTTTGTTTGTGTGGATAGCAAACACGTAACAATTTGGTGTCGGAAGTGGATTGGAAGAGAAATTTCTGGAATATTCGAAAAGGTTCTACAGTGTTCTTCTCAGAAATTAATGGTAACACGGAGAATTAAGCTACTGGACAGTGTTTGGAGGACTATTTCTGGTCTGAATAGTGACTTTAAAGTGGATTTTCGAGAAGTTTCTAGAACATTCGATTTAGAAATAGTTGCAAATACGCGAGTGCCGCTAGTAATAACATGTTGTAGACTGAGAAAAAGGACTACTAGTGCAATTTCGGAAAAATTCTAGAACATTCTATTTGGAAAATACAGGAGATACGTGAATTGTGTCGACGGGAACGTGTTGTAGACTTAAAAACAAGACTATAAGTGACTTTTAGTGACAATTCTAGAACATTCGATTTGGAAACCACAGAAGATACGTAGACTGTGTTAACGGAAACGTGTTATAGACTCCAAACAAGACTTATTAGTGATATTTCGTGAAAATTCTCGAACATTCCATTAACAAAATAGACGTGATTTCAACATTTTACAGAGTTTATAGTGTAATAAACTTTATTCTGAAATTAATTTACGTGTCGTGAGTTAATGCCAACAACAAGAAGTATGGCGGGGAAGCAAACACAGGACATACTTGCAGCATTGTTACAACGGATGGACGAACAGAGAAAAATTATGGAAGATCAAGAAAGAAAGCGACAGGAAGAGAAAGATGAACAAAGGAAGATTATGGAAGATCAAGAAAAAAGACGACAGGAAGACAAAGAAGAACAAGAGAGAAGACAACAAGAAGACAAAGAACAAGAGAGAAGGCGACAAGAAGAAAAAGAAGAACGAGAGAAGACGGCATGAAGAAAAAGAAGAACAAGAGAGAAAACGCCAAGAAGAAAAAGAAGACTTGATAAAAATGATCGAAGGCCTAGAAATAAGACGAAAGGAAGAAAAGGAAGAACAAGAGAGAAGACGACAGGAAGAAAAAAAGAGCAAAGAAAGGAACGCCAGGAAGAATTAAGACAAATTATGGAGGGACAGCATCAAGTCATACTCTTGGTCACTGAACAATTGAAGGAAGATATACAGGCTGAAGTCATGGAAGTTAAAGAAGAAGTTAGTGAAGTTAGAGGAGAAATAACTGAAGTTAAGGAAGAAGTAGCCCGACAACAATTAAGAGAGAAAGGTGGCCAGTTAGTAGACGACAGTACAGTACTAGGTTACAACCACCTTCCTTCGACGGTCAAAGTTCATGGGCAACTTATAAGAGACAGTTTGAGGCAGCTGCACGTTCAAATAACTGGAACGATGAGGAAAACGCAACAGCATTGGTATTAGCACTAAGGGGCCAAGCATTAGACCTGCTCCAAACAATTCCTGCCGCACAGCAACAAAACTTTAGCATTTTGGAGGCAGCATTAGAACTAAGATATGGCGACCAACATCTCGCCCAAGTATATCAGGCTCAGCTCAAATCACGCAGACAACGAGGTGGAGAAAGTCTCCAGGAGTTCGAAGCTGCGGTAGAAAGATTATCCCATCTAGCCTATCCTGATGCACCAATGGAATTTCAACAACAGTTAGCAGTTGGTACATTTATTGATGGAGTAAGGGACCAGGAAGTTAGGCGAATTCTTAAGTTGGCCAGACATAAGCTTTGTAGTGAGGCTTTAGTACATGCACTGGAAATTGAGGCTGCCTATGAGGATACCACACAATCAAATCAGAGAGTACGAGCTGTGAGTGTGGAGGAAGACAAGCCAGACAACAAAACACAAAACCTGATATCTGATCTACACAAGATGTTGACCCAACTACTGACAAAATCGAACTCCCAGCAGAGACAAGACCAGCAACACAGTAGTGGGAGGCCGAATGGAGGCATCCGTTGTTATAGGTGTGGTAAATTGGGCCATATTAAGAGGAACTGTCATGAGCTCAACATTCAAGATCCGAGACAAACCCAACAGCAAAGTAGTGGGAGACAGAGTGGAGGACGTATGCGTTGTTATGTGTGGCAGAGTGGGCCATATTCAGAGTAACTGTCGTCAGCGCATCCCTGAGAGGGTCACAGTAATTGAGAAGCCACAGGAAAACTGGCGAGCTGGTACTTCGCGGAATATAGCAGATGGCCTTTCCAAAAGACCGTGTGAGAAAGACTGCAAGCCTTGCCACCGTAAGGAAGAACAACAAAATGTACAAATAATGAAGACCGTTAAGATTGATGTTCCGGATTATTGGACAAAAGAGTCGTTAAGGGAAGCGCAGTTAAACGATAAGGAAACAGGTCCTATTCTGCAATGGAAAGAAAGAGGAAGGCCCGATTGGAAGGACATTTCAAATAAATCAGTGGGGCTGAAGGCTTTATGGGCACAATGGGACTCCCTTATAGTAGAGGATGGACTACTGAAGAGAGAGCGTGGGAAAGTCCAGATGGGAGGAAAGTTACTTTGAAATTGTTAATCCCGAGGTGTCATGTAGCAAATGTACTTCAGCAAGTGCATAATGGAACATCTGGCGGACATTTTGGCATCAACAAAACTCACTAAAGTACGCGAACGATTCTACTGGGTGAACAGCCGCCAAGATGTGGAAGCTTGGTGCCGCAAATGTGAAGTTTGTGCGGCAAGTAAGGGGCCACGGACAAGAAGTAAGGGCCAAATGAAACAATATAACGTAGGGGTTCCTTTTGAGCGAATTGCGATCGATGTAGCTGGTCCATTCCCCGTGACAGATGATGGGAACAAATACATCTTAGTTGCCATGGATTATTTCAGTAAGTGGCCTGAAGCTTATGCCATACCCAACCAAGAAGCAGCCACTGTCGCTCAAGCTCTGGTAGATAATCTAGTATGTCGATTTGGCGTGCCCCTAGAATTGCATTCGGATCAAGGAAGAAACTTTGAATCAGGGGTATTTCAGAAGATGTGTCGCTTACTGGGAATTCATAAGACAACAGCCCTACATCCACAATCAGACGGAATGGTGGAGAGATATAATAAAACCATGGAGGAGCACCTATCCAAAGTGGTTGAGAAACATCAGAGAGATTGGGACCGTCACTTACCTCTTTTCCTTATGGCCTACAGGGCCTCCATTCATGAAACAACAAAACAGACGTCGGCTCGCATGATGTTTGGACGTGAGATTAGACTGCCATATGACTTGGTGTTTGGCACACCAGATGATGAGCAACTTTCCATAAATGACTACGCCGATGAAGTAGGTGAACGACTAAGGAATATCCATGAGCTGGTACGAGACCGAATTGCCATAGCAAGTGATCGCATGAAGGCTCGTTATGATCTTAAGGCAAATTCAGGAGGGTTTCAGGCTGGAGATTTGGTTTGGCTATATAACCCACAACGAAAGAAAGGCAGATCCCCGAAGCTTCACCCGCCCTGGGAAGGTCCTTACACTGTCGTCACTAGACTAAACGACGTTGTATATAGAATTCACCAAAGCCCAAAATCCAAGATGAAGGTGGTGCATATAGAGAGACTAGCCAAGTATGCAAGGAACAATGAATTGCCTGATCGGGACGTTCAGGCTTAAGGAGGGGGCAGTGTTACGCCACTGGACTGTGCAGACTGGTTAGATTAGGCTGGAATTGTACACGAACGGCCGGGAATATTCTGGAGTGCTCTAGACCGGGAGAATGGATGTATAAATAAGACGCACGGTGGGCTGAGATTCAGTCTGAAGTCGAACGTGAACGAGTAAAGAAGAAATACGAGAGACTTATAAGTGTTCAGTTGTGATTATAATTAGGAAAGTGATTAATCTATTGTTGTTAATTGTTAATTAGTAAATAAAGTAGTTAGTAAGTGTTACCTGGACTTTCAATCAACGAATCTACGAGTAGAGGTGTTTGTTTGTGTGGATAGCAAACACGTAACAATATTATCACTGTATGTCTTAAAATTTAATTCTTACACATTTTCTTCACCCACACGGCGTGCGTTTTGATACAAGATATTTAATAAAAACAGTGTCCCAAACGTCTTGTTCACATTATTGTACAAGGCCAAAAAGCTTGTTTGAGAACTGTCTATATCTAAACATCATTCAAAACAATAAAAATGCAAATCTTAACAACGTCACAATGACAGGTAACGATTGCTGTAGTTGAAAGATGAATCCATAAAGATTCACTGTTGAAACCTGTTAAAGAAACTCTTAAATGTTGATCCAGCAATTTATCATTACAGTTGGGAACTCGCCTACCGGATAATTCAGATCCAAAAAGTTGTATAAAGAGAATGAGAAATTGTGGAAAGGTAAAATAAAATAAATAATCCTATTTAAAAAATCATATATTTTTGTTTGCTACCATAAATTAATATGTTTTAAACAGGAAACCAAAACATCATTTAATACGAAACTGTGTTTTCTTTTTCATTTTTTATAGGTTACTGGTCGTATACGTCCTAAAAGATGTTTTCCTTTATGACGAACAGGCATTTAACTCTGATATTGGTGGAAATTCCGACGTTGATGACGAAATTCCCACGATATTTTCACCTTCTCCCAAGTACATCAGGACAGAGAAAAATAAATTTGAGTGAAATAAGTGATGGTTTAAATTTCGACAGCGACGATTCAGTGGCCGATCCCGAGAGCTTAAAAAAAGGGCCCTCTACTGCAGTAGATTATAAAAACTTCCACAACGAGTCACCAATAGAAATTTTCAAAGGCATTCTTGGTGACGATTTTTCGATTTGATTATAAGGAAGTCTAACCTATGCGCAACAAAAAGAAGCGCTTTCCTTGACTTGACATTAGAATAGTTGAAAGCATGTTGGCATACTGGTTATTATGGGCTTCAATTCGCTATCGTGTCTCGTATATTTTTAGGCATACGTCTAAACATTTCATAGTGAAAGAAGTATTGTGCCTTTGAACAGGTTTCTACAAATTATAAACAGGTAGATGTATAATTTCTTGTCAAATTGTTCCTAGATGCTTATATCCAGTAGGGCTGGGAAAAATAATCGATTAATCGAGAAATAATCGATTAATCGAAAAATAATCGATTAATCGTAAAATAATGGATTAATCGATCATTTGATTATTTCTTCTTATATAGTCGATTAATCGATCATTTGATTAATCGATTATTTGATTAATCGATCATTTGATTAATCGATTATTTGATTAATCGATTGTTTGATTAATCGATTATACGATTAATCGAGTATAATCGATTAATCGAAATAATCGATTATTTTTCAATAATCGATTACGATTATTTTTCAATAATCGATAATCGATTATGACTTTTGACAATCGCCCAGCCCTAGCTTTAGAAGGCGAGGTTTAATAGTTAATGACCTGAGAGCTTCATTAACAAGCGAACATGCCTCACAATTGATTTTCCTATCTATGAATAGAAAATATATTAAGAAATAATGTAATAATAAAATAATAATAGATATCAATCAAAATATTAAAATAACAACTGTCCTTTATTTATCCTATCCTCATTATCTATTTTTTTACTTCATACAATTATTATAGTATTATAGTCATATAAATAAACAGTCTACATAAAATTGAAAATAACCCTAAGATGAATCCTACAGCTCCGTAAATTAGGGGTGGGAAAGAGAATCGAATAATCGATTAAGGCTGGTTAAAATCGACTATAATCGATTAATCGCTTTTACGATTAATAGATTATAACCGATTTTCGATTATACGATTATTTGATTAATCGATTAATCAAATGATCAATTAATCAAATAATCGATTAATCGATCATTTGATTAATCGATTAATCGAGTATAATCGATTAATCGAAATAATCGATTATTTTTCAATAATCGATAATCGATTATGACTTTTGACAATCGCCCAGCCCTAGCTTTATTAGGGGAGGTTTAATAGTTAATGACCTGAGAGCTTCATTAACAAGCGAACATGCCTCACAATTGATTTTCCTATCTATGAATAGAAAATATATTAAAAAATAATGTAATAATAAAATAATAATAGATATCAATCAAAATAGGCGTTTAATGTTTCAGTATTCTTCGGAAACAATGGAACAGGCTCTCACCGAAATTAAGGATGTCCGATTGGGAGTAAGACAGGCCAGCAGAGAATTTAGCGTCCCAAAAACAACTCTCATAGGATACATGTGGCAACATCGCATTGAATACTTGCTGCGAATATTCGCGCGTTCTTTTACATTTTCAGATTTAGTTATGTGTGGTCATTCATAGAGTGTGTATCTGCTGTGTTCTTGTGCGATTGATTAAGGTAGGTTTTACAAGAAAGTGTTAATGCTAATCTTTTAAAATTTCCCATTTTTTCTGCATTTCTCATCTAATTAGGCTTAACACTACTTAATATTTCTGTTAATTTTTCTAACAATTATTTTTATCATTCCTATCCCCTGTGTCAATTATTGGTATTGCAAAAACATTGTTTTGCCAGTAATCGACAGTTCTGTCAATTATTGGGTCAAATATGTTTTTTCAATATTCATGCTCACGTGAATGCACATGGTGAGACAATGTTGCCAATATGACTTCAAATGCTGAAGTCCTCCTATGTCCAATTATTGACATATGTCAATAATTGGAATGTCAATAATTGGAATATGTGTCAATTACTGGGCTACCACGCATTTCTTATTTACAGATATGGTTCCCAAAAAACAATATTCCAAGGAACAAATGGCTGCCGCTCTTGAAGCTGTTGGAACAGGAATGTATATGCCGCCGCCAAACAGTTTAACGTTCCTAGAGTAACCCTATTATATAAATCGTCTGGAAAAAGTCCAAGAGATTGTGCAATGGGGCCTGCTACTGTTTTAACTGCAGAAGAGGAGGCAGCATTGGTTGCATGGATTTTTGCTATTGCTAAACATCATTACCCTGTCTCCAAAGAGCAGCTTTTAGACAGTGTCGAACACATTGTGAAACAAACCAAAAGAGAAAATAAATTCTCCAATAATCGACCTGGTGATAAGTGGTACAAGCTATTTTTAAGGAGGCATCCTGAAGTCTCTGTGAGGGTTAGTCAAAATTTAACAGCTGCACGAGAAAATGTGACAGAAGCACAAATTCGCAACTGGTTTGCAGAAATAAAAGAATATTTAATGTCAAAGAAATTATTTGATATAACAATTAATCATCCTGATAGGGTTTTCAATGCCGATCAGGCTGCGTTTTTCATGCAGCGAAAGGGAGAGAAAGTACTCGCTAAGAAGGGGGGAGAGAGCATCTATACCGCTAGCAATAATAACGAAAAAGAAAATTTAACTGTCTTAGTTACAGCAAATACCGCTGGCAGCTTTGCTTCACCAATGATCGTCTTTTCATATGAAAGAGTTCCCAGTTATGTTTCAGCTAGTGTACCTTCTAATTGGGGTATTGGCAGATCTGATACTGGATGGATGTCTGGAGCCACATTCTTCGCATATATAACCAATATATTTCTTCCTTGGCTGCAAGAAAACAATATTAAGCGTCCTATTTTGTTTTTTGTTGACGGTCACGTGTCGCACATGACACCACCTATCGAGATTTTGTTCAGCAAATGGAATTGAACTGTTTGTTTTATATCCGAATTAGACTCATTTATTACAGCCCATGGATGTAGCTGTCTTTAGGCCACTTAAAAATTTCTGGAAAAAAGAGGTTAAAAAGTGGAGGATGGCGAATTGCGGAAATAAATTGCAAAAACATCATTTTGCTCCATTTTCAAAGAGGCCCTACTATCCATTACAAAAGGTACCCTTAAGAATGGGTTTCGTGTATCTGGATTAAGTCCATTCAATGTTGAAAATGTGAATTTTACAAAAATATCATCCGGAAAGTTACTGCCTGATTCAAAGACCCCAAAAAATCAGAATTCAAATAATGTTTTATTAAAAGAATTAGAAGACAGAATGGGAGAAAACAAAGTTAAACATTGTTAGAAAAACACATTTGTATTTATGATTTTATAGCAGCCGACTTGCAATTATCGGTCTCGCATAAAATGTTTATATTAAGCTAGTTTATTTTATTTCAATGAACAATGACACCATTAATATTGCTTCTAAGAACAGAGACGTAAAATTGTGTCACTGTTATGAATTCAAATGTATAGGCATTTTTATATATCAAAAGCTGTATGCTAAATAAGTTAGTTATCTTTAAACTCCTGTCATATTCATTTCGATTATTTTTGCCAAGTAATAATAAACCATTTAACACATTCTACCATTTTATTTGAACAAACATTTTCAAGAAAGTATCTCCAAAGAGCAGTGGGATGGTGCATTAGAAGATACGTCGTTATTTCAAATAGGAAAGATTTAACAACAGAAAACCAAAAAGAAGCAATCAATAAGCCCGAAGAAAGTCTTGAAAACCCAATCAACACATATGAGGAATGTGAATCGAAAAAAAATGAAAAATCTGAAAGAGAAAAGAACAGTCTTATTGTCCAGTTGGAAACCACTCCAGAAAAAAAAATTCAAGAAGAAAATAAAGAAAACAGTTCTGAGATTGATATTTTCCAGCCTAGCACATCAAAAGATAGAAACATTTTAAAGTCCAAATCACAAGTAAATATTCTCTTCGATATACCCAAAAATGTATCATCACCTTTTAAAAGGGCCTTAATTGGTTTATGGCCAGAGGATAGCAACACACAGCAAAACAAAAAAGAGAAAGTGCAAAGAAAAAATACCCTCGGTTGTAACTTCAGCTGCCTGGCAAGAATATCATTTAAAGAAGGAAAACGAGAAGAAAAAGAAGCAGGAAGAAAAAGGAGAGGGCGAAAAATAGAGAAAAGAAAAAGCTTGAAAAAGAAAAGAAAAAGGTTAACATATCAGAAAGTTCAGACTCGGACGAAAATGAGGAATGGATTGAAAGTGGGGACAGTTTGGATGATATTGCGATATTTGAAGAAACTACGAATTTTTGCGACCTACCATCAAAAATATATCTGTTGGAGATTACTTATTAGTAAAGTTTCCAGGAGGCAAAAGAAATGCAACTTTTTACAGATATGTTTGCATTGTGCAAAATATTTGTTTGTCAGAACAGGAAGTTGAAGTACTGAGTATGAAAGTAATTGATAATGAAAATACGATTTTCAAAGCTGACGAACCTGATGTCTCAGTAGTGCGTTTCAAATCAATTCTTGGAGAATTACCATTAGCGAAAATATTAATGGTTGGAGATAGAATGAAGTATAAGTTCCCAGAACCAGTTGAAGTATTTGAAAGTACTTAACATTTTTCTTTATGTTCAGTTGTATTTCCTTTAACATGTTTTGTTAATTTGCAATAAATTTTTTGTGTCAAACATTGGGTGTCAATTACTGGTAAAACAAAAAACCTGCACTGTCAATTACTGGTTCAAGAACTGCATTATGAAAACAATATACAAAAAAATACAATTTTACATTTATTTCTATATTTCATGTCAAAATGTGAAGATAGATAAACCACATGATCATTTTAGCAACATGAGAGGATCCAATTAATATTTGCTAATATTTTGCAAATTTTTAAATGTGTTTCTTAGTCTAAAGGTGTCGACCATTGGCTGGTTTACCTTACTTTTCATAAGTAAATAATATATAAAAATATTATAACTAATAAAACAAACTGTCAGAAATATCTCCATTATGCTTGAATTCTTAAAAAAGTTTGAACAATAGGAGAATCAAATTAAGATCATCACGTCAAAGCGGCAATATCTGATACTAATCTATGGGTAGAGCTGTCAATACTTAAGGTAAAATACTTGTAATTATACTTCAAGTATTTATTAGTACTTGAAGTACTTATCCGAGTAGATATTTGGACTTGTATTTCAATTATTCGCATAAAAAAACTTGATATTTACTTGATTTTGTGAAGTAAGTTACCTACTTTAAGTATTCTTAACAATACTTGAAGTATTACATCATAATTCAAGTAATAAATTGTACTTGAAGTATTTTTGGGCCACTTTAAGAAAAATTTGTGTGATACTTGCACTCTCAAACAATTACTTGAAGTAAAATTCCTTTTCAATTGAATCGGTGATTGTTGAAAGGATGCTAAATCCATTTTTCAATGAAATTATATTTGATATGGGTTGCTATACAAAATTATGTCCGCGACCGTTTAGCATTGGAAGGAACTAAGTCCTATTAACGGAATCTTCCATTTTCCATTCTGATTGCACTGTTCTGCGCACACGCATATTTCCTATCATGTTACCGTCATTACAGCCAACACTCACTTGTTAAAATGGAGAGTCCAAAAGTTGCTGTGAAAATGAGTGGTAGAAAAAGATCTAAAAACCCTGAAACCTACAAAAGAAACATTAAGAAATCCAATATAGAAGGAATTGAATACACAAATTATGGTATGAAGTTAATTCTTGCAAAAGGTATTTGTCAAACATCTAACAGGTGAGTGTTAACTTTTTTTAGGTTAGAAAATAATGTCTGTATGTTTGTTATTTTTTATAGTTGCAAAAGAAAATGCTGTTTGGAAAAAGTAAACTTTACGGAACGAAAATCTATACTTGCTGTATCTCACGGTTTAAGCAGCAAAAATGAACAAGACATACATTTGCAACGGTTGATCGAATTTAAATCTATTAAACGAAGAAGACCACGTTACAAGAAAGCAGCACGAAACAAAATTACGGCAAGCTTGTTTGAATATTTTGTATTCAACAATAAACGCGTCAAAGTCTACCAAAGAGCATTTGCTCAGCTTCAACGTGTATCTGAAAAACGTATTCTACGAATAACCCATTTGCTTGTTAAATCAGAAACGCCTAGAGATGAGAGGTACGAATCCAAAAACACATTGCATTCCAAAACTAGTATGTCAGCAGAATCACGACCATATCGGTCTTTTCCTACAAAATCTACGCATTATTCTGGTCATTGTATTCAATACTTAGATGCTAGACTTGATGTTAAAAGAATGTTTGGCTTGTTCAAAGATAAATTCACTAACACAAAAGTTAAATACGAATTTTATTCAAAATTTTTCAACGAAAATTTTGCACTTCGATTTGATCGTCCAAAAATCGATGTATGTTGTACATGCGAAGAGTTCTCCGTGAAAATAAAAACTCCACCTTTATCAGAAAATGTAAAACTTGCTGCACAAGCAGAACTGACTGTCCACAAAAGAAGCAAGAATTTTTTTTACGGCCCTCAAAAATACAGGAGACGAATCGAAAACAAATCCAAAAATTTTAGGACTTGCATTCGATTTTATGCAGAACTTGCCACTCCCACATACTCCAGTTGGTGAAATATTTTATTTAAGATAGTTATGGGTGGACGCATTTTGCATTCATAATCTAAAACATGATAACTCGCAGATTTACATGTACCACGAGGGTGTCGCCAAAAAGGGCGCAAACAAGGGCCGCGGTCCGAAATCCGCATAGCATGCATGAGTACTGCAGCGTGACTTTTTCGGTCCGAATTAATTCTGCACGCACAGGTTCCCAACGAATTGGACCGAAATTTATGCGAAACTTGCGATGCGCTGTCAAAAATACCGTATGAAGTTTATTTGTCGTTTGTCAGATTTAAGATTAATTCTTATTTATTTTATTTTATCGTTGATAATGCCACTCCCAAAGGTTTTAGTGCCACAAATAGGAAAATAGTTTGTAATTGACGAGAATACTGATACAACTGAAAATTATTTGTCATCTTCAAGCGACGATTCCGATTGTGACTTGAGTTTAAATGAATATAATCATTTATATGCCACCTTTATGATTTGCATTTTCGATAAGGGACCATTACAACTAAGATCTCGAATGGAGCGATATATTGAAAATATTGTCGCAAGATATTCTGCAGAAGAATTCAAGTCACATTTTAGGCGAGTACCAGATATACCTTTACTTATCTATAATATGAGTAACTTGTTTTCTAGAATGTATCCTGAACATTTGAGTTTGTTCTGGCATTGATAGGAGCAGCGATCACTACTACTACGTCGATATCAGGACGGAAGCCGATTCCAGCAGATAAGCAGTTGTTAATAGCACTTTGGGTTATGGCGACACCTGATTCTTACAGGTAATAATTAAATGTATATAGAGGGTTCTTGCATTGTATCACATATTGGGGATAAACCAACCCATACATTTCTCCGTTTATATATTTTAAATATATCATATAACTTATGGAGAAAAATGTGTAATTTGGAAATATTGTTTTCTACTTTTATCAATATTCACATGAATAATTGTAAAACCATATAAATAACATGGGCTATGTTACCTCTAAGGTGATATTTCATTCATGAACTCTGTAAATTTTCATGTAAATAACAATAAAAGTTTTATGTAATTTTTATACAGATCAGTATGCCAGAAATTAAATGTGGGCAAAGCAACTGTAGTTAGAACTCTGTGAAGAGTAACTTATACTTTGCATTGTCTTGCACCACAAATTATTATATGGCCAAGAGGTGAAGCTGCAATTCAAATTATGCAAGAGTTTGAACATGTGAGCGGCTTTCCAGGTGTAATAGGTGCCATGGATGGAACTCAAGATACTTAGAAAACCGAGAGGAATATTTCCCGAATAATTCCCACATTATTGGTGATGCAGCATATGGAATTCACCCACAACTATTGACTCCCTATAAAGACAATGGACATTTGACAGCTAGACAAAATAATTACAATTTTTGTCACACTTTAGCGAGGATTGCTATAGAACGAGCATTTGGTCTGTTGAAGAGTCAGTTCAGGAGACTATTAGATTGCCTTCCTTTAACCGATATTCAATATGTGCCCGAGTTTATATTGGCATGCTGTGTATTGCATAATATTTGCTTAAGAAGAAATGACTTGATCGATCCAGTACATGACAATGCCAATTTGTAACGTAACTGTGTAAACTGTGTTCAGAATAGACAAGGTGGAATTGCAAAAAGACAAGAAATCAGAAACAATCTTATCATGAGAGAATAAATGCTGATAAAATAGGCTTGTTTAGGGCACATTTACATTAGTCCATTAAGATATTAAATTCATCTTACTGGACATGCGTAAAGATTTTATGCAGCTCCAAATGAGACGTGTAAAGCAATTTACTTGTGTGATTATAGGTTTAATTTTTAAAAAATAATGCAAGATACATAATATAAGTAATCATTGTATTAAGTAAATAAATAAATTTATATTTCATCCTTGACATGTTTTTCACTGAAATAAACGGTTATTAAAAAAAATTGCAATATTCTTTGTATGTATAGAATGCTATTAATATTTCTAACTAATCTTTGTTCACTAACTGCCTTAAAATGTGTACCATATCTTTTTGTACTGACATTCTCTCTTCATGCATACGTCTTGCTTCTTTCTGCCGTTCTAGATTTAATGTTTGTTTTAGCCTCTTTTTCCTTTCGCAGTTGTTCCTTTCTCTCAAATTTTTCCTCCCTTAGGTCTTTCATGGCAGATACAAAAGTAGTGAGAACTGTGTCAATACGTCTCTTCTTAGTGCCTACTGAAACAAATGTTTTCATCATAAATAAACACTGAAATTGTATGCAAAATATTTGTAACTTACTGGCTGAAATCGTACATGAAGGTTTTGAAGATGACGATGGACCTGATTGAGATGGACCCTCACTGGATGCAGTACTAGGTGGTTTTGGTAATGGTAATGGTGGGGGAGGCTGACGCCTGGCAAGTAGGACACAGACGGGCCCTTTTTACCAACTCCCTCCCAGCTGTCCCCTCAGCCATGTGCTTCTCTTGCTCCCTCATCGAATCTTTCCGACCTTCTAATGAAGGTCAGGATGTCACTCATTGCGAGGGAGCTCATCTCCTCCCTTAGAAACGCCTCAGAACCGAAGATACTGTGTCTCAGGCGCCCAAACGCTTCACATTGTCCCAGGAAGTGGTAAGATGTCTCTTCATCACTCCTAGGTGGTTTCACCCAACCCTTATTATTAAAAATATTGTCCATAGACTGAAAGAAATTTATGTTAATAAAGCTTGATAAATCAAATATAGTGGGTTCCATAAAAATATGTTTTTATAACACCCTCTAAAGTGGAACACTGCACATTTAATAAAAGCAGAGTATTATGAATAAATAAATGTGTAGGTACTTTAATATTTGGGATACTTACATCAAAAAATGGCCATGTTCGCTTACTGTTACCCGAAGTGGTGTTATGGTCTTTTATTCCTTTATATGTACGTTTCAAACCTGCCATTTTTAATGCACACTGTGTCCCTGTCACTACACATGCAGGATTTACCAACTTCATATCTGCAGCTATGTCAGACCAGATTTTCCCATGTCTTTTATTAGCACTTGAAAACTCATGTTCTCTTTCGATAAATTATTCCAAAAATAGGAGTACATTATCGTGCGACCATATGTATTTCTTGTCGTGTCCATCAGCTGTATCAGAATTGCCTTCAACATGAAGAAATATTAAAATAGTAAGATACCTACTTATATGAAACATTTAGCAGCGTTATTACCATTTGAATTGTTCTCTTTTAATGGGGCATTTTCGTAATCATCATCTTGTATTTCAGCTTCTAATCTGGTTGCCTCCTCCACACTCTTTTTATTACGTTGTTCCTCCAAACACTTGAAAGCAAATTCGCTATCTAAAGTACAAGTAAAATCAGATTCAATAATAATATATTACTGAAACGTCCATATCAAAATCTCTGACACAATGAAGTTGTCATAAACATACATGTATATACTTAAATACACTTACCCACTTCAGCAATTTTAGCTTCCTCTTCTGTTAAATTTAGAAGAAATATTTCTTCTGAACCCTTGACTTGTACGTACATTTCAATAATTTTACTCATTTTGCAATTTATGTCCAAGTCTAACCACTCTAACCAAAGATTTATATTTTAAAATTGCGCCGACGGAAGCAAACGCAGCAACTGCACTACCATTTATTTGTGTGCGAATTCTGCGCGATGATAGTCTCTTAGCAGGGTTCGTTGTTACACCTCAACCACCTGGTAGCCAAATGTTACACCTGGCTACGTTGGTCGTCAAATGTAACCGGGGAACCCCCGTGGTACCGTGATTTTAGTTTCGCCCTGTATTAGGATGACTCTTAATACAAGAGGAAACCAAATCAGGTATTTATGGAAAAGCCTTCACTTTACCTGTCAATAAGAACTATTCTTATTGGCAAGGAAAGCGAAGAAATTTCCTGTGCCTGCGGCTAGCTGATTTTTTTTGGGAGGCAAGGGCCGTGCGTTTCTTGTTTCCTTGAGACCTTGGTTCACTATTATTCACTTCAAATAATTCTATCAACGAGTAGTAGGCGAGGATGAATAAGTAATATAAAAAATATATGTTTATATTAAGGGCGCCATCTGCAGTTTTACTAGTGATTACTTTTTCATCCCCCCAACTCAGAATCTACAGAATTTCTGTCTAAGGTAGAGACAGAATAAAAAAATTAATTAATAAAATTAAGTATTTATTAAATCAACAGCAACACAAAATGGTAATTTAGAATTACCGACAAATATAATATATACAAAAATTTATTAAGAGTGGGTGAAACTCGTTCACCGAACACAATCTAAAAGAAAATAACTTGCCACACTCCAGCGAAGGCTGACCTGTGATGGAAAGGTGGCGCGAGTCTTGAAGTTAACGTTTTCTCGTCTGGTATGGACACCTAGTTCCTTAATACATAGTCTATATGAAATGAAACGTTACTCAAAATTGTGGAGCGCATATCACGTACAGTTACAGATGAATTCTGGTCATCCAAATAAAACGTCCACGGAACTAATCCTCTGGATCCAAGAATCGTGACTTCTTAATTTGCCAATGTGCAAATATTAATGTCCAAATGAAATTGGAAGAGTGTGAAATATAAATTCACAAAAGAAATTCCTGATGAATTTACTATTAACGATGAATATATTTTAGCGATGAATAAATTCTAGGAATTTTATTCAATGATGAATAATTTTATAGCGATGAGTTATAGCTCAATAAATTTTAGCAGTTAATAATTTTAGCCGGCTTCAGACTATGTATTTAAGAAAGGAATAAATAGAAATATATTATTAGAACATGTGTCACATCTTCACAAAAAAAATTAGAAAAATTAATTATTAACTTTTCCTTAAAAATATACATTTTGAAGAGAACTTGCAAGAAAAATAAATCATTTAAAACTATTAGTATTACCTGATGGTTGTTCACAACACTAGTAAATTAAGATAACATTTCAAAAGTTGATTGATGTTATCGATTGTCTGCCAAGAGGTGTTGCCGGTGCAAGGTTGATTATTAAAATGGCTTATCTTCCTGTCTCTATCAAGGAGGTAAACTAGTTTGATATAAAAAATCAAACTTTATAAAATAAGATATGAAAGTAACTAAAATAAATTCATAATATATCACAAATAATATTTAATGATTAAAATCCACTATAAGAATAGTCTAATGGTACTACATAACACAAGTATTACACAATGATATTTAAATTAATTATTCCCCAAAAGTAGATTTGTAACGCCATCTATGAGCGGTATAAGTTGTCTCCCTAATGGTAGACAGTGGGGTAGTTTATGAGACAGAAAACTTTAACAATAGTAGCTGAAGGTCAAACCAACCAAAGGCAGTCGCAACCCTTCTGAAAGGAAAACTATAAACAGCTGTTCTCACTTATTACGATTTAATTAATATCGACGTAAATATTGAATATTTATCTAATAAGGTAATAAATGATTGCATATTTTATGTGACACATATTTCCAATAATATTTTCTTTCAGTGTGAAAGCGTTAACTTTGGGGACTGTTATTACAACAAAAGTACTTAAATAATAAACAACAATATTGGATATGTAAATATGTACAAGATAATTTTAACTTAGATGGTAAACATAATAATACCTTAATAAATATGAGATCGACCAAAGGTTAAACAGAAATTCTTCACCTACTAAAAATACTCTATTATAAACAATTGGGAACCAGATAGATATTTGGAGGTTATAGTTTATTTATCATTATATTCCGGACAGTGACGTTTTTGAACGGAACATCGTTTTTCGTGCATTCTATGCATTCTTTTGCTATAATCGGACCGGCTGATGAGCGCACAATGCGCATAATGCTTGATTCGGACCTTGGCCAAGGTGTGCTCTTTTATTTATGACTACATAACCCATAATATTCCTGTTGAAGTAACTGATCTATATTTGTACAGCGATGGATGCCCGGGGCAAAACCGAAACCATACGATGATAAGAATGTGTCTTGTGTTAGTAGATAATGGAAAATTTCCGAAAATTGTTCATCGTTTCCAGTTCGAGGGCATTCGTTTCTCCCCTGTGATAGGGACCTCGGGATTTTTAAAAGAAAAATAAAAAAATTGACAAGATTATTTTTGCCTAAGGATTACTGCAACATAATAGCTAACAGTAAGAACAACGTAACAGTTAAGATGGTATCTACTGATGATATACTGAATTTCAGTAAATGGTGGCCTCCTTTATACAAAAAGACAACTCTGTCGGATGATAGTAAAGGCAAAAATGTACCTAAAGATCAGAAAATATCTTTTGCGCCATCACAGTTTTATGCATTTGTATACTCCTCGGATCATCCTGGAAAAGTAATTGCCAGGTTTTTTATTGATGGTATTATTGTCAAGAAGTGAATATTTTTATTCCCTTAAATAAACAAGGACAATACTCATTGGTAAATTCCCTATATAATTCATAAAATTAAATTAACATTTAAATCTAATAATCTAAATTATAATTTTTACATTTATTAAAATTCATTGCAATAAATATCAATGCAGGATATAAGGTTTCATATTTCAATTACTAATTGTTTACCGCGTTAAAACACACATGATGAGAGTTCTACTTATATGGAAACTGCTGATGAGGTATTTATCAATACTATAAATAAGCTCCAATTAATAGACAAGGGGGGTCCACTAAAAGACTTCTCATAGGACACACCTCTCCTGATATGGCGGTATTGTGGTAAGACCCTTTTATTTTTATTTTATTATTGTTGTTTTTATGATTGCCCTTTTCTTCATTGCTGATAATTGTTATATTTTTATTGTTTTAATAAAAAAACCATGAAAACCATATTATTCATTCTTTATAACTTCAAAACCTCTCACAGCCAAGTAAGTCCCTTAAGACGAACCCAATAGGGTCGTGACATTATGAAGAACACTTTTGATATACGACAGAGTGGACAACGCAACATTTGCATGTCTTCTATACCTCAGGCATATCCTGCTGGAAACGTACCAATTAACAGTAAAAAAACTTTTTTACATTAAACAGGTTGTTAAATATGTTACTGCTGAAGATGATGAAGCTTGAGCATTTTACAAGAAAATTTTACAGTGGCCAACCACAGAACGAGGTTGAAGATGAATAAGTTGTTATATCTTTAATGTGTTTTGTACATCAAACACGTATTTCAGTTGGTATTTTTTTAACTATTACTATATTCATTTGTATGTCTTAATTCTTCAATAAAGTATATTCGTTTCAGTCATAACTACTTAATTTTATTTTACTCATTGTTGAAAGGTACCAAGTCCTTACTTTTAAAAAATAGCAAAAAATACAAAAATTAAAAATTATCATTATAAGTTAAATTCTAAGAAATGCATTAATAAAAAGAAAAAAATCTTCAGAGAGTGACAGCACAGACACAGAAGAAGCTATTGTTAATGATTCTAGTGACTCAGAATTCTATGCCAAAGATTCTCGAGAACCAGACTATGATCATGGGGCTAGCTCTGCATCAATAGGTGATTTTGTGGTTGTCAGATTTCTATCAAACGATAAAAAACCAACGGAGTTTCATGATGTGGGAAAATATTAGAATCTGGTGAATATTTGATAAACTTTCTAAGAAGAAGTGGTGGTGGATTTTATTTCTTTTTCCACGATAACAAAGATGAAGCCTAAGTAGAAATTAGGGATGTAGTCTTAAGGTTACCACCACCTACCTACGCAGGTGGTACCAGCAGATCACATCTTACATTACATTTGGTATAAACGTGGGAATTATTAAAAACCTGCGTTAATATTTATAACAGTATAACTTTGTTCCTATTTGGCTTTATTTTAAAGTTAGGTTAATAGTTGTTTATTTTTTTTGAATTATCAATTGTTCTTCCTTACCTATAGGTATACTAAAATGTGTGATATGAGGAATTGTTTAGTTACCTGTTTTATAAAGTAATGCCGTTTTTATTTGTGTTAAAATAAACATATTTTGATTTAATTTTCGTCTTTTAAAGAAAATCTACCTAAACCCAAACCTCCCGCACATATGACCCAATTCTCCCTCCTAGCGGGATGTATGGATCAAAATTCCACCCTATTATATTTAGCTATAGGAGCTTATACTATTAAACTGACAGAATTGAGTATTTTTTCTAAGGTTGGTTTAAATAAACTTTATTTACTAGACACATGAGTGCTTCACAATTTTTATTATTTTAGTAGTAATTCCTCAAAATTTAAAAATTGACCCAAACCTCCCGGTGCTCCCCTACCTACTTACATTTTCCATTTGATGAATACATGATTTTCACTTTTGCAGTCACCATCCATATTCAGTAGATGGACGTCCTTATTCTTATCAGTCTTATTTATTACCTAATAAAATAATAATATATAAAAAAAATCTGACAGTTTATTTGCTCCGTATTATGCATTTCTAGAAAAAACAATAAGTTAATTATTTAGTTATTATGTAAATATCTTTTCAATCCTAATATGATAACAATAAACTACCAATAGTTTTCTATATTTTACACCGTCATTCTTATCTGAATGTGGTACTATACATTTTATCACAGAAACTATTAAAACAACTACCTTTCCTAACTGCATGAAACATGACATTGGATTATATAATAGTATTCATACTCGTATTAGAAGTAGAAATATTGATTAAAAAAATTTTACCAAAATGAAAATTTACATATAAGAAATGATTCCCTTCAGTTACAATATAAAAACAAAAAACCCTGAGACCGCTGCAAACAAAATATCAAATTTTTATAAATATATAAAAAGAATGGGCTTCTATAAGTTAGGTTAGATGTTATAAATGTCATTGTGGTTACCAAAGTTACAATCAATCTATCAATTTAAAACGTCAAAATAAAAATGAAAATATTTATATTTTAATTTTTGAATTACGTAATTAAATTTTTTTTTATTTAATGTTTGTATTTTTGAACACTCCGAGAGATAAGAATAAAAGATAGTGTGCAGTGTTTTTCGTTTTTCTTGCAACTGGAGGGAATCATTCTCCATCATAAATTTGGTTTTTTGTGAAACAACATTTTTAATGTCAATATTTTTCTTGTTTTTAATACCAATAGTATGAATACTATTATTTAATCCAAGGGAGATGTCCCACTATATTAAAAGTTGGACTTTTTTTATTATATATATGATTCTACACTATTATGTAATCAGTATCCATAAGTGGTTGGATTTAAAAAACAATTTAACTACAAAAAAAAATATATAAAAACTTGGATTAATTTAAAATTGCCGCCAGTTAATCAAACAGTGAAATAATGCATCCTGTGATATGGCCGAATCTGTGTTGCAATATTTTCTTTACTTATTTAAGTACTGTTTTGGAAGCTGAAAACTATTTGAGAATATTTGTGATTTTGAACGATTTCGTGCATTTGCACATTAATTTTTGTGTTATATCAAACGTTTTCAAGACTGTTTTAATTTTGATACAAAATAAAAGGTAAGTATTTACTATTCTCGAATTTAATTATACATACAGGGTGGGGCACTAGTGCGTCCGACTTCGATATCTCGAGTTGTATGATAGCTAGAAACTTGATTTAAAAACTTAAATAAACTAGACAAAAAAGTCTATAACCGGAAATTGTTTTCGAATAAACAGGGTGAACCAAGACGATTATACAGGGTCAAGTAACATTTTTTTAAACGAAATGCCATGTATATCAGAATATTTTTTGAAACCTCCTGGTGGTCTCCTTTCACTCCTGTATTATTATTGCCTTTCTCACAACCACTTGAATGCAATGATTTTTTTTTGTTGAAATTATACGATTTACATGTGTATATTAAAAATATCACTACAATCACAACTATCTATTTTAAGAAAAAATATCTTAATACCAGTTATGAGACATCTGTGTGATGACACTCAGCCATTTTCACTTCCGAAAAGTCTACAAAATGGCCACAAAGGATTTTTAAATTTACAACTTTTTAAACTAAATTTTCTCAATTTTTTCAAATGGAACACCCTGTATATTTTTGGACGATGTGATGTGGGATATAACAACAAACATTTTTTGTACATACATTCCTATGGCTGTTTGTGACCATTTTCAATTTATTGAACAATAACTGCAAAATTCAGCAATAAAAATTAAAAATGAGGGTTTTTTCACATAATTCAAGAGAAGGTATTATAATAAGCGTGATAAATAATTCCCATAAAAACATCACACCAACAACAAACCAAAATTTGAAGGAAAGGATAATAAATGCTTTTAGAAGTATCACTCTGGCAAATTTATGAACAGTAGAAACCTCATTCCAAGACACATAGATATGTGTATCAATCAAAATGGGCAAAATGGAGCAATTTTTATATCTTCTCTTGAATTACAAAAAAATATATTTTTAATTTTCATTGCTGAATTTTGCAGTTATTGTTTAATAAATCGAAAATGGTTACAAATTGCCATAGGGATGTACGTACAAAAAATCACATCGTCCAAAAATATACAGGGTGTTCCATTTGAAAATAATTGAGAAAATTCAATTCAAATAGTAAATTTAAAAATTTGGTCACCCTGTATACTTTTAGGAAGTGAAAATGGCTGAGTGTCATCACAAAGATGTCTCATAACTGGTACTAATATATTTTTTCTTAAATCGATAATTGTGATTAGTGATTTTTTTAATATACACGTGTAAATGGCATAATTTCAACAAAAAAAAATCATTACATCCATGTGGTTGGGAGAGAGTCAATAATAATACAGGAATGGGAGGAGGCCACAAAGAGGTTTCAGAAAATGTTGTGATATATATTCAAAAATTATTTCCGGTTAGACTTTTTTGTCTAGTTTATTCATGTATTTAAATCAAGTTTCCAGCTATCAAAGAACTCGCCATATCGAAGTCGGACGTACTATTGCCCCACCCTGTATATGTAGATATTTTCAAAAATTGTGCATTTTTTGATCATTTTCATTATTAAGATTTATACTTAATTACTTAATGAATTGCAAAGGAAATGATTATGTTATTGATTTACTATTGCTATTTATTATTTAAAATTAAAATTCTTTTTAAAACGGTATATGCCCCAATACTATTCAAATAAAATTATAATCAGGTGAAAGTTAAAAATAAATAAAAATGATTATAATAAATTACTATTTGTTTTCAATCGTAACAGCAACGTAGAATAAATCTTATAACATAATCTAACTTATTCGACTTCTGCTGATTTCTTTTTAAATATTTAAATGCCGAAGTTTTAAAACAGGTACAAATAATATTTTCTCTTCGTACTAAGGTAAAAAAAAATCCTATGTGAATGAATTTATAGTTGTATTTATAACTGAATAAGTAATCACCCATCATGCTTTCAAACAATACGTAAAACTGGCAATACTATGGTACGGTCCTCACTTTCCCTGGCTATTTGTGTTTAGCACCAAACTTAGTGATAGAACATCATAAGACTAAAATTCAAAACTTTGTTAATTTTTTAACCCCTCTCCAGGGCTCAAAAAATTCCAGAAAAAATTCTGTGAGGTCATATTTATAAATACTATCGAATAAGCAAATAAAAAATATGTGGAAAATGCCCATGCAGTTAGAAGTAATCTTTTTAACAGTTTCTACGATGAAATGTATTTGAAGTGTTGTTTGATTTATTGTCTAACTAAAATTTGTACACTGAACTGATTCTGCGGTTGGCTCCTTGTGAAACATTATTAAATATTTTATATATATGAAAGAAATTTGCTTTTTTAATGTTTCAAAATATTTTATTAGAAACTCTACACGTGTTTCGGCTTTTTAGGCCTTTGTCAAGAGTACAGGGAATACTGAACAGTAAAATTTGTGTCCATTGCTTATATAACCACATCTGGTACCTACTATAAAACTATTGTAAAATATGTTTTTATAAGTTGATTATTACTTTATTTTTTAAATCTAAATTATTTTATTTAAAATATGGTGGCCGGTAAAAATTTGTTGTTCATTCGTTAAGTTTTTGTTATTTTTAACAGCTTTACTTATTTCTAATTGTTCTAATAGATCAAGTTTCTTTCCTTTCTTTTCTGAATGGAGTAGTTTGACATTATTTAAATCTATAAAATGACTGTTTTCTATACAATGTGTTGACATGCCCGTACTATATACATTATTTACAAAATAGATTTCCTGTGTTCATCGAATCGCTTTTTTACATTTCGTCCAGTTTGTCCAATGTATATAGCATCACAGTCACTACATTTTAACTCATATACTCCTGTTTTTTGTAGTTTTTCAGTTTTGTCTTTATTATTAATTAACATTTTACCTAAATTATTTTTATTTACTGAAATTGTTCTACATCCTAGTTTATTCAGGGGAAATTTATAAATTATTGGACGGATTACCAATGGGTTCACCCATATCTCCCTTACTAGCTGAAATTTTTATGTCCGATTTTGAAAATGTACTGTTTAATACAAAAAAACGTTTTAGTTGAAAACATATTTTTCTGGACCCATTATGTAGATGATGTGTGATTTGGAAAGGTACGGAAAGGCAGTTAAATAAATTCTTAGGTCTTCTAAATTCATTTAATCAGAAAATTCAATTCACATTAGAAATGGAAAATGATGAGGGTTTAAACTTTTTAGACATTAATATAAAAAAGATCAATAATAGATTAGAGTTTGACATTTATCGTAAACCTACTTGCACAGATACAATAATTCATAGTAAATCTAAACAATCATTGCAAATAAAAATGGCACCATTCCACAGCTACATACATCGTCTATTAACGTTTCCACTAAGCGAAGAGAATTTTAAAAAAGAAGTTAACGTAATCAAAGAAATTGCGAAAAACAATGGCTATAAAGAAAACCTAATAGATAAACTAATAAAAAACAAACAAAAGAAAACTTTACGAAAAGAGTTTTATGCCGCTTCTTCTCAGGAATGCAATAAGAGATATAAATGTATTAATTATAGGCCTAAGATCAGCAATAGAGTTAGTAATAAACTGAATAAACTAGGATGTAGAACAATTTCAGTAAATAAAAATAATTTAGGTAAAATGTTAATTAATAATAAAGACAAAACTCAAAAACTACAAAAAACAGGAGTATATGAGTTAAAATGTAGTGACTGTGATGCTATATACATTGGACAAACTGGACGAAATGTAAAAAAAGCGATTTGATGAACACAGAAAATCTATTGTAAACAATGTATATAGTACGGGCATGTCAACACATTGTATAGAAAACAGTCATTTTATAGATTTAAATAATGTCAAATTACTCCATTCAGAAAAGAAAGAAACTTGATCTGTTAGAACAATTAGAAATAAGTAAAGCTGTTAAAAATAACAAAAACTTAACGAATGAACAACAAATTTTTACCGGCCACCATATTTTAAATAAAATAATTTGGATTTAAAAAAATAAAGTAATATTCAACTTATAAAAACATTTTTTACAATAGTTTTATAGTAGGTACCAGATGTAGTTATATAAGCAATGGACACAAATTTTACTGTTCAGTATTCCCTGTACTCTTGACAAAGGCCTAAAAAGCCGAAACACGTGTAGAGTTTCTAATAAAATATTTTGAAACATTAAAAAGCAAATTTCTTTCATATATATAAAAAAAAAAAAAAAATTTGTATATTAGTGCATTCTGAGAAGAATGACAGTGTAAAATATAGAAAACGATAGGTAGCTTATGGTTATTATATTAGGTTTGAAAGGATGCTTACGTAATACCCAAATAATTAATTTATTTTTTCTAGAAATAAAAAATGTTAATTAGGTATACATTTATATGAGAAATTCACACATACTCCATATTTATTTCATTTTCTTTTTACACAAAAAGAAGACTTATTTAGACCAATTAGGCTGTCTGCATATGAATTTAATAGCTTTTACAGTGTTTATACTTGGGACAACCGAATTCCTCACAGCACCGAGAGCCAAAATTAAAAAATACTCCATTTTCTTCTGAAAAACAAAAAAATTCTAGTACATACTTTCGTCTATACTATATACAATATACTATACTTTTTGACTTATTGGTTAATAAGCCAGAAATATTTTTACAACGAATCAGTACAATACCGACATTGTCCTTAAAAAGTTTAAGTTGGGTTTCTATGTTGTCCATAAAAGTATAATCACAAATACATAACAAGGTGCATATGTATGTCTTATCATGACCAAAGGTATAAATAGAAAGCAAACTGGAACTTCTATTTAGCTACTCTAATATCTCGGGCACCAAGCATTATCGGTCATACCCACCTTAGAAAGTGAACGAGACGAAAGAAGTACAGCAAGTATCCTAGCTGAAGTTATATCAATGCCTAAGTATGTACAGAGACAACCCGAGACGCGCAAGTACGTGCTAAAATTTAATCCGCAGTATTGAATTGGTCGATTGTAATGGAAGGTGAAAGTAGATGGCGCAAGAAGCAAACGCCCGCGAAAATTCAAAACCCCCCTTTTTATTGATATTATTTATAAGCTTTATTTCTGTAGCAGTTGGTGATCGTTTGTGGACCAGAAGTAGTCGATTAGTTGTTTTTAAATACTTCTATTTGCTGGAAGTTAAAAACTAACCGAGTGACTATCTCTGATGATCCACAAACGATCACCAACTGCTGCAGAAACAAAGCTATTTTAAAGTTAGAATACAAAACTAGATGTCAATTAATTTTTATGTTAAACTAATCAAAAGGTTAATTGTAACCTTGTTGAACCACTTAACATAAGATTTAAAAGAAATATGTTTTTGTATTGGATAATTAACATAACACTCAAAACACAAGTAGGTAATAATATTTTGTACAAAATTTATTAAAATCAGAAAAATACAAAAAAGCAAATTTAGGACATTTTGTCAATATATTACAGAAAATATCAAGAAAGCATGATAGTTATTTATGCAACAAGACCGGAAAGTGATTCTTAACAGGGCGAGCTGGCAATTTCCATTGCAAAAGCCCTGGCGAGCCCAGTAAAGTCACTTTCTGGGTGTGTTGTGTACAATATTTTTTCTGCAATGGTTCCTGCTAGTCTCAAAAAACTTTTTAACTTTAATAAAATATAAAATTAACTGACAGACATCAGACACTTACTTTCAATGAAGACTGGAATAATCATTTTTAATTGTTATCGGATACTTTTTGTCAACAGGAAATGACATAAGGAATCAGTAAAGACTTTACAAATCCTTATGTCACTTTGCCGGGCTAGACCTGTAAATATGTATTTTCCACTCAAAAAATTGGTCACAGTTAAATTTCTAGAAGGTTGCAGAAAAAGAATATTATTTAATGATTATAATTAAATTTAAAATATTTATTAGGTTTGACTTGCAGAGAGTACCTTAAAATGTTATTAAGTGCTAGATAAAAAAATCATGTATTGTTTGGCACGCAACGTGGCTCTATAAAAATTAAGGTTCTAATTATGCGAAAGAATCTTCAGTTTTCTCTTTGTCTCACGAGCACCATTTTTTTATGATTCTTTTATTCATTTTGCCTCACGAGCATCTTTTTTATTTTGCTTCTGTGCCTCATTGTGCCTCTTACACCACCAAGGAATCCCAAATCTAACAATTCCCCGGTTGTTTTCGAACAGTGACATTCTGATCTAATACAGAAGTGCTGGAAATCTCCTCCAAAAATTCACTAGCTGCCTTCACTATGCTAGGAAATTCCTCCGCCAACTCATAAGGTATATTCTTTGAAGTTGAGGCCTCGCTTGAGGCTAGATCTGAAGTAAAATGAGATAGATATTAGCGACCATGTTTATTGGTTCAAATCTATATTTCTTTATTTTGAATAAATTAAATAATAGTAAAAAGTCTGTGATATTTCTACCAAACTAATTAGTAACAACTACAACTAAGGACCCCTCACCACCAACATTTTGTAAAACACATATTACCTGCTTGCACTTGGTATGTTGCCAACTGACGACATGGAAAAAGTGTGGGGACTGCATTGCGGGTCAACCTATGACTACTTAGGTCGACATAACTCTCAACAGTAAAATGACGGGAGCATATCCTATAATTTTGAAGAGTTTCTTCAGTGTAATATATACCCATATTATCTTGCCAAATTTTTGACCTGTAAAATATAAAAAATTGTGCTGTTAGAAGTGTTGTTAATTTAGTGCAGGCCTTAATTTACCTTTCCAACCTTGAAGGAAAATAATGAAGTTTTGCCACATCGTCCTCCGAAGAACCACACACATAACACAATCTAATTTGTAACTCTGTAGCCATCTCAAACAAAAAATAACCTACAACCAATTTCAAAGTTTATTATGAGGAATGAAATAAGTAAAGGATACAGTTAGCACATTTTCTAATACTGTTTACCCTTTCTGATCAATATATAGGCAGATATAGGTTAGATATAGCGGATAAAATTATTTATAATTTTATAACTTACCAGCTACATGAAATTGTAGTCTTTAAGAAGATAAATAGTCTTTAACACACAAATATCACAAAATACAACGAGAAATAATCAAAATTACGACAAAATAACAAACACTTCTTTCGTCAGTTCAAGTTGACAGATAAATACCACAGAAAGAGCGCGGGATAGAACAGAAATGACAGCAGTGCAAGTGCTACCCTCTGCTTTCACCTTCCATTTTATCGGACTAGGATAGCTATATTTGACTATTCTTATATTAAATAGAGATAGCGAATAAATGTTAAAATCGGACAAAATTTTCTATCCACTTGCACGTCTCGGGTTGTCTCTGGTATGTACTTATTTAAAAATAGCAGAAAAAAAATGATTTAGGTAATTACTTACATATATTCTAGAAGTCTAGACCACACTAATGGTAGATTTGTTCTTATAATCATTCTTTAAACAAGACCAAGTGAATGGTATCACTTCACCACAAACATCACCAATAAAATCGTTACAAAAATTCTTATCAAACAAACAAAAACAATACGTCATTTTTGCCAAGCAATTTGACAATGAAAGGGCTTTTCGATTCACAATTATGGTATGTGGTAATAGTTGGTTGTGGACCCAAAAATGTGACGTTTCACATCCAAATCACAACTGGAAACATTGAAAATTTCCAAACAAAGCAAAAGTGAGTCATCAGTTGGATAGTCACCCAGTAAACACTAAAATTCTTTACTGGGCCTTTATTAGGACATTTCAATATGTTGAAGCTGTCAACATATTTAATAAAATACGAGAAAAAATAGATAAAATTATAATTTAACATGTTTGTTTCATTTTATATATTTGGGATAGGATCGTTAGTTTTGTAAACGAAAGGTATTTATTATTTGATGCTTTTTATCTACAATTAACCGCATTAAATTATAATTATTTAAATAATATAACACCTAGTTAATAATGAAATGTAAGAAGGTTCATAAATATAAGCAAAAACGTGCATAGAATTACAACTATTCACTAAATATGATACAGGCATATACGTCTGTCAAAGTTATTGTTTTGATTTGTTTGGAAATTCTTCAATGTTTTCAACGTATAGTTTGTGATGTAACATTTTTCGGTTTAATTAATTAATTTGGATAAAACAACAAATATCATGAGTTAACTTTATATTTTATTATCCGGGTGATTCATTAAGAATGGGGAATTTCGAAGATACTATAGATCAAAAATATGACGATTGAGCCCAGCATGCCAGCAACATATGCTGGTTCAAGGTTAGAATTTTATTTTGAAATTTCTCAATAATTTTGAAAATTCTCATAGTATCAACTTGAAAATTGTTAGCTTTCCGTTTCTTGGCATGACAAATAAATATTGGTAACTAATTATAACGTTGCCCATATAGAGGGCGCTAGTTCTATCCTACTGTTTTGATAAATTGGAGCAAATTTTTTTGCCTGTAGAATTATGGGCAAAATGATTTAAAACTCTGGAAAAACGTTCATCCTGACATAAAAAAAGTGATTTGTTTAATTTCGATATTTCATTTCCGAGATATTTGCTTTTAAAAAAGTTTCAATGCATTTAAATTGTTATTATTCTGTACATTTGCAGAAATTACAAACTGTAGTTCAGTTGTTTTGATGAATTTTGAACGCAAAAATCAAAATCGCTGAGTTGATTGCAAAAATATTCGTCTTCAATTTTATTTTGATTTAAAACCTTACCAGTAGAATCGAGTAAGTAACGCAATAAGCAAACAGTTTGGTTAATAATAATAATAATAATAATAATAATATTTATTAATGTATATAACAAAGAAAATGTTTTACACAAGTCAAAATAAAGATGAACGAACAACGAACATATAAGTAGCAAGATATCAACATGCCAATATAAGTATAGAGTCAAAAATGAAAACAATAATAGACATATACATTACATATAACATTTGTATTACACATATAACATTTGTACTACACGTCTACACATATTGTAGAATGGATCCAAAAAAGTGGAGCATACAGCTTAAAAGTAAAAAACATACAACGTAATTATAAAAAGAAATTCTGGGTTTTATAACAATTTTTATCCAAGAGCACTTTCTTCAATTTAGATTTGAAAATATGGATGTTTCTAGGACATTCAATATCATCTGATAGAAAATTAAACAATTTACAGCCATTATAAAAGAAACTTTTTTGGTACAACGTCGTTCGATATGACTTTGGTTGTAATAGGCCTTTTGACCTTGTATTGTGATCATGTTCGGTCTGATATTAGCAAGAAACTTATGCTTATTTTTGTATACATATATGCATACTTCGAGTATATATATAAATTAGATACAGTTAAAATTACTAATTTCTTAAAAGTACTGCGGCAACTCTCACGGTAACCGAGTCCAGAAATAATTCGTATTGCATATTTTTGCAGAATAAATACGCGGTTAATATATGCACAATTCCCCCAGTTTATTATTCCATACTTCAAATGGCTATGAAAGTTTGCATAATAAAGAGGCACGAGAACATCTCTGCTACAGTGGTTAGACATGAAACGTAGACCATAACAATTGCTGCGTAATTTATTACACAGTACGTCTATATGATTACCCCATTGCAAATGCCTGTCAAATGTAACTCCCAATATTTTAACTGACGTACAGATATTTATGTTACTGTCAGATGGACAAAATTCATTATTTTTTTTGTAGAGTGAATAATAACATATTAGTTTTATTTCTATTCAAATTAAGCCTATTGTTTTCAGACCATTTGATTATGTTTGAATACAATAGTTCAGCAGTATGTTTAATATTATTTAGGTCTTTATCTATGATTAGGAGATTCGTGTCGTCGGCCTAACATACCGTATAAACGTTTGGAATCTTACTTAGATATGTTATTAAATCATTTGCAAATATGTTAAACAGAAGGGGACCCAAAACAGATCCTTAAGGAACACCCTGTGTTATGTCAAATATGTCACCTATTAAATAAAGCGAGTCTCCAACCAAATTGTTAGTATTTTATCTTTTGCGTTAGGCGATTTTATTACTTATTATATTACAATTTAAATTTAGGTTTAAGTTGTGGGATGAAAGGTGAATATTTTCAACTTTTTATGGTGCACTTAGATTTTAACTTGCGCTGTCAAAATTCTTCAGCAGAACTACAGTTTGTGGATTGTGTTTATCACTTTTTTTATATAAGTGTATTCTTTTCACCATCAATCTTAGCTACTCTAAGTAGTTTTACGGTTACACTGCGTAAATAAAAGAATAATTTATTTTGAAATAGCCTCCGGTAACCGTGAAACTACTTTGATTAGCTATGAGATTGGTGGTAAAAAGAGTTACACGATCAAACGAACTTACCTGTGAAGTTCGATCGTTGTAAATGGCTCCGGTAGATGTCGCGTCCCGGCACTTGTTTATAAATAACTCATTAAAGTTTAACATTTATTATAAATTTTGTTTTAAAATAATTTTAAGAATATGATGGTCTAAATAATATCATTTTGAGGCTGTGAGGATTTTAAAGCTGCTGTGAGGAAATGTGAGTATTTTCAGTGAATTTGTGGAGTATTTGGTTACTTGCATCTGGCAACACTGTTTGTCACTGCCTTGTCAGCTGCAAAATTAAAACCGACAAGAAGTAAATAAATAAATATAACAGGCCTAGAGCATTGCTCTATATTTCTTGTTTCCATATAATAAAATTTAATGTGATAAAATAACGATTTTTGTATTGGAATAAAATGTCTGGAAATTCTATCAAGGCTGAAGATTATAATGCCGACGAACATGTTTTTGAGGAAATCGACCCCAATGAAGAAAATACTAACTATAATTTTGACGATATAAAAATTGAAATTAAAGAAGAGCCTATGGTTGACCATAATGAAGCCGACAAAATTATGGAATATACTAACAATTTTAATAGCATGTTTGAACAGAAAACCTCTAATATGAATCAAGATAGTGTCCTGCGGCTTTTGCCATTTGATAGTAAAGCTAGTGTGCCCAGTGTACTTGAACATGTTAACGATAAGACTGAGCACTACTTGAACGTTCCTATCAACAACAAATTATATACCTTTGGTAAATTGAATATGCCAGCACATTCTTATAAAGTAAAAAATGAAAATAAAGAGGATATCTTTCTAGAAACTAATGCTGTATTTATTAAAGGACTTCCTGACAATCAAACAAATTTATTTGTCGATGAAAATGGGGAAGGAAAATTTAGCCAAAGCCAAAATAAAGATGAACATGCTTTTGATGCAAATTTAAGGTATGGTGACACAAATTTGGGTAATATCACAATTAGTGAGCTACCATTTAATAATGAAATCAAATCCAGGATTAAATCTATTGATGGTAAGGTTTCACACAGTGTCATTACATTAAATAGTGTTTGGACAAAAAATAGTTGGGGTCAACATATAATAGGTGTTTTTAAACCATTATGTGTGAGTCTTCAATTGGAAGATCTTTATACGCATTGTCTGAACGTTATGTGTGGCATTCTCTAAATTTTTATTTTTCTTTTTTAGGACTTACACCACATGAATAATTCTTCATTATCTAAAAAATATAGTTGTTAGTTGCCCAGTATGTTACTGGAAAAATAAACCTCTGCGATTTTGAATTTATGTCTAAAGATTAGTCAGAGGTTGTTTTCTGACAACTAATATGAGACAAAAATAATAATATATTATAACTCCCTAACGTTTCGGAAAACGAATCAGTTTCCGTTTTCAAAGTTAGTTACTTATCTTTTTTTAGAATATGTCAAGTGTGAAACTTGACATATTATTTGTTTATGTAATATTCACAGATACATAAAACTGTTGATACTTAAAAATTATACAATATTAATTTTGTTCAATTCTTCTTTTAACATCGGTAACCACGTTGTACCAAAATCTACAGAGCAATGGGATAGATAGATAAATAGGTTTATTTACCAATTATAGATACAAAATTTGTACATTTGGCACGTCAAATATGTTAAGGGGCCTAGTCAGGAAAAAGCTTCGGATAGCTGTGTCACTCTCTAGAAAGTTTTTATACATGCACCGCTGAATAATTTTGCTTTTGACTATACCTTCACTGGATGTTTTATTCACCGACTTCATTGAGGTGCGATTCCCGATAGAGGTAACACTTCTTTGCTATATTTATAGTGACAAAGATACTTATTTAGAAAATTCATTTTAACCAAATGGTACGGAATAAAAGTTTGAAACTTGCTGAGCATAATTATGAAGATTCATTCTAGACGACATGTATGAATTTTACCTCGAATTTTACCGATTGATATCATAATTCAGGAGCTAATCACGTCCAAATTTCACTTATATTTACAGTATAAATTTTCCCTACATAAAGTGAAAATTAATTAAAATAGATATACATGTACCCTCTAGTACACTTTCAACTATTGATCCTCCAAATTTGGTGTAATTTGACCAAACCGTATAGAATAGACAAAAAATAAATGATATATTAAAATCTAAAAGAATTTTGGTCTTTTAAAGAAAAAAATAAATATGAAACATTAACATTAATGTTAACATTAAACAAACAAACAAACATCAATTAAAAGCAATATTGTATCTCGTAAAAGGTACAATATGGACATAAACTAAATTATACACTAAAATAAATATAAAACACTGGTAGATAAAAGATAAAATAAAATGAAAGGAACTAGTAGCCATTATATTTGTTCGAAACCCCATTTACAGAGTAGAAACCATTTTTTACTAAAATTGACCTTATTTCTTTTTTAAATTTATTTGCTGGTAGGTCCCTCAAACTATGTGGCATATTAGTGAATAACATAGCACAGTTGTAATAAGGTGTATCTTTAAAAAATGTTGTGCCATGTCCAGGGACTAGGAGTCTGTCACCGTGCCTTGTATTATATATATGTGTTTCATTTAGACTAGTGAATACTTGTGGATTTTGTTTAACGAATATTAAGCATTTGTATATATATAAAAGTGCATTAATATGCTTTAATCAATTGTTTACAGACGTGTTCAATATGACCCTCCCAAGTTAGTTTACTATCAAGATTGGTCCCTAGGAATTTAGTAACATCAGAAAACTTAAAGTTTCCTAATGTTATAGGTCTTCTTATGTTAAAGTTTACATACACAGTTTTAGTAGCATTTAACATTAGTTTATAACGATCACACGATATTATGAATATTACGATAAACATTTTTCTTCATTCAATAATATTATTGCCGATTCCTATGTTTCTCTTTTTTTCCTATCCGCTTCTATTATTAAAATTTTTACCGAATCCCAGTTTATTCTGTCCATTTTCCCAAGCATGTTCGCAAATTTTCTATTTTTCAATTTCACCTTTTCTAATATAACTTTTATGCTCACCTAACCTTACACTGAGGGGTATGAATGACTCTCCCATGTAACATTTATTACACTCACACGGAATACTGTAAATACAGTTTTTTGATTTATGCTCACAATTTACCAATTTTGTTTTTGTTAAAATGAATCTCAAAGTATTACTTGTTTGAAATACTGTCCTAACATGAAACTTATCTCCGACACAACGTAGATTTTCTGATAAACCTTGTATGTAACGAATTATTGTTGTATATTGGTATTTAGATTTGTACCAGATTATTATATTTTCAATATTTATTAGAGTCCTATCGACAAAAATTCGGAATATTCATTATTTATTTAATAAATTTTTTCTTAATATTTAATATTTGATCATTAGATGAAATTATTTTTGCCCTCTCATACATTTTAAATACTTATTTATTTTTTCTGTATACACTAGTTTTAAATGTGTTATAAATGTTTTTAACCAAAGTATTCAAGAAGGGCAATTCATTATTACTCTCTACTACCAAAGTGAATTTAATGGATGGCCCTTTATCATTAATGTTTTTTTAAAAAATTATGTAATAACTCAATATTATGAGGCCAAATTGCAAAAATATCGTCGACATATCTCCACCAAATAAATTGGTTTATGTACAGGGATAGTTTTACTAATTGGACCCGCCTCTAGTTTCTAATATTTTAAGATTTTTAATTATTTCAAAGTTTATTTCCATTTAATTTTCACGAGGATTTTGATTCCTTCGTTAGATTTTCAATTGTACTCAAAATATACAGGTTGTTTAAAGGGGAACATTTTTCTTAAATAGAACATCCTGTATATTTTTATATATTTGGATTCCCCTAGCTCCCCTGATTTCAGATATGTATACAAGTTATATAATTGTCCTATAAATAACTGAGCCATTGATGAACTTTTTATATTTTCCGTTCTGCGTATAACTTTCAGTAAATAAAAGTAACAAATGTTAAATTGTTTAATGATCAAATATCACAATTATTACTTCAGTGAACCTTTGGAGAATATGAAAGTTGCTAGTGGCAAAAATTAATAAAATACTTCGGGAATTAAATAAAAATTACAGGTAGGTATATTTAGTGCAATCTATAGAAAAACAACACCTACAAAAGAATAACAAGAACAAGAAACAAAACCGAGAACAAAAATAAATATCATTAACAGTTTTTTTACAGATTATTCTCCACATAGCTACCATACCACCATATACCACCATACAGATGTTGCAGCTTTTGATAAAGTTTAAGCGTAATTTTTCAAATAGACTATTATTTATGTTCATGGAATGAATGCACTCTCTTATTGCATTTTTTAAATGTTGAACATCTTCATATTCCCCCTGTTTATATATCTCTTCTTTGAGAGCTCCCCAACAGAAAACATCTAATGAATTTAAGTCAGGGCTTCTTGCAGGCCAATGTAACGGACCATGTCGACCAATTCAAAAAGGATAATGATTATTTAAAAAAATTGTAACAGCTTGGGTACCATGAGCTGAAGCTCCTTCTTGGTGCCAGATGATGCTACAGCATTGTATGACAGATATATTAATATCTAAATATTCTTCTGCCCTATTTTCCAAAATATTTAAGTAATTTTGCCCTGTCAAAGAAACGTCAATGAATATAGGACGAATAATTTTATTTTGATGTTTACAGTAGACGTCCCTGTTTTCTTATTTTTCTAATGACGTGGGGATTTTTCACGGCCCAGTGGTGAGTGTTTTTTTCTATTATATACACCTGCTGTCAAAAAATACGACATCTGTCCATAAAATGTTTTTTAGAAAATTTATATCGTCATGTCTATTGATCATCTCTTGACTTGACTTTTTGAACTGGTAGTACATGATATTGTTCAAAGTCATACCTTTTCATTACCCTCATGACACTTGTTTGGGATACATTAAAATGCCTTGAGCATCCACTGTGGAACGGCTGGGATTCTTATTAAAATACAGTAACATATTTAATTCCATGTCTTCATTAATTATACGATTTCCCATTTGTCTATTTGAGGTTTTCTGAGAATTGCTGCTCATAAATTTTGTATAAATCCGTTTAAAGATATTTTTGGATGGTGCTAGTCGATTTGGATAGTTCCGAATAAATTCTCTTCGTGATGATGCCTTATTTTTTTGACAAGAAATGTAAATTTCTAATATCTCGCACCTTTCTTCTACAGAATAATACGTTGTACAGTTCTATGTAAGTATCAATGGATATTAAATAATATATGCACGCCTGACATATTCTAAAAAGAGATAGATAACTTGTAAACTTGTAAGTGGACAGTCTTGGTGTATAATGCATGAAAACTGTTTTACTCTCATTTGTTAGTAATTGGTTTGGGTTAAACTTTGCTAAATATCCATTCATTTTATTTCAAGTGGTCTCCACCAATTGAGGTAAGTTGTCTTCAAAATTTAGAAATGAAGTATCATCCGCAAACATAATTACCAAACAATCGTTAACAATATTTGGCAAATCATTTATAAAAAGTAAAAACAAGAGTGGTCTTAAAACAGAACCTTGGGGTACTGCACATGAAATTGTTAGAGCACTTGACAGTGTTATTGATTTCTACCACCTGTCTGCGATTGGATAGGTACGACTCAATCGAGTCTCCCAGCTTTCCCCTAATGCCGCACTTTTTTTATAAGTAAAACGTGATTGACATAGTCAAACGCTTAAGTCCATAAAAACTCCAAAACACTTCTTATTTAAATTGTCATAAAGTTCATTGAGGTAACTAAGTAATACTGTCTGGGTTGACCTACTTTTTCTAAACCCATGCTGTTCATCACAGAAAAGTTTATATTTTGAACAAAATTTGACAATTCTTTCTAAAATTTTTGACATTGATGATAAAAGTGAAATAGGTCGACGATGTGTCACCTTTTTTATGTAATGGAATGATTTTCGCAATTTTGAATTCATCCGAAAATGCACCTTCTGTTAGAGACCAGTTTATTAAAAAAGTTAATGGCTTCATTATATATTTAATAACAGAATTCAATATATTACTACTAAGAGTTAGATTTTTTTTTATTCCATAACAATATTAAATATTTCTGTTTCCGTTACAGGTTCAATAAATATTGTGGAATAGTTTTTATTACTAGTTATATTAGTTATACCTGTATTTTTAAATTTACTGCTCAGTTTTATTGGCAAATTTACAAAGTGTTCATTTACATTATTTGCTATTTCAAGGGGATTTTTTACTATTTTATTGTTAACTTTAATTTCTGATATTCAATTAGATTTGCTTTTATTTTTACCTAGATATGTATTTGTAATCAACCACGCAGCTTTGGATTTGTTGGAAGCTTTATTGAAAATGTAGTCGTTATGCAATCGTTTAACTGCATTTATAACTTTTCCATAAATATTTTTGTAAGTTTGGTAGCTATGCTTGTTCTCTATTCCTTTTGTTACCATTATTTTATGAAGTAATTTAAGTTTTTGCGATGATACTTTAATATCAGAAGTTATCAAACCATTTGTCTTATTGCTTAATTTAGCATCAACAAGTGAGAAAGATATTTCTACATAGCGTAACAAATCACCAATAAATGCACTAAAACCATCGTTTACAGTTTGTGCACAATACACATGTTGCCAATTCTCCGTACTTACATACTGAATAAACATCAAAGTTATTAGTATTATATATTCTACTTTTTCTGGATTTTTTTTACTTTTGGAATATAACATGAAAAGATAAAAGTTGCGATCTATGATCAGGTAATACATTTAATACCACCTTGCATTCAGATTTATTATCGCTGTCTTTTAAGAAGTTACTACATATGTAGTCAATACTACTTGATGAATTAAAACTATTATTTGTGTATCTCATATTAGTTGTCAAAAATGATCCTCTGACTAATCTTTTGACGTAAAGTCAGAAGCGCAGAGGTTTATTTTTCCAGTAACATATTGGGTAACTAACTACATTTTTTTAATAACGAAGAATTATTCATATGGTAGTAAATATCAAAAAAAGAAAAGAAAAATCTTTATAAGCTTCAGGAATTATGTAAATAAAGACAATACTTAGAAAAGTAATTTAAAAGATAAACTATTTTTATTCTTTATTAATTTAAAACAAATTAGGTACCCTTCTTGGTAAAAGTTATAATCAAATAAGAAATGAAATTGAAGTATAATGACAAATATTTTTGCTAATATAATATATTTTACCAAAACTAATCACAGGTAATATATCTTTTTAAACAACTACGTCTCTAAAGCCATTGATATTTATTGCATTAGGATTACTAAGATTCCTAGTTACTTTCGAGGCTTTGAAAAAGTCACACTTGAGGACGCGAAGATGCAGAAACACGTGTCCGTGAATATTTTAAAGTTTTGAGGTGATTGTTGTATTGGTGAGTACTTTTATTTTATTTGTTTTTGGTTTTACTGCACCGAATAGTTATAATTAAAAAATAACATTATTGAGTCAGTCGTACTGAACATAATGTGCATATTATCTTTTTTATAATCCAATATTCAGCATTTGACAAATAGCCGGGAAAGTTGTTTAAAAAGATATATGTTATACTTATCTGTGATTTGTAAAATTTAGAAAAAAATCAGCAATAAAATATGTCATTATATTTTCATTTTATTCCTCACTTTAATAATTTTCTACAGTGGTGACCTACTAAGTTTCTTGTTATTTATTGACGAATGTACAGTGAACAAAATAATGATACATAGAAGTTATAACTTATGAATTACCCAAGAATTAAAAAAATATATGACTCTCTAAAAGTGACCACCCGTGTAACCTATTTTGGGTCATTTCAAATTGTGAGCAGTATATTGTCTGTGACGTGACACTGATTGCAGTAATGACTTCTTTTCCAGATGTGCTTCATGCCCGTTTATAACCAATCGAAAACAATACCTTATCCAACATCTAGCCTTGCATAAGAAATATAATGAAATTGAATATCATAGATGTCCTCATTGCGACTATTCTTCTCTGCATAAGAAAAATACTCAGCGACACATGGCAGTACACAAGAAATACGTTTTTGAATGTGCCCACTGTGAATTTAAGGTAATAATTAACAAATGGAATTTAGTATACTTTGCGTTTTTATCATTACAAAATTTTGGCTAAAAACTGTTAAATAATTTTTGATCTGAATGAATTTCTCGAGTTGTGCTAATCTACCAAATAGTTCCTTACTTGAACCACCAATTGGGTGACTAAAGACATTTTAGGAAGTTGCGTGCAATTTTAGTCAAATTCAAGTTTTATGTGGATTTCGAATTTCAAGTTTTTACGTGAAATTCGAAATTACTTGAAAAAGTTGGGATTTTCTAGGTTTTAAGGTGAACAAATGAAAAATTCTATTTCATATATTTTATTTTAAAGCAGTTTTTGTGAATATTGCATTTTTATGTTGTTTCAAAAATAAATCATTTGCAGATTCACGCTTGTTAGCCTTTTTGCTTTAATGTTTTGATGCTGGAAATCATTTATTATAGTGTCTTAAATGGAATTTATTCATATTGACAGTGACATTAACGTGCATTGTTTTCAGACCAAATACAGTCATTCTTTGAAAAAAACACATGCTTTATCATGGCGATGGGGAAAAAATGTACAAGTGCCCGTTGTGTCCATTTCAAACACCTCATTTGGACACTCTGAAGAACTCTCATCGATTCACACATAAAAGCGATAAAAAGACGAGAATCTATAAATCTAAATTTTGCCTACATGAGGTAATTATATTCACAATTATTTTAGTTGATATACTTAAATTTTATGATTTACAGTACAAATAAAAATATTCTAATAATGATGTATTGAAGCATCCCAGACCTGGGCTGCTTCATCGCGAATAAAGTTCCTATAATTTTTACATAAAACTAAATTATTCCCAAGCATTTATATCATTAAATTCGAAATTAACTATTACATAAAAAGGTTTAAATCATTTTCTTATAAATTTGGCAGAAAACGTATGCATTCAAACTATAGAGTCTAAATTATTCAGCTAAGTAACAGAACACACAGTATTCATTTAATATTTTAAAACATTGACAAAACTGTACAAAATCTCAAAGCATTCTTTAGTCAAGAGGAAATAACATAAACAAACCAACGTAAACACGTAGGGTTGCAAGAGTTTTACTAAGAAATTCCAATGCTATAAACATAGAGTCATTATATTATTTCTCACTTAAATGCATCATAAAGTAAACATCGTGGGTAAAGCCAAAATCGGAGCGTTTGCCTATCTCCGTCTAACTTGCAGGCTCGGACCACGAATTCACTCGCGGGAAATCATATAAATACGCGCGCCGGCTTACGATCGTGGTCACATCTCTGACAGCCCCAAGCTATACGCTTTGGTTCTAACGAACCGGCTACAAAGAGATTGTCCAATTCTACGTGGCAGACTCGTGCCCCACATCTGACTACCCCCAAGCTTTTAGCTTTGGTTCGAAAGAACCGGGTACGAAGAGTTTGTACGACTCTCTGTAATCTAGCTGTGCACTAGGTCGACTCGGACAGCCACAAGCCTATGCTTTTGTCCTGAGGAGTCGAGAAATAAGAGAGTGGCCCTGTCTTGCCTTTATAACTAGCATTGGGCGCCGCGCTGCATTAGCGTGCGCTAGCCGCCGACACCGCCGTCGACATGGAGGCGAGTAACTCAGGTGTTACTCAGGAATCCGGGGGAGTGGGCCCCGCGGAACTCTCCGTGTATACCAGAATTGGTAAGGATGTCACCTAAATAATTATTATACTGCGTTGCCATTTGCTACGTACTCGAGTCCAGTAAAAAGATCATGCAATTAATGCAATTCCTTTGTTTCGAGTAAAATGGCAACGCCAACCAAAGTACGACTCTATATGCTTGGGTTTCGCGGTTTTTAACAATATCTGACCGGTGGTACCACATGATTTATAGATAGGGCCTTTTTTTGTTATAATGCCCTGCTCATTACATGTTTACTAATAATTAGAACAGTCAATATTAATTCCGATAATAGTTGGAACTTTTCCTTTATTTTTCAAGCCAGGTCTAAATAAGATAATATACCAAAAATTTAATGTCCAGTTGAATCTGCAATATTTGTAACTTCATCAGAGTGCATTACCCATATGGGGATCATAGTGCCGCTGTCGGATGAGACGGTGAGGCGCCGACAACAAAAACATGCGGTTATCTGGGCACGGACCTTGCCTCTCGGCAGGGGTCCTGGCCCAGCCAGCCAGTATACACCGATTCATGATTTATGGCTACAGCTCCCATAAGCATGCCACAACACAAGCGGCGACGGCCAAATTAACAAAATAATACGGGCAGTGCTCGTCATATGTCGGGGTTCCGCATATGCATCGAAAACAAAATAATACGGGCAGTGCTCGTCAGATGTCGGGGTTCCGCATCTGCATCGAAAACTTAAAATAATATGGGCAGTGCTCATCATATGTCGGGGTTCCGCATATGCATCGAATCTTCGTTGGCCAAACGTCAATTGTGTTTGTGATACTGTTTATGGTAGCACCAGCCCGCGAATTCAAAACAAGGCATGGTTGTCGGCCTCTGGCCGGTTCATGTGACAGGGGACACTCTGTTCCACATATAAGGGAGGTTTCTCTTGCACCCATATGTAGAGTTCTACATATGTCATTTAAACTACGAAGCGGAAGTTTCCGCGCATGTAACCAGGTTTGGTTGCATTGCAGGTTCAACTAGCTCAATAGCTATATATTTTTCGTGGACAGTTGTCCACCGTACATGTAACAAGGTTTTGTTCATGTAAGTTTTGTAATATATTTCTTATAGACAGTTGTCTCAGTATGGAAATAAAAGGTGTACAAACGGTATTTGAGTTTCCTTGACTTATTTCTATTTTCAGGTACAAAAGTGAATTCTAAGGACATTAATAATAATAAACATAAAGTCAAATTTTATATTGAGTACTCTTTTAAAACAGGTATCAGTGCAGTGCAGGTTAGGGGTCATAATAATTACTACTGGTATACCAATTAAAATTAAAGCAAATTAAATCTTATAAATGAAACAAAGTAATACCAAACTTTATAAACGTACCTGTGAGGTTACGATAACACAACAAATTTGGGGTTCTACCACTAAAACTAGACGATCACGAAAAAGGCCAATTAAATAAGTCAGTATTACCTGTCGCTTCACGACAGGTGAGACTTAGAAATAAAATAGAAATTAAAACAATAAATATACGAGGGGGGGTTGGGCGTTACAGTATAAAGCATTCGTAGAATCACTTTTCAGATATGGTGTACTGGTTTGGGGTGGTCTTTATACAATATCACTAAAGAAATTAAATGTAATCCAAAATAGCATTCTAAAAATTATGTATAACAAAAAACGAAATTATCCAAGAAAATTACTTTATAACAATAATGACATTTTTAATATTTGATCTTTATATATCCTTAATGTTTGTATCTACATATTAAAAAAGATGAATTAAAAGTGCATGTTGATAATCAATACAAGACCAGAAGCACAAAAAACAGCACATATAAATTCCTATCAGCAAAAAAAAAATTTAAATCAAAGATTTATTACATACTTAGGTCCAAAATTTTATAATATATTGCTAAGGAATATTAGACTTGTAAAAAGCATTAAACGATTTTCGAAACTTTGTAAAGATTACATAAAATTTAATTATCATGAATATATTAAGTGTTTAGAAGTTTAACACATTATTAATATGTCAGAATTCAAAAACACTAGCAAATGCAATCAGTACTTATATTATGTTTATTATTATTGTTTTCTGTTTCTCCTTTTCGTTTATCTTTAGGTATATTATGTATATTATTTTTTGTTTTTTGATTTTCAACATATACTCTTTTTTTTTTCACTTGTTATTTAATAAAAATGTTTTCTAAAAATGTTGTCTTAACCTCCTCTCAAGTCACCGAAGTAACTCCTAGAAAATCCTAGGATTTTGTGTTGAGTAATGACTATTGAGAGACGAGGTCCTACAGTTTATTGTGGAGTCCGCGGGGAGCGCGTTTAAACGGTAGATTCGTAAAATGAGAAAAAAAAAGGGTAAATTATATGATAGGCTCAAGGTTGTTTTTTATTCTTTTAACATCTGGTGATGTATCATGTTATAAAAACATACTGCCAGATGTATTAATGGGGGATAAGCTATTGTCACACCCACACGCCCCTCGCGGTCGGCTTCCAGACTTTCATTTTATGCATTGACAATTATTGTACGAGACTACTGAGAAATAAAGAAGTCATGTAGGTAGTCGGTCACTGGCTCCCCATCTATTAACTGAGAGTGTTTTGTGAAAAACTACGTCCGTTTAAATAATATAACCTAGAAAGTGACATTTTACAACACTAACTCACATTAATCCTTAGGGAAAGACACCAAGTCTTCTGGAAGAACATCAGAACGTTCACGATAAACCCGCATATTATTGCATCGAACTACCTTTACTCCAGTGCAATCAGTGTGACTTTCAAACCCAGAAGAGGTATGGTCTGAAAAAGCATTATTATAGAGCACACTCGAATCCCGAGGAAATTAGATGGTTTAAATGTGACAAATGTGATTATGAGGTAGGCAAGTACAAATACAGGGTTAAAAAAATAGTAGACAATAGACCTTTTCCATGTGGCGTCACACAAGCTGCTGCGGAGAGCGTTAGACATTGTCAGATGAAGCTGGTGCATCGAACAGTATTCCGAGAATATGCATCAAGTAATACATACAGGGTGTTCTGAGTTAACTGCACCATTACTAACATCGTTATTTTTGGAGTTACGAAGTCGATCAAATTAGCAAACTCTTAGGATTTTTCCATTGATTATGATGGTGAAAGCATAAACAATTGAATGTAGTATTTCTTGCTACATTCAATTGTTTTTCTGCTTTCAGCATTGTAATCAGCAGAAAAATTCCTACCAGTTTGCTAGTTTGACCGACTTCGGATCTCGAAAAAATTACGTAGTTAGCAATGTTGCAAAGTTAACGGGTCAAAAGTGATATAGTATATCCAATGTACCAAGCTGACCAGGATACTATTACAATGCTGGTCATAATGTGAAAAAAATAAATGTGTTAATCAAATCGCTTAAGATAAACAAAGACAGTTAGACTCTGTGTTAATGCTAACAGGCTATTAATATTGAAACCAAAATAGTCTAATAGGAAAAAAAATTATAAAGTTTTGCCACTTCGGGATTACACGTGTCAAGTGAATAGTTTGCTAAATCAAAAAAAATTCCAAAGTAGAAAGTGGTTGCTTATTCTCAGACGCACCCTGTCGTAGTTTTCGGCGTTTTTCTCAGAAACCGTTCGTCCCACAGAAAATTTGATACCTATAACATTTGCTATAAAAAATGTTGTATTACTAAAGCCAATAAATGCAGTAATGCACTGGATTTCGAACAATTACCGATTGACTTGAAGGTTAATAATGTTAACTTTACCATATTTACAGTAACTAGTTTAACTAAAACATTTGACGTTTAGTAACTCAAAAACGGTATATGGTAGGGGTAACATATGGTATATTTTTGAAATCAGGAACAAAGGATCATTCCAAAAATTTAATAATATACAGGGTATCCTATTTAAAAAATATATTATTTTTCTGTAACCCCCTGAAATCTGCACGCTACTGTACTTTTGATAGCATTTTAACAAAATTCAGTCATTACCACACAACTTTTATTTAAAACGTTTTTTTTCTATAGGCAAGCGAAGATAAGGGGTGGGTAATTATAATGAATAACCCTATACATATGAAGTCAATAGCTGTAACTTTTTTTCTCACTAGAGAAAAAAATCAAGGAAAAGGAAATTTTATGTCCTTTCAATTTAGTCCTGCTCCTGTTCAACTTTACGTAAAATGAACAGTTTCCGAGATAATTGGGAAAAACCTGACAAAGGTACCATAGAGCCGTCATTTTGTATGATGGATAAGCCGGATCGGTCAGGAATTTATAGGTTGTTTAGGAAGGCAATTACAGCAATGGACCATATTAGTGTGTTGTCACGTAATTATGCAACCTGTGTAAAAGAGTCGTGACACACTGGTTGCCTGTATGTAACACTACAACTTGAACATTATGCTCATGAACACAAAGGCGACATTTTTGACAGAACTAGCACAGATTTTTTTCTCCCTTGAAAGAAATACTTAAAAACTTTACTTACCACCCACCACGCACAAGATATGTTATAGAATATATATCATTCGGGTGGCACTATAAAAATTTTGTTAATAATAATTAAAATAAAATGACTGTAATTCATTATACTTGTATATATTTAACATATTTTGTGGATGTTAAGTAAAAGTTCTTAAACATTCTTTTCAAGGTAGTAAAAAAAAATTCTGTGTATGTTCTAATTGTCAAAAATATCGCCTTTATGTTCATAGGCATAAGGGTCAAGTTCCAATGTTACATATAAGCAATGAGTGTTCCATGACTCTTTCATGTAGGTTGCATAATGATTATTAATTATATGACGTCACAACTAATGTTCTATGGAAAAAAAGTTCATTGCTACAAGGTATGTGCCTATAATATATTAAACCCTGGTGCCAACTTCATTCTGCACACACAATTACCTATATGCACTCCTACTAAATTGATTTTAATGTATGATCTCTCCATCCCAGCTTTTTGTGACGTCAATTGGAAAGGTTTATTGCTTACAAGAGGGTTTTACGTCAATAAATTATTTTCTTTCTTTTTTTTCAGACTAAATACTTTAGCTACCTAAAAATTCATGTTCTCGCTCAGCATAAGTATGACTTCGAATGTGAACTATGCGAGTTTAAAACCAATGTCTCGGCCAGGTTCTCCCGCCATCGTATGGAGAAACACAGGGAAATTTATATGAACGAATATATTTTCCAATGCAACATGTGCAATTTTGCAACGAAACGTAAATACAATATTAAGCGACGTCGCAAGATGGTACATTCGTCTTCCTCTGAGAAAAAGAGTTAATACATCAACGCTTTACTTCAGACATGTGTATCTGAAATTTTATATTATTTATACAGAATTTGGAAAAACCGCAGATAATAAATTGGTTTACAGAATGAAATAATTTTGAAGTAGTACAAGAAGCAACAGAAAACAAATATAGCCTCGATGGAAAAAACAATGTATTTTTAACACGGCAGTTCCTTTTGTGCTCACATCATTATTTATAGAAAATATAAGATTTGCTCCAGGGAAAAAACAAATGTTACTCTGCAAAATTCAGTTTTGCTTGAATATCGGGTGTAACAATGATGTTGGGTAACACCCTGTGAAGTGCTCCAGTAACAACAGCAAATTATAATTTTATTTATTTTTTTAACGGGGAAACCCAATGATACATTACATTTCAGTTCATAAACTATACAACAATAAATAGTTGTAATTATTCAGTTATACAGGGTGGGGCAATAGTCCGTCCGACTTCGACATGTCGAATTCTATGAGAGCTATAAATTTGATTTAAAAACATAAATAAACTAGACACAAAAGTCTATAACCGTAAATTATTTTCGAATATACAGGGTGAGCCAAGACGATTCTACAGGGTCAACTAAAATTTTTTTAAATGGAATGCCATGTATATCAGAATATTTTTTGAAACCTCTTTGTGGCCTCCTCTCACTCCTTTATTATTATTAACTCTCTCCCGACCACTTGGATGTATTAATTTTGTTTTGTTGAAATTATGCCACTTACACGTATATATTTTGTGACGTACCTCGCTGCACTACCCAAGAGCAGAAGTGTCACTTTGATGCCCAACACTACGGCGGTGCTCACGGTACGGAGATCTCGGGCGCCAGTTTCTGTTTAGAGTGCAGAAACACCACTTTACTCTATCGGCGGGACGATAGAGGCCGGGCAACTACAGTGAAGATACGGCTAAGCCAGGGGTCGAGAAAAAGGCAACTTACACACTACAGTTAATGAAACGGCTCTTATTCAATATATTTACATTTATTCTACACACTAATTATTATTTACACTATATACATCTTCATATTTACAACTTATTCTACAAGCGGTCTTATACTACAAGCGGTCTTATACTACAAACTTATACTACAATGGTCTTAACTACGGGCGAGCGGGGGGCAGTAAGCGGGCGGTCAAGCGGTGCGATACGGTAATCCGGTGAATGAAGCGGTGAAACGGTAAACAGCGATAAATTAATCGGTCATAAGCAGACGGCGGACGGATACCAGGAGGGGAGCAAGCGCCAATACAAGCACACTATGCCTATCTATGGCGGTTATTTACTATAGCTTTATTACCAAACCTTACTCAAACCTTGCTACCTACTTCCGGATCCTGGGCTGCTTCCTCTCTGGAGCGGTCGGGGTCGGCACGTCTGGTCGGTACGGGCGGCAGCAACGGACTGTCCTCGAATGCTCAGAAAAATCCTCAAGCTTACTCAACTCTGCCAAAAAGCAGAAGTAGAATGGGACGCGGTAGTCATGCGCGGAATATAGCAATACGTCACCCGAATTCAATTTGAAACAAACCTATACCTTTATACTCACAACAAGATTACTTACTATGCTGGTCGGCGTGGTTCTTCAGTCAGCAGCTAAACGGCCACTGACTGATTGGAAAAATCCTCAAGCTACTAAACTCTGCCAAAAAGCAGAAGTAGGATGAGATGCGGTAGTCATGCGCGGAATATAGCAACTACGTCACCTTTTACTGACTTAGAAAAATTCGCAATTACATTTGTATACCTATGTACCTCTATACTCACAAGTTTACTTACTATCCAAGTCGGCGTGGTGCTTCGGGTGGCGGTCAGACGGAAACTAACTTCATTGTAAAATCCTCATGCTACTAAACACTGCCAAAAGCAGAAGTAGAATGAGACACGGTAGTCATGCGCGGTATATTACAGCTACGTCACCCGTTTATGGACTTAGAATAATTCCGCAGTAAATTTAAATACCTATTTCTTTATACTCACGAGTTTACTTACTATCCAAGTCGGCGTGGTGCTTCGGGTGGCGGTCAGACGGAGACTAACTGGTCTGAAAAATCCTCATGCTACTAAACACTGCCAAAAGCAGAAGTAGGATGAGATACGGTAGTCATGCGCGGTATATTACAACTACGTCACCCGTTTATTGACTTAGAATAATTCCGCATGAAATTTAAATACCAATATATCCTTATACTCACGAGTTTACTTACTGTGCTGATCGGCGTGGTTCTTCGGTTGGCGATCGGACGGGAACTAATTTGATTGTTTTCAGTCTCGGCCTCCTTCATGTTAGCGCGGGCACAAGGGTGTCGGGGCACAATGCGCGCTTCGCGTTTCGCGATTCACGTACTGCCGGCCACTTGGCATATGTGGAATGTTCATAAAAACATATCAATACTACCTATCTATAATTAACAATTAAACTGTTATCAATTAAAAGCGCAGTACTACAATGGTTAAAATATTTTTCAAAACAGACAAATAGCACCTCGTTACCTAACGTAATTCTATACAATAAAATCACTTCGTTACAATTTAAAAAATCATTAGTCACAATTATCGATTTTAAGAAAAAATATGTTAGTACCAGTTATGAGACATCTGTGTGATGGCACTCAGCCATTTTCACTTCTTAAAAGTATACAGGGTGGCCGAAAATAATTTTTAAATTACAACTATTTGAAGTGAATTTTCCCAATTTTTTCAAATGGAACACTGTGTATTTTTGGACAATGTGATGTAGAATTGAAAAACGAACATTTTTTGTACGCGACATCCCTATGGCTATTTGTAACCATTTTCGATTTATTGAATTGCAAAATTCAGCAATAAATTTATTTTTTTTTTTTTGTAATTCAAGAGAACATATTATAAAAAGTGCTCCACTTGTTGCTCATTTTGATTGACACACATTTCTATGCATCTTTTGGAATGAGGTTTTTACTGTTCATAAAATGGCCAGTGTTATGTACTTCTAAAAGCATTTAGGTATTATCCTTTCCTTTAAATTTTGGATTGTTGTTGGTGTGATGTTTTTATAGACACCATGTAACATGCTTATTATAATACCTTCTCTTCAATTATTTGTAAAAAAACCCCTCATTTTTAATTTTTACTGCTGAATTTTGCTTTGATATAAAAAATCCTTTTCACATAATAGGTATTCTTTTTTAAATTTGATTAATTTGAGTCTGGAAAAGGAATGTTTTAAAACATCTGTAGTGGTACCTATACCAAAAATACCCAATACGAATCTGGCCGAACAGTTAAGACCAGTAAATATGTTGCCTTTTTTGTGAAAATATCTTAGAATTAATAGTTTATGATGAAGTAATCAAGTACATAAATTCAAATAATATTCTATGCACATATCAATCGGAATTTCGTGGTAAACATTCATGTGAAATGGCTTTGCAATTAGTAATTTCAGATTGGAAGTAGTTGCACAGAGCAGGAGTTGGGATTTGCGCAGTTTTCATTGATCTTAAGCGTGCTTTTGAAACAATTGACCGTAATATACTACTATTAAAAGTAAAGAGATATGGATTTGAGAACACCGTTATAGACTGGATTACAAGTTATATAACAAATAGGTACCAAGTAACAAAAATGAATGGGAATTTATCAGGAGCCAAGTTAAACAATTTTATAGTTCCTCAAGGCAGTGTACTGGGTCCATTATTATTTATTCTTTATATTAATTACCTTGGCATCCATTGCAAAAATGTAAAATCCATATTTTTGCTGATGGCACTCTTATTTACTATGAGAGTACAAATTTTGAGGAAATGGTAAGTACTGTTAATTTAGAAATTAAATTATTGACAGAACAATTTAAGATCAATAGACTAAAAGTGAATTAAAATCCAAATTTATGTTTATGGGTAATAATTATCTATATAAACAGTTTACTAGTCTAAATCTTGGTATCGAGTTAAATAGTAAAGAAATTGAAATTGTTTAGGAAATAAAGTATCTAGGCCTAATAATTTACATATAGAATATATTATATCAAAGAAAATCGGCAAGAAGATCGAATTTTTTAGCAGTGGCTCCATTTATATCAACTACTACTAAACTAACTGTCAGAGGGGTTCTTTGCCACAACAAAATCAACACACTCATTTGCCTCAATTATTATATTTAGGAATTAAACTACACTTTAAACTGAACAAACAATGCACACACTGGTGTTATGAATATATAAAAAGGGTTACACACTGATTAAACTGAGCAGCTGAGCAAAATAATAGGAAAAGCATAGAAATCAACAGGTCACACAGACATTTCTAGAACAACTTCAACTAGGGATGGCAGCGATTTAATCAAATGAATGAAAAATCGATTAATTTGTTTCGATTAATCGATTAATCATATGATATTTTTTATTTCAATTAATCGGTAATTAATCGATTAATTTTATATTAATCGAAATTTCTTTTTGGTTATTTTTTATATCAACTAGTCGTAGGTCAATGAGCGTAGGTCAAATTTAATTTGATTTACTACTTCGACTTCGCGATTGGAGTCGAAGAGATTCGAATAGTTTCTGTGCTCTCTGCTCTGTTTTGTGGTTGTTAGTAGGTAGCTTGTGTTGTCCATACAGTTAGCGCCGTAGCCCCCATTTGGTTGAAACTTCTATTTTTGAACTCGTTGCTAAAAAAAATATTATTACTATTATTAGTAATTTGAATGTTATGTAATAAATAATAATAATTTTCAACTATTTATTTTCTTCTATCCATTAATTCTATGCCTATTAAAATTTAATAAGTTTTGTGGATAGTATTTTAAAAAATATAAGTATCAATATCCGATTAATCAAATGATTAATTAATCGATTATTTTCTATCGATTTTAATCGAAAGTCGATTAGTATTATTCGATTAATCAAATGATCGATTAATCGATTATTTTATTTTTATTGCCATCCCTAACTTCAACAACTGTCGCTAGGGTTTCTGGGAACTCGCGTGCGCGAATTACTGTCATACGAATTTTCACGGCGGGCAGGGCCGGGTTCCGTGTTTACACCTTACAATCTCCCCCTTTGAATCTTACGTACGTCCCGTGCGGGATTCAACACAACAAGGTGGTTTAGGTTTGGGTGCTTGAAGTAGATAAGGTTTCCTGGAGGGGGTGTTTTCTATTTTCTGAGCCGAAGGTTGGCTGACCTCTGCCGGGGAATCATTGGAGACAGAATTGGATACATTAACTGAAGGCTTGGATGTCAATTTGGGAGGTCGTCCCCTACGTCGCGGTCGTAACGGCTGCATGGGTACATGCTCTTCAGTGCCGTGATAGGCTGTTAAAGAGGAAATATGATACTTTCCCAAAGGAATCTCTGGCTTGTCAATATTGGAGACGTCGAAGGTAGTCGGGGTGACTACACGACATATTACATGAGGACCGTCTCTTTTAGGAGCAAACTTTGAGGTAAATGATTGTTTAGCTTTGCTCAAGGTATGATAGTATCTATCATAACACGATCTCCTACTTTAAAAGGGGAATCATTGCGTCTCCTTGCACCTGCATATCTCTGAGTTATCTTGACTCTGGCTATTTTAAGAATTTCAGCAAGACGATCTAGAAAGATTGTTATTTGTGGAACGAAGTTCTGGTTTTGGACAATAGAACGTAAGTCTCTGTTTACGTCGTCGGGAGTTCTTAGCTCACGTCTAAATGTAAGATATGCAGGGGTAAAACCTGTACTTTTGCATTGTGCTGAATTTAAGGCGAATCTTATAGCCGGAATCTGTTCAGATCATAGAGTATGATTAGTACTAGTAAGGATAGCTAGCTGAGTCTTTAGGTCTCGGTTTTTCCTTTCTACCGGGTTGCTAGCGGGATGGTAGGCGGGTATTAATGATTGTGTAAAGCCTAAGCAAATAGCCACTTGCTGCATGACCTCACTCACAAACTGTAGTCCATTGTCGCTTACAACTTTCCTTGGCACACCGTATCTCAAGATTACTTCGTTAACGAGACATTTTGCACATTCTTTAGCAGATGCGACTTTTAATGGGAACATTTCAACCCATCGATTTGCAGTGTCTTCTATGATAAAAATCCATTTGAAACCTTCCGAAGTTTCTAGACGAGGGCCAAACAAGTCTACAGACAGCATTTCAAACCGCTGGACCTGCACAGGAGTCTGTAGTAGTCCGGATGGTTTAAGATTAGAAATTTTGAATCTTTGACATTCTATACATTTTGACAAGCAAGTTATCACGTAACGTCTCATATGTGGCCAGTAAAAACGGGTAGAGATTCTGTGAAGAATTCGTTTCACACCAAAGTGGCCAGCAGTGGCAGCATCATGATGCTCTGCCAATATTCTCGAGACAGCCGAGTAGGGTACAACCAATTGAGGTTCATCCTCATCTTCGGGGATGTAACAATATAAAATTCCATTTGACATAAGGTATCCTCTTTCAGACCAACATTTGGCATCATTAGTGCATGAGGAACTAGTCTCTTCTAGAGCATCGATAATTCTCTTAACATCGACATCTTGGAGTTGCTCTTCTCTTATTTCGGAAGCAGAGCGGACGGGTAGCTTGACAGCTACAAAGTTTACCTCGCTTTCTGCAACTGGAGGTCTGGAAAAGGTATCAGCAGTCACATTTAACCTTCCTGGAGAATATTCTATTTTAAGGTCTAGCTCTGAGAGTATAAAAATACAAGGAGAGAGCCTGAGGCATTCTATCTTGGGACCATCTCGGTGTACTAAAATGGCCGCCGACGGAAATGACGTATCTCCAGTGGTGTCTCCTACAATAATTATTTATTAAATTTTAAATATCATTAGTCATATTGGACAGGATTTCGCAATTTCTTTACTAATTACCTAATTTTTGCAAGAAGTGCCAATGGAAAGAAAACTTTTTTCAATGAGAAAAATAAATATCTTGGCCAAATATTAACGCACTTATATTTATACTTTTAAAATATACTTTGCTTTCCTTTTGACATACTTGCCTATAAACACTTGAGCAATGTACTTGTCTAACAAACACTGAAACAAATACTAAAACACAATTTTAATAATAATTTATTGATGTTAACATACAAAGTATTTACATAAGTCAGAATATCCTAAGTACAATAAGGCAAACATTTTAGTAAAACACATAGATTAAGAAAATTGTAAAATACAAAATTAAAAAAATAAAAATATTAATACAATAAAAAATAGAAACGTAATACGCCGCTACTTTAGGCACTTTTATATTCATCTGAAAGTAAAAAACGATTCTTTAAAAATAATACACATTTAATTTTGTTTAAACATTTATTCACAAATGTTAAGATTTTATACAATTCTAGAAGTTTTTATAAATTATTACTATTAAAATACCCAGTGTGCATCCTACATTTTAAATAAAGTTAAAGCGTCATGACAGTCTTTGGTAGAAATATATGGAAATAATAGTAATTAGTCACTATGGCATATACCATACATATGCATTGACATTAATGTTAAAACAATCTCAAGCCTATTATCCTTTAAATAAAACCAATTTTTTATAGTAATTCCTAATACCTACTGTCTTTCACACTTAATTGTTTACATGCATAATGCAACCTTACATTTAAGTATTGTTGAATTGTTTTAATTAATAATACAGTATGGTTCCGTAAAAAATTTAAATTCTCATGACTTCTATTAACTTCTGAAAATATATAACTGTTACCAAGACGTGTAATAACTTCCATTTCAATTTTATTTTTTATTGTATTGTCTAAAATATTGTTCTGGTGGCTATATACCCGAATAATTTTTTCTACCTCCATGCAAACTTTAATTACACAATTACTTGGGTATGTTAATGCACCTCTATTTTTAAAATCCAAAAAGGAATTTAATAAATTTTCTTTACTACCAGTTAACTGTGATAGACACTCCTCACATTTAATTTTTGTAGATATCTTTGTGACCACAAATCCTGCAATATAAACAACAATATGCTCTGAGTATTCAGTTAAATTAGTACTAAAAATATAATCATGGTCCATTAATGTGTCATTAAAGTTTGGTATATCTTCTACTTCATTATAAATAATATTTTCCTCATTTATTAGGACATCCATAGATTTTTCCTTTTCGGAAGAACCCCATTGTAATATGCTGATTAGGTCTAATGGTATGCAGTTTCCCATACCAGTGTCCCTTACCTCCGCATGAATTAAAATTTTTTTGTAGGCAGCAGTAAATTGTCTACATGTAGGATTATCATTATGCCCTCTCTGTGACCGAACTGTCCTAAAAAATAATTCTATATGGTCCTGTGATAATTTATAAACAGGAATAAATTTTAAAATTTGTTTTTCAACAACAAATTTTTTATATATTAATTGTATCGATTGTAACCCCATTATAATTCCTAGAAACCCAGTTTTTCTATTGGAGTCAATTACTAACGATTCATTTGCAAATTTTAAAGATGTTATATAATTAAAAAATTTTACTGAAAATTCTTTTATTTTAGCGATATTTGCCTCACATACTGCTTGTTTAAATGCAAAATCACTTAATTCCCTTGAATTTAATATATCAAATGCATCATTCAAAATAAGTATAAATTCTGCAGTTGCAGCACAATCTGAAAATCTTTTAATTTCAGTACATCTTTACAAAACAATAGTGCTTCTGCCACTGATCTACTCAATAGCTGGGTTGCGAGTTTAGTTTTAATTTTTTGTTTGAAAAACATAATATGTTGTTGCCTTAGCCTATTGGCTAGATGTAAGCCCTCACTTTTTGAAGTTCATTTAACTTTTGTAAGTATGTAAAATCTATTTTTTTTTGTTCACTATTAAACAAAATTTTTAAATCGCCAAATAAATTACGCGCTAATTCGATCATGTGAGAAGGATCTGGAAGCACATATAACGAATGATTATCTAAAATTATTTCACTGTTTAAATTATTAATATCTAAGTTACAACCTAACTGTTTTGACATTGTGAAGTTAGTAGGTGCACCATCAAATGTTAAGTTTGTAATAATAATATTGCAGTCGGTTAATACATGTAAACACTGTTTTACTAGTTCTGTTTTTTTGCGTGCTTGTTATTGAATTAATAAAAAAATAGCCCACAGGCACTTTCCAAGCTTCATTAATAGAAACCACCATAAAAGCAAGTGCTTGAGCTTCTCCCACAGCTGGATCTTGTAAACATGATCCAAAAGTAACAAGACCAAGATATTTCTCCCCATCCCATTCAACTTGTTTCCGTAGTGCCATTGCATCCATTACGAGTGAACATATAACTAGATGTTTAGAGAGACGTGATTTTAATTTTAACATTTCTAATGCGTCTGATGTAAACCCAGGATTCGCATTAACATTTGAATACCACTTGCTTAAAGTTTTGGTGTGTGGCAAACAACTATCCATGGTGTCACGCACATAATTGTAAGCCTTTGGAGAAAAAAAATTCAAAGTTAAGGCAAATATACGCATATCCTCAGAATATTTTTTTGGAAGTGATTTTCCAGTGGACCTATAAAAACAACCTTTTAAAAAGTTCTTTATTTTTACCAAACTTATTCATAAGTACTCCCATTTCTTCTTCAATAAAGTTTTTTCCGGTGTTATGACGACTTGTCTAATTTCGTCACTCATATTGACTGTCCTAAAATTTACTTGAGATTGAGGTAAATTTCGACCAGAACGAAAATTCATCGACTACGATTGAAACTAGGCTCATACGATTCGGCAATACAGCATTATACATGAATATACACATGAAAAAGGAAAGTGTTCACACTTTATGAATATACCACGTATATGAACTGATAAGTATTACTAGATATGATTTACACCATGTAAGATAAAATCAAAAGTTTGAGATATTTTGAGAGTTCCTCGTATATATGATTACATAAGCAGCGTCCTTATTTCAGTCTATCAACATAATACAATAGCGAACGACACTGTTTTCTGCACAAAAGTTCAAAATTCCATCACTAAATCGAGAGTCTTCTCAGTTCACCTCTTATATGAATCACATAATACATGTCTCTTTAAGTTAGTTACACCAACAGTACCTATGTAAAACGAAATTCAAAAAGTCTGTAATTATTTAAAATCAGTCAATTTCTGATGAATCCTCGTTTTTTTGGTGCTGAAAAAAACACATACAACTTTGTTATCTCAAAAAATGTATGTATTTTAAAAAAAATGTTACATACAACTTTGTAACACATTCATTTAGGCTAAACAAAAATACTAAATACACAAAAATATGTTAAACTGGCCCAAACTAACTAAAACTATTAAGAAAAATTGGTAAAAGATCTTATATTATTTTGGCAGTATTGCTTCAAAGTACTCTTTGTCTACTTGTGGCATCCAAGGGTACATACTTTGAATGGCTTTTACTTTTTCTGCGGATAGAGTTTTCTTTTCTTTTACAACTTTTGGAGCTTTTAGTATTACATTCATTGTCCTGGTGCTTTGTAATGGTCTTATTGAAACTTTTTTCCAATTTAGTAATTGATGTGATACTTTATACTCTACCTCGGTAAAAGAATTTGTAAATTTTAGAGCTTTTACTTTTGAAAAAGGTATGACTTTATAATTAAAAGCAGAGCTACATGACTTATAATCTTTAAAGTCTTCTGTGAGCATCTGTATAATCTTGTAAGGCTTAGCAGAATTAATCTTTAGAAGAATTCTTAAGAGTGATACTGGAGAAAAATATTCAACTATGGCTAGAACCCTCTCAATGCAGCTGTGCACGGAATCTATCTCCTGGACACATGAATGTCCCGGAGTTGAAAATTTCATAGTTATAGACTGGACTGAAGGGTTCATTTTTAAAAAGTATGCTATAGCATAGGACATATGAGAATTTCGATTTTGCGGAACACAACTGTCACTCCAAAGTATTAACTTTTTAAAATTTTGTTGTCTGCAAAACCACTTCCAAAATTTTAACTAACGCACTAGCTAAATCATTGCCAGCTCTACCCATTACCATTTCATGCCACTCAGCACAGTAGACTTGTTTGGTACTTGACAATATTGCCGTTAAATTATATACATTGTTTGCTTTTATAATAGTAGTTGCTAATTTCTGCTTGGGGACACGACAGAATATTTTGCAGATCAAACACCAAAAATGGGATATTTTTTTCGTTCTTTTTCTTTTTTCATTTCTCGTTGCAGTTTTTTCTTTTTAAGTGGTTCTCATATTCTTCAGCCTTTTCTTCACTTAGAGTATCCTCAGCTTTCCTTAATTTTACCTCTTCACAGACGTCACACCTGTCTTTTTTTGGAACATGAAAGTATAAATTGTACTCCGTAGAAAATATATTTCTGTAAAAAAGACTCTTTTACAGCATTCTTATGAGCAACGATGCAACTTTCTATGCAGAGACTGTACATTTTCTTTATACTGAGGGTAGAATCTAGGTACTCCCTTTGTGTGTTAGCCCTGCAATAATGCGACTCGACCTTGGGGAAAACTGTGCTGTTTCACGAAATTGACGTCCTCATCAGGTATTTTATGTTTAATATGTTTGCCGACTCTTGGCGTGTCGGGTATATTTGAAATGTCTTTCTTGGAATGGGCGGTATACACTGGAGTTTGACTGATACTGATAAGTTCCTAGATAAAATACTTTGCATACTTTGATTTGATTACTTCCAATTTGAAAATGATACGCAAATGATTGCTTTGTTCTACTGTTCGCATCGGTTTTGTTTTTTCTGTGACGCTTCAATGTTAAATTTTGTTGTTGTAGATAATATAAAAAGTCTTTTGCCATGTTCATTTAAAGTATAATACTTATTAAAAATGCGTTTTCTTTCGTCTTCAGTAATTTTATTTTGGCATTTAAATAAACAATTATTTCTGCAATCTTTCATTGTCTTTATACACTTCTCAGGAACTACTTTCTTTCTAATTGAAATATATTCCTTACCAGCCTCGTGGGCAGCTTTTCTTACGTTACATTTCCAAGTTTCCAGTTTTCGTACTCTCTTCCGTTTCAGTGATTTTTTAGGCAATATATGGGCAAATTCAACTGTATTATCAGCTGAAACGTGTTGGTCCGCAACAGTATTAGGATCTTCTGTAGACTCATGGCCAGATTCGCTATTAGAAGACTCTTCTGATGGTAAATATTCTTGATCAATGTCGGAATCATATCCATCAGTCATTAAACATTTCTGGGTAGTTTTCTAGGCAACTACTTCTTGCAGCAGCCTCATTTTTGTTAAACTTTCTTCTAAAACATAACAAAATGCATACATTATTAAAACTAAAATTGAAATAGGTATAATAATTAACAAAATTACCTTAAATCAAAGTCAGAATCGGCTTATAAATGATTTTCCATATCTCCCAGTAGTGTCTAAAATATTTAAATACACTTTTAATAAATTCAGCATAAAGAAATCATTTAAACTAACCTCACTTTTTTACTCTCTATGATATATCTCCTAAATCTTCTTACAATTTACTTAAAACGTTAAAAGATATATCTTTACGTTTTGTCACAGCTTATTTAGAGTAACACAGCAGTTTTCTTATATTTTTTAGGCAATTTATCTCACTATGTTTATTGCACGACACGCTATGCAGAAGGTCTCGTTTGAGTATCACAAAGTTGTATGTAGTGTTTATTAAACATCTGTTTCGTTACTGCTGTTACAAAGTTGTATGTGTCACATACCACTTTGTAGTTCTAACGTATTTCCGATACAACTATGTATTTCTGGTCATATAAATTTAAGGATGAGAGATGAAACTTAGAAACTCTGTAGGGTTAAAGTCCAATGCACATACAACTATTTGACATTGAAAACTCAAAATCAAGAAAAATGCGACATACAACAGTATAACTCTAGGGTGACGAACTGTCAATAGGGTTTCTGGGAACTCGCGTGTGCGAATTACTGTCATACGAATTTTCACGGCGAGCAGAGCCGGTTTCCGTGTTTACACCTTACAACTGTGTATAATATCTCATTTTCTCTATTGTTCTGTGTTGTATACAAGTTGTAAAATTTTAGTAGACTCCAGGTTCTCCAAAATAAGGCAATGCAAATAATACTAAGATGCCACCGCTTCACTAGCAGTCGGCTAATGTCTAATACATTAAAATGGCTTAACATTAAACAGTTCATCTTCTTGGAAACTATGACAAAATAATTAATAACATTTTACCGGAATATCTCACACGACAATTGTTGCCTGTTACAGACAGTGAACTCTATATTATAACTATAGAGTTCACTGGTTACAGACGTACACATGTATAACACACGAACGGCTAGTGCAAATAACTATTATGTTAAAAGAACTAGGAGTAGTACAATGAGAAGTCTGTGCCACAAAGGAGTTGTACAATTCATCACGTAATTAAGACTAGTAATACCCTTCACCAATTTAAGAGTAAATTTTTATGTTTTATAAAAGATAATGCATATCAGCCAAATTGATGTTGCTTGAGGTTTGTTTTTTTTTCTTTATATTATATGTCTATATTATGTAAACTAGTACTAGTTTGTACCTATTATTTTTATATCTATTATTTTTTTTTATGTACATACTATCTATCTATGGATAAATAAAGAATATCTTATCATAATGGTCACAAATAGCCATACGAATGTACATACAAAAAATGTTCGTTTTTCAATCCCACATCACGTCCAAAAATATATAGTGTGTTCCATTTGAAAAAATTCAGTTCAAAAAGTAGTAAATTTAAAAATCCTTTTTGATATTTACACGTGTAGATGGTATAATTTCAACAAAAAAAAATCATTACATCCAAGTGGTTGGGAAAAAGTCAATAATAATATAGAAGTGAAAGGACGCCACAAAGAGGTTTCGAAAAATGTTCTAATATACATGGAATTTCACATAAAAAATGTTACTTGACCCTGTAGAATCGTCTTGGCCCACCCTGTATATTCGATAACAATTCCTGGTTATAGACTTGTTGTCTAGTTTACTTATGTCTTTAAATCAATTTCCAGCTATCTAGAACTCGAGATATCTAAGTCGGACGCACTATTGCCCTGCCCTGTATAACATAGCTGTAGTACGAAAAACATAAATTGTTGTCAAACAACAGAACTGTAGTTTTTATTCGTATTGAAAGCACCACAATTACAATAGTATTACTTTATTAACAATTAGGAAGAAAAAAGAACATTAAAAATGCGTCACCATTACATGTTTCATTTCGCACTTACTACTACTGTCAAAAACTAAAAAACAATTTTACGCCTTAAATTATGCAACCAACAGAACACGGTTGTGTCACAGAAAAGCCTATTTAACATTATTAACAAAACGAGAAATTAAATGTCAAAAAGTATAAGATACAAATCAACAAGAACAAATACATACAAGTATAAAATTTAATTTAATAGTACACTGAAAAACCGACAAAAACGTTTCAAAAAATTTTTTTAAGGTACAACCACATGGGACCTTCACAGAATAATAGATTAGGCCCTTGGCCATCTAAAATGGCCAATTACAACCTTTTTTGGGAGGTCCAACTTTTTTTATTATGAAAAATGTCATAAATCTGTCAAAATTAATTTTTCGTACTTTTTCACACATCCCTCACGATATCTCCGGAACCAATTGAGATAATCAAGTTTTTTTTTTTAGTCGATAAAGGAAACGTGAGCGGAGGTGACTGAATTAATTTAGTCTTTATGGAAAACCTAGTTTTTTTATAAAATTAGGTAATACTTTAACATTTATTTTTCTTGCAGTATTTTTTTTCAGTAAGCGTAAAACTTTTTTTGTTTTAAGGAATTTTGCCACAGTATATGCATACGGAATAAAATTAACACATCAAGGAAGTTTTTTAAAAAAAACGCAATACTCTACGACTTATACGTTTCAAGTTATTGTTATTTGAAATTAAGTTTCTGAATTGAATTAAAAAAAAAATACGAAATAATTATTTATTTTAAAATATAAATTTAAAACTTGTTATAAAAATATTTTAAAAATCGTCAACGTCGGTATCTAAAAATATCTAGACAGTTCCTTGGTTGCAGCAGTTTGCATATTTGCACTCACTGCAGCATTTCAAACCTTGAGCAAAACAGGTACATCTGTTGTTACAGACCCTGTCGGAACATCTTCTTGACAAACTTTGCCTTACAATATCGGGCACAGATTCTTGATTAGAAAAGTTGCCTTCCAAACATTTTCTTCAAATGTCCAACCGTATCGAGTTGGATCTTCCATCTGCATGTATTGTATATGGCTATTGTACTAAATTTTTAATTGAAATAGACACCTGGCTCCGAGGTATAGAGGTAATGTACTTGCCTCAAAACTTCGGGGTCCCGGGTTCGATTCCCGGTCGAGGAACTGGGATTTTTCTGTGAGAGAGATTAATCGTAGTATACTCGGACATTGGGTGTGTGTCCATTGTCTCTAAATGTGTAGCCCTCTCCCCACACAAGGTCATTCCAGACCTTCAGGGATAAAAGAGGGTTGTAATTTCATGTGGTGTTATTATTATTATATTATTATACCTAAAAAGAAAATAATTACATGTAGGTGTTTTGTTTCTTTTTTAATAGGTATGGGCGATCTAGAAAAATACTTATTACCTTTTTAAATGTTGTCTAAAAGCATGGTCAGTAGGAGGCAGCTCAGAAGCTGGCCGATTTGTACTTGTTGTCCCATCGCAGTTCATTTAGGGATTTTATATTTTTGTTTTTATTCTTATATAAATAAAGCGTATATTTTACCCCTAATTCCATCGCTTTATCCTCTGACAGAAAAGGAAGGTTTTCTAAATCTTTTTAAATTATTTAAATTTTTATATAAAACATCGAATGCCGTTTTCTTCCCTATTTTATACATGGCATTAGTTGTGTTACAAACAGTTAGGCAATGAATCGTTAATACTTTCTTGCAAATTTCCTCTCCTAAATTTGCCACAATATTGTTAATTGACAAAAAATGTATATTCTTACTATGTCCTAATTGTATAAATATATTCCTTTGGGACATAGGTATCTGGTGTTTCACAGTAATAATGTAAAAGCAAAATCAGGACATCAGTATCAACAGATTTTACCAGAATTGTATTACCTGATTTTAATTCTGATAACATAAAATAAACATTCCATTGTTAAGCATTAAATAATATGTAAAAACTCAATAAAAATAATACTTATTCGCATTCACATTACACAAAGAGAAGTTTGTTTCTAACTGACAATATATGTATAATATAAGATTACTTGTATCAATAGTCTACACTCTACACACTTGAGTGGCGCCGCAGTGAGGCGCATCTAGGATCGAAAAACTCGTAATTTTAAAAAAACAAAATCTCGAAAACTATAAGTCGTAGAGAACTGACTTTTTTTTTAAAACTTCCTTGAAGTGTAAGCTTTATTTCATACACATATGGTATGACAAAATTCCTTAAAATAAAAAAAGTTTTTCGCTTACCGAGAAAAATGCAGCAAGGAAAGTAAACGTTCCAGTTTTACCTAGTTTTACAAAAAAATTAAATTTTCCATAAAAACGAAATTAAATCAGTGACCTTCGCCCACATTTCCTTTATCAATTAAAAAAAAATACCTATAATTATCTCGATTGGTTCCGGAGATATCATGAGGGATGTGTGAAAAAGTAAGAAAAAATTAATTTTGAAAAATTTATGACATTCTTCGTAATAAAAAAAGTTTGACCTCCAAAAAAATGTTGTAATTGGCCATTACAGATGGCCAAGGACCTAGGCTATCATGCTGTGAAGGTCCCAAGTGGTTGTACCTTAAAAAAAATTTTTTCAAGAAGGAAGCTACTTTTTCCCCGTTTTACGGTGCACTATAATGTATTAAGCATTATTCTCAATCTGGTTAGCGAAACATTGAATAAGTCGACCTGCATATTAATAGAATTTCATATAATTCTGTTAATACCTAAGTTAGAACCATATAAAGTTCGATACTTCTGAATAAGTATATAATTCTTTTAATTGCTTTTGAGGTACATAAAAGTCTATCATTGAAAGTAATTCAGGGCTTTCAATAATACCATTAACATTCATCTGAAATGTGGAAAACACTGAAAGACTTAATATATGGAAATAACAAAACAAAAAAAAATTGGTATTATCGAGGAAAATAGAACATATTGTCACGCAGAAGGATATACCATTATAGTAAATCGCATAAATGAATAACTTCTCTTGATTAGCACACCCTGTATATGAATTAATATTAAAATATTTAGTTTCAACATGCGATATAAAAGTAGAACATTTCACAATGATAATCAAAGTGCTGGAACAGCATAAAGTATAACAATGACCTGAGACAAAGTAAGTTTCCTAATGCTGACTAAGGGAAACTGAAGGCGAGTCCAGGAATGAAAATAGAAATGCTAGTCAGTTGCTTTTTAGGTTTGCTCAGGGTTGAACGGTTGCCTTGGGGGTGACACATCTTCCGCCCAGGGAGATGGCCTGGCCGGGAATGGTGAAGTGTAGTTGTGGGGTTTAGGTGTAAGTATGATTTGTTCGCTATAATCAGTAATAAATTGTGTTCCAAATTGTATATCTTACCACTGTCTTATTTTGTTCCCATTTACTTATCAACCACGAGTTCTAATGATACCTCTCCGTTGCCAAGCGAGTAACATTTTTAATATTTCATTCTAAATTAACGAATGGAGCGATGGGGTGGTCAACTCCAGCATGGCGTACGGTGGAGGCTCCGTGGTGGTTGGCCAAAGCTGGTACGCGGCGTTTGGGGCTGGCACCAACCCCTGCGTGTCATACGTAAAGTTGCATACGGGACACGCCATACGTGACATGTGGTGAAGGCTACACGCCATATGTGACAATATACAGAAGAACAAATTGCAGAAATATTTATTGACTATGTCATAACTAGAATTGGCATATCGGTCCGCAAGTCATAGGTGGTGCCTGGTAGAGAAATACCCAAATACGTAAGCGAGACTTTTTTTACTATTTTAGCAAAGACTAACACTTGATTTTAGTATATTGTTATGCCACGTGGTGTGCACAACGTAATTTATTCTTCTCCAGTGTATGTTGATAATTTCATTTGTTGTATTTTATTCTTGATATTAATTTAATAATAAAGCATGTCAGACCTGCCCAAGGGTAAAAAACGGTCATACTCTGGCAAAGTGAATAAATTTATCAGAGAATCCCCAATTCCAATTTAATCGACTTTATTTCCTATTTTATATACATTTGTAACTAAGGCTACTTTTTATTTTATTTAATTCATTTATGACTATAAAAACAAACAAACAATATAACATGAGGGATAAGGTTGACAAAAAATGGTATCCAGCCAGGACGATAATAACGTCCAGGTACGTCCTGGGCCCTCCTGGTTACCGGTGTTGTGACAGCTCATGTCATTTTACACCTTTTATCATTGTGCATGGAGGCATTTTCCTGCACAGAAACAAACAATGCATTAATTCATAAAACATAAAAAATTGTTAATAATTCAAAAAGTCAATTTACAGAGAACATGTGGGTGATTGCATGTACACAGAAAAAATTCGAAAAACCTGTTCAGTGATGATTTTTTTATTTTCAAAGTAAAAATTGACTTTACGTCCGTGGTGAGGTTTGGAATAGGGAAGGCGTGTCTACGCATTGTAAGGCGCGAATTCCCGGATTTATTCTACAATGGTGCTATAATAATTTGTAAGGTGTGCGAGACAGACCTGATGTGTTGGGACAAGCGTGATTGTAAACGTCACATAAATTCTGTGCAACATAAAACAAAAAAAAAATGGCGTGCCTTAGACAACACCGTTTATGTTTACTCTTAATGCTGATTGCTTGTGATGTTCCGCTGCACATACTCGATAAACAATTTCAGGAATTCTGGAATAAATACAATCCCAAGGTGACTGTTATGTATTAACACAAGATTGATTTTAATCAGTAGAGTACTTTATTAATAATCAAATACATAGACCATCGAAACAACCCAAAATATATACAGCACAACCAGCCAATCTGGCATCGACTATCGACTACCTAGCTAGATTACCGATTGCAAAGACAACCCGAGACGCGCAAGTACGTTCTAAAATTTAATCCGCAGTATTAAATTGGTCGATTGTAATGGAAGGTGAAAGTAGATGGCGCAAGAAGCAAAAACCCGCGAAAATTCAAAACCCCCCTTTATATTATTTTATTGATATTATTTATAAGCTTTATTCCTGTAGCAGTTGGTGATCGTTTGTGGACCAGAAGTAGTCGATTAGTTGTTTTTAAATACTTCTATTCGCTGGAAGTTAAAAACTAACCGAGTGACTATCTCTGATGATCCACAAACGATCACCAACTGCTGCAGAAACAAAGCTATTTTAAAGTTAGAATACAAAACTAGAGGTCATTTAATTTTTTATGTTAAACTAATCAAAAGGTTAATGGTAACCTTGTTGAACCGCTTAACATAAGATTTAAAAGAAATATGTTTTTGTATTGGATAATTAACATAACACTCAAAACACAAGTAGGTAGGTAATAATATTTTGTACAAAATTTATTAAAATCAGAAAAATACAAAAAAGCAAATTTAGGACATTTTGTCAATATATTACAGAAAATATCAAGAAAGCATGATAGTTATTTATGCAACAAGACCGGAAAGTGATTCTTAACAGGGCGAGCTGGCAATTTCCATTGCAAAAGCCCTGGTGAGTCCAGTAAAGTCACTTTCTGGGTGTGTTGTGTACAATGTTTTTTCTGCAATGGTTCCTGCTAGTCTCAAAAAACTTTTTAACTTTAATAAAATATAAAATCAACTGACAGACATCAGACACTTACTTTCAAGGAAGACTGGAATAATCATTTTTAATTGTTATCGGATACTTTTTGTCAACAGAAAATGACATAAGGAATCGGTAAAGACTTTACAAATCCTTGTCACTTTGCCGGGCTAGACTTGTAAATATGTATTTTCCACTCAAAAAATTTATCACAGTTAAATTTCTAGAAGGTTGCAGAAAAAGAATATTATTTAATGATTATGATTAAATTTAAAATATTTATTAGGCTTGACTTGCAGAGACTACCTTAAAATGTTATTAAGTGCTAGATAAAAAAATCATGTATTGTGTGGCACGCAACGTGGCTCTATAAAAATTAAGGTTCTAATTATGCGAAAGAATCTTCAGTTTTCTCTTTGTCTCACGAGCACCATTTTTTTATGATTCTTTTATTAATTTTGCCTCACGAGCATCTTTTTTATTTTGCTTCTGTGCCTCATTGTGCCTCTTACACCACCAAGGAAATCCCAATTTTAATAATTCCCCGGTCGTTTTCGAACGGTGACATTCTGATCTGATACAGAAGTGCTGTGGGAATCTCCTCCAAAAATTCATTAGCTGCCTTCACTATGCTAGGAAATTCCTCTGCCAACTCATAAGGTATATTCTTTGAAGTTGAGGCCTCGCTTGAGGCTAGATCTGAAGTAAAATGAGATAGATATTAGCGACCATGTTTATTGGTTCAAATCTATATTTCTTTATTTTGAATAAATTAAATAATAGTAAAAAGTCTGCGACAATTCTACCAAGCTAATTAGTAACAACTATGTTGATATCTAAGGACCCCTCACCACCAACATTTTGTAAAACACATATTACCTGCTTGCACTTGGTATGTTGCCAACTGATGACATGGAAAAAGTGTTGGGACTGCATTGCGGGTCAACCTATGACTACTTAGGTCGACATAACTCTCAACAGTAAAATGACGGGAGCATATCCTATAATTTTGAAGAGTTTCTTCAGTGTAATGTATACCCATATTCTCTTGCCAAATTTTTGACCTGTAAAACATAAAAAATTGTGCTGTTAGAAGTGTTGTTAATTTAGTGCAGGCCTTAATTTACCTTTCCAACCTTGAAGGAAAATAATGAAGTTTTGCCACATCGTCCTCCGAAGAACCACACACATAACACAATCTAATTCGTGACTGTGGCCATCTCAAACAAAAAATAACCTACAACCAATTTTAAAGTTTATTATGAGGAATGAAATAAGTAAAGGATACAGTTAGCACATTTTCTAATACTGTTTATCTTTTCTGATTAATATATAGGTTAGATATAGCAGACAAAATTATTTATAATTTTATAACTTACCAGTTATATGAAATTGGTAGTATTTAAGAAGAGAAATAGTCTTTAACACACAAATATCACAAAATACAACGAGAAATAATTAAAATCACGACAAAATAACAAACACTTCTTACATCAGTTCAAGTTGACAGATAAATACCACAGAAAAGCGCGGGATAGAACAGAAATGACAGCAGTGCAAGTGCTACCTCTGCTTTCACCTTCCATTTTATCGGACTAGGACAGCTATATCTGACTATTCTTATATTAAATAGAGATAGCGAATAAATGTTAAAATCGGACAAAATTTTCTATCCACTTGCACGTCTCGGGTTGTCTCTGCCGATTGTCCTCTCTTTTTTAAAAGCCTCGTTCACAACCATGGATTTATAAAAGCCCAGTTCACAACATTCTCTCCCTCTACAAGTTCAATTTTTGAGGAGGTTTAACAACCCTGCCTGATTTTGTTGCATAAGGAGTTTTAGATGGTGTTCTTTCCATATTCTCAGGTACTGGTTTCACAACCTGTGATACTTCACTATCTATAACCGACTTTGGCAAATTAGGTAATGAATTATTGTCAGTTTCTTTTACAAATATTTCACCATTCACTTCATTTGAACTAATCACTGTCGAAGTCATAACCACTTCACTATTTTGTGATCGAACACTGTCAGAATGAACAAATTTAACATCACTGCCTATTTGAACAAGGTAAGTACAGTGACTAAGCACTTTTACAATCTTACCCTTTTCCCATAGCCTAGTCTGAACATTTTTAACAAAAACTCTTTCATTTACATTGTATAATTTGACTTTCTGAACAACATTATTTTTTTCATTATTATATGGCTATGAAAAGATGGTTTTATCAAATCAAATCGAGATCTCTGCCTATATTTTAAAATACTTTCCGCAGGGGATACTCCAGTAACACTCGAGGGAGTATTTCTATAAGTAAACAAGAAATTTGTTAGTCTATTAGCTAAAAAGATTTCTGACAGCTCTTTCCCCTTTTCAAAAAATAAATTTCTTTCCAAGCCCTTTATTACCGTTTGCACCCCTCTCTCCGCTACGCCGTTACTTTGAGGGGTGGTATGGAGGTGATTTAATAGGTTTAATTCTATTTGCTTGGCAAAATGCAAGAAACTCCAAAGAGTTAAAAGGCAGTCCCCGTTGTCTGAAACTAGTTCTACGGGAAGACCAAAAACTGAAAATGTCCCTTAATTTTGATATGGTTTCTTTGCATTTGTTCCATTGCTCATTATTTTCACTTCTAACCACTTAGATTTATTATCCACAAGAATTTAAAAAATGTAACTATTTTTATGAAAAAAATCAATATTTACCCTGTAAAAATTGTTAGGTGTGCTAGGCCAAGGCAAAAGTGAACTACTATTGGAAAAATTTCGAGTTTGTTGGCAAATGTCACGTGTCAATAAACTTTTCTATATTATCGTTAATACCTGGCCACCAACAATAGAACCTCATTCACATCTTAGTCCGGACTACACCTAAGTGTTGTTCATGAAACAGTTTTAGAATGTCATTTCTCAAAGAATATGGAATTACTACTTTGTTGCCTACAAGCAAACAATTTTGCTCAACTGATAAACTCACCCCTTTTCTGAAAATACGGTTTAAACTGGTCATTATTAATATTATCTGGCCAACCTGTTATGGTCATTATAACCTTGGTCAAAATTAAATCTTTTTTCGATGCTTTAGCAATATCATCACTACATAGGGGAACTTCCTCAGCTAAATTAAAAGAATGAATTAGGAATTTTAGTATCATCTTTAAGTGGTAAGCGTGATAATCCATCTGCATTTGCTATCAGACTTCCTCTTCTATACTCAATCTCATAATCATAACCCGATAGTGTAATAGTCCATTGAGTTATGAGAGCAGCTGCCGTAATAGGAATACCTTTTGTTCCTACAAAACATGAATTTTAAAGGTTGATGATCAGTCACCAACACAAATTTACGTGCAAAAATGTACTTATGAAATTTTCTCAACCCAATTAAGGCTAATGCTTCTCTTTCTAAATTTGAATACTTTTGTTCTGCGGAAGATAAGGTACTAGATGAAAATGAAATTGGGCGATCTTCTCTATTAATTTTGTGACTTAATATTGCACCTACACCGTAGCTGCTAGAATCACATGTCAATAATATAGGCTTCTTTGGATCATAATGTACAAGTACTTGGTTTGACATTAATAATTCTTTACTTTGCTGAAACGTATTTTCACAATCCTCTGACCAAATGTACTCAACACCTGTTTTACAGAGGTTATAAAGTGATTTTACTTTAGAAGACAACATAGGAATGAACTTCCGATAATAGTTCAGTAAGCCAAGATACGATTTAAGTTCAGTCAAATTTTTCGGCGCTGGGGCGTTTTTTATGCTAATTAGTTTTTCTTTGGTTGGGTATATACCATCTGATTTCACAATATGCCCTAAAAATTCTACACTAGACTCATAGAATTTACATTTTATTTTGTTTACTTTTACATTGTACTCGTTTAATCGCTTCATTACATTAATGACACATTCATGGCATTCTTCCAGACTAGACCCAAAAATTAATATATCGTCAAGATAACACTTTGTATTTGGAAGACCCAAAATAGTGTCCATTATGGACTGAAATATACCTGGTGCAGAACTTATTCCGTAAGATAACCTATTATAAGTAAACAGACCCATATGTGCATTTAGTGTCAAGAGTTCTTTTGAACTGTCACTTATTTGCAATTGCTGATATGCCCCCTTCAGATCGAGGACTGTAAAATATTTACTACCACTAAGACTGACAAAAATGTCTTCTGGTAAAGGCAATACACAATGATCTGTTTCTAAAACACAATTTAAAGTTTTTTTAAAATCTACACAAATTCTTATATTATTTGAATTTTTCTTAGGCACAATGATTGGACTTGCCCAATTACTAAAACTAACTTTTGTTACTCCAGACTCAACCATTGATACTAACTCAGATTCGACTTTTGATTTCAAGGCATATGGCATCTCATAGGCTGTAAAACACAGGTTTTGTACCTTCTTTTAGTTTTAACTCGACTGTAAACTTTTGAATAAAAGAATTAGGCTCTTCACTAAATATGTTTTTAAACTTTTTTTGAATCTCTGCCACGAAACATTTTTTTGTTAGCTTCATAACTACTATAATTCCCTGTGTTACTTTTAGTTACCCCATTTCCTAACATTTGACCTTTTATATCGATTTGACTTGATAACCCTTGATTACCTTGATACACTTGACTTGGTTTAACCAGTTTATTAATAGTATTTGAGTCAACAAAATTTCTCCAACTGGGGTTGAAAATGTTCAACCAATTTCTCCCTAACAATGGAGTAAACTTTGTTTTACAATCTAAAACTACTAAAGGCAATACAGACAATTTACTTTGATACACAACATTGACTCTTATCTGACCTACTATCTTAACATTTTCACCTGTAATTACTTTTAATTTGAAATCTACAGGTTCTAACTTAAGTTTAGGGAGTAACTTATTATAATCAATTAAATGAACCACCGATTTGCAAGCGCCTGAGTCTACCTCCATTGACACAGTTTTACCCTCAACTAACAGCTTTACCTTCAAACTTTCATTTTCATCCAACCTGTTCAATGAGCCAAGAACCAAGGACTAGTGGCGGCCGCGGCGCTAGCCTTTTGAAATGAGTGGACGGATGCCGGCAAACGAAAATAATTTGGGGGCGAGCGGTACGGCGGCGATAGACGAAGTTAGCAAAAAAACAGTATACATTTACCATTTATATTATCCTGCATCATACACATCATTCATACATATGCATAACTATAGTTATATAAGTAATAGTTTATAGTATAGGCAGGGTTTACAGGGTTAACAAAATAAAATATAATTTATTCTTTTTTTTATAAATAGCAACTGTAGTGGTCCTTTACTAATTTGTATCATTTATATTCAAAATACATAGATGCTAGTGGGTGTTGAGATCTGAGACGAGATTGAAGTAAGTTACAATTTGGTTTAAATATTACAAGCTTTCCTACAAGTAGCTTTAAAAATAATGGGTACCAAGATTGCGAATGTCAATCTGTTACCACTATTACACCATCTGCTTTGTCTAGAACAATTTTATTTAAAACTCTTAATACCAGAAAAAATGGAGGAAAAGCGTGAAAATATGAATTACTCCATGATCTACTGCTTCTGAACCGTGGTCCTTAAACCATGAAATATATCTAAAACATTTTGAATTTGCCCTAAAGGCAAATAGAACAATTTCAGGTTTTCCGAGCACCGTAACAATACTCTTATAGGCAAAATCTGCTAATTCCCACTCTGTTTCTGCAGATAAAATACGAGAGTCTTTGTCTGTCTTATTTTCATCCGACTTTACATAAGACGCAAATATCCATAAATTTCGAGCTTCACACCACTGCAACATCTCACGAGCTATAGAATTAAGAGTTAAATGTTGTACACTGCCCATTCTATTTATGTAAGAAATAGCAGTGGTGTTAACAACTCTCAACAAAATGTTTACAGACGTAAGATGACCTACAAAACATTGAAGAGCAAAAAAAATAGCTATTAATTCCAAAACATTTATGTGCAATTTTTGCCTCCAGACTATTCCACCAACCATGCATAGCCTTTCCTTTACATACCGCCCCCTATCCAGTTTTTACTAGCATCGGTATAAATTTCCCAGTGGGGGGTACCAAGAGAAATGTTATTATATGAGGGGAAAATATTAGACTCCCACCAACTCAACTTCTCTTTTCAGTTCATTTGAGATTAATACACATTGATCGTAGTCTCCATTAGACTAAGGCCAAATGTTTCTCTCTCTCTCTCTCTCTGTCTATTGTTTTTATGTATAGGTTACCATACTTAACCGCAGGACATGCTGAAACTAACAAACCTGCTACATGAGCCATAAATTTGATTTCACAAACAATACTATTTTTCAACTTAAAAACAGAATTTCTTGTTTCCTCATGTTTGTCATCTGGAATTTCTAATATCATTTTTTGTGTGTCATAAAGAAAACCCAAAAATAAACATTTCTTTTGTGGAATAGAACAGCTTTATTCAATGTTTATTATAAAGCCTAACTGTTGTAAAGTGTGGAAAACAAATATAGTGTCTTTATTAGCAGATGATAAAGAATCATGAATCAAAATTAATCCAATCGTCAATATGTGCCACGCATGTTATACCATTTCTTCTAAAGTGTGCTAGTATGGGTCCTATTAATTTGGTAAATAAATATGGAGCGTATGATATATACCAAACAGTAAGGCCAAAAACAGATGTTATAATACTGAAATCTCAAATATTTCCTGTACTTAATATCAATAGGCACCACGAAATAAGCATCTTTTTAAGTCTATTTTTGTTAAATAAGAATTTTTATTAAGTAATTTAATAACTGTTCTACCATCCTCCATTTTAAAGTGAGGTGTGTTGATAGCTTATTAAGAGTTTTTAAGTTGAGAACAAATCTCTTTTTCCCATTAGGTTTATCCACTAAAAAATAAGGTGAGATAAATTGCCCCTTGCAAGGGGCACATGCCCTAATAGCTCCTTGACTGATTAATTCATTAATCTCTACACGTAGCTGCAGTTTCTCTTTAGTGGAAAATTTAGGTTGCAATGCAATACATGAGTTTTGGTAAAGTGATTAAACAAATTGTATTTTAAAACCCTGTATCCAAGACAAAACAGTTGTGTTAGCCCCTAAGGCTTTCCAGTTATCAACATATAAGGCGTCTACCCACAGGTGATTCATCTACCTGTATTTTCGTTTCTTCTGGCTTTGATAGGACTGAAATATTCGTTTGGTCTGATGAGCCTGGTTGTGCCTTTGAACTCTGTACCTCGGGTTGGCATTTTCCGAGAATTGGCTCTGCTGTCGATGCTCTCTCGGTCTGTACCTCGACGGGCGGTAGGAGTTTAAATTTCGGGTTTTTAAAAGCCCTAAACTTTGATTGGATACAAACAACTGTCTGGATTTTCCTTGAGCAGTTGCTATGTCTTTTGCTGACCTTTCAGCTGTTTTACCGGCCTTAATTTTCTCTCCAAAATCTTGACCATATACAAAAGTACCCACTGGTGTGGAGATAGCCAAATCAACCACAGCCTTGCTTAAGCCATTATTAATAAAAGAACGCCTCTGGAGCGACAATGTGTGCTGTAAGTCAGAAAGATGTCTCAGAGTATCACTAAGAAGGGGTATATATTCGATTTTGGGTATAAGAGATCTCTTATCTAATAACATTTTGTTTACGGCTAACATGACACAGCCAATGCCTTGCTCCAAGTCTCTCCGGCATCCAGATGTCTTAGGATGCTTCCATCTGTAAGCTGTGCATTTTCAGGGAATTCCCCGCATCGTCCTCTCTTGAGGTGGACGACTGCACATTTGTTCAACCCGAACTCCACATCCATTGCCCGCGTATATTCTTCGCCCACCCTAAGAGCGTTTTGTAGTTCGCGCTCTCCGGAGGCATCAAGTTTAAGGTCATCCATATAAAATAGATGGGTGACCTTATGCCTCCGGTTGCTGGGTGTTCCACATTGATATCCGCGGGCTTGGCAGAGCCCAACAGACAACGGCAGCAGTGAGATGCAGAAGAGGAGAGGACTCAGGCAGTCACCCTGGAAAACTTCTCTCCTAAATGTCACCTGCTTTGTCGTGACCCACTGTGCACCTGATGTTATAGTGAAGCGAGTCTTCCAGAGCGGCAACAGCTGTTCTATGCATCTCACTAGTGGTGCTGGTACTGCAAGACATTCGAGCAAGTACAACAATAGCTCATGCGATGTTGTATCAAATGCCTTGCGGTAATCAATCCAGGCCATCGATAGATTCCGCTTGTATTGCACAGAATCCTGTGTAATACAGCGGTCTATCAGCAGGCTGTCCTTGTGTCCTGCCATGCCCTTCATGGCACCATGTTCTTGTATCTGCTGGAAGACCGGATTAACAGACCTCGGTGTCCTAGCATACAAGTTACGTGTAAATATCTTGTAGCAGGAGTTGAGGCAAGTGATCGGCCTATAATTCCTCGGGTCGGAAACATCCCCTTTTTGGGGATACGCACAGTACGTCTCTCGACGAACCAGTCCGGAATCTGCTGCCCCTCGTTCAACCATGAGTTGAAAACTCGCGCCAGACGGCGGTGAGTGGAAGGAAATTTCTTCCACCACCAGTTGTTAATGCCGTCTGGGCCCGGGGCAGCGAAGTTCTTGGTACCAACACGTGCTTGTTGGACTTCCTCCGTACTGATTGCCGGGCACACTTCTTCTGACTCTTCAAGATGTCTGTGGCACAGAGTCTCGAAGTGTGCAATTGCTGGAGTGTCGCTATTGAATGGACGCGTCGTTTCGTAGATTCCCTTCTAAAATGTTTCGACATCTACAGTCGGCGGATTATCTACAACACGATGTGGCTCTTGAAAGAGGCGGGAAGGATTCGTATGGAACAAATTGTTTTGTTACATACTCCTCACCCGCCTCCCCAATGTTTTCTTTATCACCATAAGCGCTCGGATCCTATCTAGACAGTGCTGCTTGATGGTAAGCATCACTGTCAGATTTAGAGTATGGTGTTGACGTCTTAATCCAGCTGCTATGCGCCGGATTCTGGGAGTAAGGACTCTACCACTCGTCTTGTAATCCACCACACTCTGGATCCGAGAAGCGTGTTATCCGGCCGACTGTAAGTTGCCCTTGAATTTCTGTACACGCCGCGCGCCGCTTGGCTTTCTCGACCCAATGATTGGTTGATCTCTCATGGGGGACGAATCGCTTTGCGGCGTTGTACACGGCACAGTTGATTTGCCAGAGTCTGCATCTTTTGGAAGTTCCTCAACGATAACCGCGTCCATTCTAGCCATTATTATTATTTTTATTATTATTATTTTTTTTTCGGATTATCCGATGCCGGACAGTCCTCCCGTGGCCTCCGACGCCTCTCTGAAGTCGCGCATTAACTACAGCCACTCCCTATATCCCGCAGGGTTAATGACTGTAGATATTAGAATCATGTGCCCTAAGCAGACGGAGAGAACCCAGAATGACCGCCTTCTGAATTTGGCCTGCCAGCCACTCGGCTGATTTTTGGCAGGCCGAGTTCCCGAGAGCAGCGTAGGCTTTATCCCTCCGAGTACATTATTATTATTATTATTATTAATACATATTATTATTATTATTAATATATGCTTACCTATAACGTAGCCAAGATTTATAAGCTATAAGATCTTGATAAGTATCGATATAAAATAACTATCCTCCAGCGTATCATGTCTTCTCGTGTATCAAAGATGGCTGCATACCGCTACATTTCTGAACCGGTGCCTCCAGTACCCGCTATGTAGCGTCGCAAAAAAAGCCTTATATTCTGCGTTTTCACAGAATGACTTCTGTCGCCCTCTGTGGTTTTGATGGCAAATGTGTTATTATGTGGGCGGATTACAGATGTCTATGGGACAGTCAGTAGCTTTTTCTGTTCTGTGGTCAGTAGTATGCAATTAAAGCCACGATTAAAGCAGAAGCATGGAGTATCTTTTGTGTTGAAGTTTTTTACGATGGTAATTTGTCATTGTTTTGTTGCCAAATTTTAAAGACAGTTGCCCAATGTACTGTACAATGGTGATATAACAAATTCACATTTTTATCAGGATAGAAAATAGAGTAACATTTTTAATTTAGGTAAGATAATTTTCCATATGAGGACTATTTATACTTGTTCAGCGTATTTTAAGACATTTGTTTTGTTGAAATGATAGTTGACGATATCAGTTTAATGGTTTCTTTTTTCGTATTTTAATTTACTGGTTTAGTTTCACAGATTTTTAGCGTGGATTTACAAACAATTCGGCCTCGAATTCTGTACAGGCACAATTTGAAAGCAAAGGCAACCTGTGTTAATAGATTACGAAAAGACATAGACGACATTTCACCATTTGGCACATCTTCGGAATGTGGAATATGAAGAAAGTGAATATTAATATAAGTAAAAGAAACGATACTTACTGGTCGTTATTACTTCCAGTTTGGAGTAGTCCTTAAAAAATGTTACACAAATCCATTTATTATTTTTACTACAATGTGTAAATTTACCACCTCGATCACTTCATGTTCCTATTATTTTTCATTTATTTTAGTATCGGCAGGTAGTCGGTGAATGTGGAATTTTGTCTGAATAAGGTGTGGCTAACAAAACATCATTATCTGCATCCGTTCGGAGGATATGGTTTTTTTACCATTACTCGTTTGTCTTTAAAAATAGCTTAACTATATTTGAACAATATACAGTGTTCACGTCAGTTGCGGTTGGTGAAATTTAGGCTGTCATATCTTAGTATTGGAGCATAGGACCCAAGTGATACTTTAAAGCGTAATTATCAAGACTAAATGAAGATTTGCAGAAAAAAAATTGCAATTGAAATTTGCGAAAAAAAGTTGGAAAAAATTGTGAGCCTCCAAGTTTATTTTTTAAACGATTTGTAAAATATTTGCAAAACACTTTTTTTCAGAATCAGGTGGAAATATAAGGACAGATTTCAAATTTCATAAAAAAAATATTGGTTTTCTATAAAGTTACACCATTTTGAAATTTTATTTTAGATTCATTTTTCACTGTGCATGTAGAGGATGGAAATATGGTACAAAAAATGCAAATTTTAATGCTCCCCATAACAATAAGAAATTCATCTGTTTATCTCAAACATAAGGATTTCATAGGCTCGTGTCCACCTTAACATGGACACACAGTAGATGCAACTTTTAATTATTTTTCAAAAGGCACGGTTAGTTTTAACGTAAGACATTCCATTTTTGTAGAATTGTTATCAACTGTAATTATTCCTATGGACACCCATAATGCATTTGTCCTTAACATGGGTAACAGAGCGTTTTCTGAATTCAAAAATATGCCATATAATTGTTTTAGAAAGTGGCGAGATCCCTCAATTTAGACATTCTTGATTTACATCCTGAATTAATTATCAGTTTTATAAAAAAATATGATTACCCTCCTTTTTTTGTAGAGAATTTTACAAACTCTAATTTTTGGATTCTCTGGGACATTTTTTCGCTTTCTTTAAAACTATTAAAACAGCGTGCATACAAACTTCCACCTCTGCTGTGTTTTCTAAAACAATATTTCCACCCTGTGTATGTTTTCCGAAGCAAACCAGATGGTAATTGGACTGTATATGGAACTTTGAGCAACTCATTCAAAAAATAAATTCTTGTATTAGGTATTGAATATTTATATTTCGGGTGGTTGTGTTTCTAAAGTTTTATAAATAATTTTCTCTCTTCTTAAGACAAGTAAAACACAGTAACTGTTGCTTCTGTCATTTTAATGTCATTATTTAGATGTTCGTATGAACTAATATGGATTTTTCTTTTAGGTGTATGAAACAAATATGGTTTGAGGGATTCAACCGATCAAATTTCTTAAATATGCAAATTACGTTTGCCATTATCTATGATACTGGATGATATATTTACAAAAACAACTAGGATTAAGTGGGTTGCTTGATTTTTAAAAGAGAAATAAGATTCTCTGTATAAAGTGTAAGTTACAAGGTAGAATAGTTTGCGGTCTGTTAATTTAGAGGTGATGGTTGGTAATAACTTTAGTCTTTCATAAACTAGAAGGTGGTGAATCCCAATTACAAAAAAATATATATTGGAACTAATAATGTAAAGTGATGCATGATGATGGATAAGTTGTAGGCTGGGAGGCAATAGTAACATTATCGTGGATATCTTGATCCACAGTAATGTTTCATTATTTATCCATGGTCATGTTAATGTGGCGACATTACCCCCTTATCTTAAAATTTACATATTTTATTACTTTCAGAAATTATTCAACTTATTTGCTAACAAATTATTATTTATTTAGCAATTTAGTTTTTGTTTTTGAATTATTGTATCTTTCATCTAAATTTGAAGAGCGTTTAAAATGCAATGGAGAATGAATCTCCTAAGTTTAATTTGGTAATATTCCTTTTTAAAGGTAATTTTACCTGAAATATATGAGTATTGTCAATCTTGGTAACAGACTTTTGAACCCTTAACTCGCGAGCTGCTTGCACATTAACAGATTCCTTGAAAGTTTCAGGAACCTTTTCATTGTACCAAAATTTGGTTATTGTCAATCGATTATCAATCAAAAATGCTTTATTGTCAGAAAAATACAAATGTTTTTTCTCGACAAAGCCAAACCTGAATCCTAATGTCAAACATTGGTAAAAGATAAAACAGTAACCGAAAGTACAGCACATATAAAGGACTAAACAGGGTGTCAGCACACACCCTGCATAGAAATTTTAAATCTAGTCTAATTATAAAACGATCATGTTGTCGAACAAACAAACAATTTAATCAATTTCAGAATCTTGAAAATAATCATTCAATGAATACCTTTTTAATCAATAATTAAATAAATATCTTTATTAATAGCTTATAGCTAAATTTGACATTTAAATTTTACACATACTTATCTCAAAATATAGTCTCAGAGTATTGGCGGTGTCAATATATTTCATGTCGGATCATCATAAATGAGAATTGGTAGATAAATTATATATATATATATATATATATATATATATATATATATATATATATATATATATATATATATATATATATATATATATATATATATATATATATATATATATATATATATATATATATATATATATATATATATATATATATATATATATATATATATATATATATATATATATATATATATATATATATATATATATATATATATATATATATATATATATATATATATATATATATATATATATATATATATATATATATATATATATATATATATATATATATATATATATATATATATATATATATATATATATATATATATATATATATATATATATATATATATATATATATATATATATATATATATATATATATATATATATATATATATATATATATATATATATATATATATATATATATATATATATATATATATATATATATATATATATATATATATATATATATATATATATATATATATATATATATATATATATATATATATATATATATATATATATATATATATATATATATATATATATATATATATATATATATATATATATATATATATATATATATATATATATATATATATATATTATTTTTTTTTTTTTTTTTTTTTTTTTTTTTTTTTTTTTTTTTTTTTTTTTTTTTTTTTTTTTTTTTTTTTTTTTTTTTTATATATATAATTTATATATATTTAATGCCCTTAATTAATAATTAATTGCATGGCCTTTGTTGTTTAAAACAGCGTTACATCTGCTAGGCATAGAATCGATCAATTTTCGATAAACCTCCATATTAATCGAGTTCCAAGCGACTTGTACAGAATCCCATAGTTCCTGTCTATTAGAAGGACGAGTATTTGCAACATATTCTTTAACTATATGCCACAAATTCTCTATGGGATTGAGGTCCGGGCTCTGTGCAGGCCATTGTAAGCAATTTATTTTGTTGTCCACAAAGCAGTTCTTAACTACTTTAGCCGTATGCTTCGGATCATTGTCCGGTTGGTACGTCCAGCGCAAAGGCATGTTATCCTCAGCATACGGTAGCATCACATTCGTTAATATTTCCCGGTAAATATTAGCTGTCATGGTATCTTGGATCCAAAATATAGGGCCGACACCAAACCATGAAAAGTACGCCCATACCATTATAGCTCCCCCACCATGTTTTACAGTCTTGTATATTTTGGGTCGAAACCTTTATTTGGTGGACGTCGTACAAGTTGCGTACCATCAAGTCCAAATTTCACAAATTTTTTATTCATCTGACCACAGAATGTTGCGCCACTTTTTTCTACCTTCTTCACCCTCCTATTTAATACGACGTATTAACAGTGTCAACATAAAAATTTCCTCTCGATCTTGTTTCGTAATTATGGATGTCTTGAATGAAAGTTAAATCTTCAAGTAGATGGTGTGGCCATAACCCATATTTTATTTTATATATAACGATCATCGTGTTAGTAAAAATAGTCTGTCTGACACTTAATAGTTTCGTCCGTTCCAACATGTATTTAATACTTGTATATCTATCGCAATTTAAAATTTTTCTTAGTGCCTGGTTCTTTTTTTTTCTATATCATGTATCTGTGTGTTATTCAATAGATATAAAATGGTAGCACAAAAGTTCCAGTGTGGTAAAACAACTTTTATATATTAACAGTTTAGTCCATGTACTGACATGCGTTAATCTACCTATTAAGTTTACTTTTTTGGCAATTTTGCTGGTGATATATGAAGCATGACTAGAAAATGATAAATTATCATCAATGAAGATACCTAAATATTTACATTCTACAACTTGCTGTATCGATTCATCATTTATATATATTCCCATATGACTGTTTGTATCAATCATGTTATATTTAATTAACATAAATTTTGTTTTTTCTGTACTAACATACATGCTATTTAGTTTTAACCATGTTTGTAGAGTCTTAAGTTCATCATTCAAAGTGTTTATAATCTATATTATCACCTATGAAATATAACGAGGTATCATCTGCGAAAAGTTGGATATTGCACTTTTGTACACATTGCACTATGTCATTTATATATAATACAAACAAATTAGGTCCCAATACTGTCCGTTGTGGCATTCCGAATATATTTTGTTTTGATGTCGATATATTATTGTTATATTTTGTCACTTGAGTTCGATTTGATAAGTATTCACTGAACCACTTAATTATCGTAGATCCTAAACCATAGTTTTTCAATTTTAACAGTAGTAAATTTCTATTTATAGTATCAAATGCTCTACGAAAGTCCAAAAATACAACACCTATAACCTTTTTCTCATTTAAAGCATTTTTCCACTTGGCTAACACAGTTTGTAGTGCGGGTGATCATATGGTATTGGGATACAGCTCCATACACTTAGCCCCCAGAAAAAAATAAGAGAGAAGCGTTTGGTATTGATTATATGAATATTACATTTATTTTGTAAGTTAGTTCTGGTTGGGCCTGTATTTACCACAGATTTTGCGTGTTTTATAGGGACCAGGGGAAAGTCATTCACCAGGGAAGTGACAATGTGTACAGAGTAGTGACAACTCGGGCAGGGTAGTGACCTGTTATAATTAATATCCTATTTAGTTGCTTGAATTTTGTATGAAATAAAACACAAATGAATTTTATGTTTTTGCTTTATTTAAAAACTGTAAAATTTAACAATATAAATTAAATGTCGTGTTAAAAATATGTCAAAATACAAAAAGTGATAAAGGTAGCTTGTTTTCTTGCTCACATTTTTTACCATACAGGTCATATAAAATTTTCATGCTTAAGTCAGGTGCAAGGTATTTTCTTTGCTCGTTATCCTTCCGGCTGTAATGAGAGTTGTAGGCAGGTATACTGTTAATGAAATCTTGTAAATATTGGATACTAGCTGGATCTGATTTATTATGGGGAGGGTGACGACCTCTTCTATCTTTAATTGGTGTATCATCCGTAGACCTTAATTTTAAAGCAGAAGTGATTTTACCATCACTTATTTGTATGGTGTCTTTAAAAAACTTTTTGCACACTAACATATTGCAAGTTTTCATTTTTAAATCTGTATATCCTGGTATTTAGACGTCGTGATTCACCTTTTGTGTACTTTCGTTTAATGCTTGTTATTTGAGTTGTGTTGCCTATAAAAGCGTTTTTTTGTATATATGACAGGGAATAATAGTGTTCAAATATTTCTTGTCTCCTTTCTTTTGTAATCAAATCAGTACATTTGCGTGGACATCCACATTCCACATTTAAAAACTTATTCTCATTGACTACCTTACCAGACGTAGATTTATATCGTTTACCTCTTTCTTTGTTAGTCTTTCTGACTGTTTTCTTATGTTTTTCGACTTGTCTTAACCTTTTTCTACACTTGGGTGTTCTTTGTTCGTTTTCTGAAAATATCATTAATATTGTAATTTAGCGTAAGACTATAGTATGATGTGAATATCATGTTGCAGCAAAAACGCCTAAGCCACATTCAAATACAATATAAGTTTATATTACTAAAACGTACGCAATGCTGAATCTAAATATTAATAAAACACTTTACAACTTACCTGAATCATCATTAGTGGTATCTCCTGGTTCAAAATGGGGATCAATGTCAGAAAAATCCGAAAACATAGGATCGATTGCAACAGGTGACTTATCGCCGTCCGCCATTTTTAGGGGTTAGGCTTATTTGGCGCACTAACTTCACTTATATAGATAGTGCCAAAACTAATAACTAGATGGCATTCAGTTCCCGTTTTGACTGAGGGTTAGGCGTGTTTGGTACAACATAATATAATAACTATAGTTACATTTCCACCAATAACGCCGGTTTTTCAAATTTGAGGGTTAGGCTACTCTGGCTCTGAGCCCTTCAATAGCTTTAAAAGTTTATTGTTCAAAGATATCAACTGGTTCTTTAAATTTAAGAAATACTCTATCGCCTTGAAGAAGAAGACTAGGTTGTGGTAGTTTTTCAGAAATTTGTGCCACTGGAATATGAGAAACGTCTTTTTCATCTACTTTAAACACTGTTGCGCTGTAATTGCAGCTTTTTAGAAAAGTAATAAGTCTTTTTCCTTCATCTTCATCAATAGAAGAGCATACTCCGACATATCGATATTCAGTCTGTTTCTGTTGAAATTTTACTAGAACATAATCACCATTTTGAAATTTTCCCACTTTACTATCAGATATTGGCATTTTGGAAGTTTCAACGTTGCTATCAACAAAGGTTGGTTTTGAGCAGCCTGGTATTTCAGTATCAGAATCTGAATAAACTTCAGATACATTCAATTTATTTTCATCATGTGGAGAGTAAGTAATTTGCCCGAAATCATAGTGTGGACAGAAGTCGTTCTCACAAAAGCAACTTAATTTTCAGTTTAAATGGTAAGGCTGCGCTTCCTCGGACCTGATGAACTTTCAGAGTGCCAACAAAAGGCCTAATCTTGGATTGGTGGGTATCTATGAAGTCCTTTTTTAGTTGAATGTTTAAGTCGGAAATAATAAATATTTTACACCTGGACAATTTTAATCAATAGCTTTTGCAAAATCGTCTATAGGGGGGAATGTCAGTACCAGTGGCGACTAATTTATCTGCCGTTCTTTTGCATGTTCTTCCCACACCATCAGGTGCACCCTTACCATGATCAGCTTCGTGGTAGTTTCAGATATAATTGGAAAAATTTGAATGTGCAGCAGTCAATTGACAAGCCAAGTAGAAAAACATATTTGTTTCTGTACTGTGTAGTTGGCCCATCACTGAGGAAATGAACGTTTTCTATTGTATTTGGCAGAAACTCCATTATCGGCTGCAAATGCGCCCAAATAGCCAGAAGGTTGTGGCTCAAATTAACGAACATTGTGGCGAAACATTCAGTTTTGTCCTTTGTGTATACAACCACCGTGTGAATGCTTATCTGTGTTCGAGAACCGCCAAAATGGAATGATTGTATTTCCTCACAATATTTTGTATTATAGTTTTCCGAGAAATCCATATGGATTACGCAGTCTTTCTCAGTCAAGTTTTTCTTCAAAGCTTTGATGGTTTGGTATTGGTGTAAAATATTGAACTCATGTCTTAGAAATGAATGTAAATCGTTTTCAAGCTGTAGAACTTTTTTAGTTTTGAAGTCTTCAATTTCCTCTATTACGGATTGCCACTTAGAATATCTAAGTGATAGGAAATTATCGAATTCCCGGTATTGTACTGATCATGTTTTGCATTTTTCGCAATCTCGAGAGAGGCACAACTCGTTGTATCTATCACAGCATAGATGTTCAAGCAGGGATTGGTGGTTTGCGAAGGACAAAATTTTTGCTTAGCTTAAGCAATATAAGGTAAGGTCCATATTTGCGTGTGTTACACACAGGGTTGGCTGGAAAAAACCAGGTGGTTTTAACTGGTTTTTGTGGACTGGTCAAAGTTAAAAAAGTGTTTTTTTTCCACTTTAAAAAATGATTTTTTTTTTTAAATTCACAATAAGTGTTTTTTATACTGTTTATTATAAAAATTTCATTAAAAAAAATAAAGAAAAAACGCTGGTATAAATATAAACTTAAAATAAAACATCTCCATACGGCCCATAACAAATATAATAAACAATAAATAAAAAATATATTCAAGAAACGTAGGTCACGAACACAAATAAAAAATAATATATATATATATATATATATATATATATATATATATATATATATATATATATATATATATATATATATATATATATATATATATATATATATATATATATATATATAGAGAGGTTTTTAAAACTGAATTTGCAAACATGGTTTTAGGAAAAGGATGTGCTTCTAGGTCAAACTGCAATATGAATGGAAGGAATGCCGTATTTATTTCTTGATTAACAAAATTTCTTATGGTCTCCTTTTCTTCAGGTGTTAATTTTTCACCTCGATACTTAGGACTGAGCATATAAGCCAACTTGTGGTAATTTGAAATGTAGTCTGAAAATCGCTTTTTAATTTATGTTTTGTATGGCAGTAAATCTTCACAATTAAGTAATAATATAAATTCATGCGTGGCATCCGCAATGCGTTCCTACTGTAAGTTATTTAGGGCATTACCAATATTCTTCAATTGTTCACTTAAATGTTTGGCCTCTACAATCTACATACAATCCCACGTTTGATGCTATAATTATTATCCGATTTTCAAACTCACTTGAATGCTCTGCAAATTTTACAGTAAAACTCTATTTTTTTAAGAAAACGTCCACACATGTTAGTTGGCTATTCCACCTTGTATCCCCTGGACGTTGTGGTTCCAAAGATTTATAAAAATCATTTAAATACCCTTTCGGCACATGGTGATTTCGAAAATATTTTGTTAATTCTACAATCTGTGACAATATAGATGATTTATTCTTTAAGTTGCAAATATCTTGACCTAATAAATTCAAGTAGTGGGCCGCACAGCCATATGAAATAAATGATTTGTCGGGACTATCCTCATTTTTTGCGATTTGTAGAGCATGTCGCATCTTTTTCATCTTGTTTTCATTATCGCTAACAAAAGACTTAATTTTACAAAAAAATTTTGATTCGCAATGTATTATGGCTTCAGTAGCAAGATTTAAACAGTAGGCAGCATCCTTGTGATTTGTTGTGGTTTCAATGCTATTTATAAAAAAAACGATTTTTCGCCATCGCTTACACAGTTTGCAATTACTGGATTGTTATGAACATCTGACCAACCATCTTGCATTAGTGTAAATGTTTTTCCTTTTAAATAAATCTTCATATCTTGTTCAGAATCGTCATATACGTTGTTCAATAGTCCACCAGCCAGTTCCTTTCTATTTGGGGGTTGGTATCCAGAACGTAATGTTCCTACCATTTTTTTAAAATACGGTTTGCTGGCGACGTTAAATGGAATGTTACATGAATAAAAGCACCTTGCAATAGCTAAATCCATTTTTTCTTTATCAGTCTTCGAAGTTTTGATGACTAATCCATCAATTTTTTTGTTGTGATTTTCTTTTTCTTATAGCAGCAGTATTAGTAGAACTTCCAGCACTACTTGTGCTTATAACGCTTACATTTTCATTGTTCTCGTCATTTCTAATGTTAGGACGGCTGCTTCTATTTAATTTGTTTTTGATAGACAATAAACTTTCATCCGAATCCGTATCCACTTCTACATCCAAATTTCTTCCACTCCTGTTGCTATTATTACATTTTTGCCAATGATTCTTCATTCTTAAGGGCTTAGCGCTCACTTTTTTGCTACGTCCAGAACATTCAGCATTTTTTTTGTATTTTGCCTTTGTCATCAACTTCCACAATATTAAAATGTGCCCATATCGGATCTTTAGTCCTACCACCTCCTCTGTTACCTTTCGCAGCCATTGATAACTGAAATAATTTTACCACTTTGTAATGTTTTTTTATGAAACTCAACTTAAGACATGCGACAGTTCAAGGATATAATATGGATTGATAGTGATAGTTGATATTATATTTGAGGGCATCATGCACAAAAGATGTATGAACAAAAAGTAAACTTTTAGGTATTCAAAAAAACCGCCATTTTACTAGTTTGCAAGGTACCGATAATCAAAAATATTTTCTATTTTTTATAGATTTAAAATTACAGCCTAACCTAACAGTAATAGTAAATACATCAAACTTATATGCAATAACTTTACCTGCCAGGCATATATTTCGACTAGATACCTTAAATACTGTTTAATATTCTTAAACTTACCTGTTTTATTTATATATTTTTATATTATAATAATTACGATTTAAAGCAGACAGTGCAAACGGCCGATTTCTTACACGAAACGACTTGTTTTTCTCAGAATGTTAGCAGTCACCTGATGGTTTAGCATTCAGTTGGCAACTAAATTGAAACAATACTTCTCACAAAGTTAAATCACTAAAGAACGCAACCCTTAGTATCTATCTGTATAATAAGTTGCATAACCAGTTTCGACCAGTGGTTTTTTCCACTTTTTGTGTTTTTTTCCAGTTTTGTCCACTGGCCCGGACTTTTCTACAAAAGCGGTTTTTTGCCAACCCTGGTTACACAAAGGCACGTTTCACGTTGGTCAACGCGTAGCGGTGTAATCCAGAATGGCCGCAAACGACAAAACATCGTGTAGCTGATGATAATTTTTTTTGCTCTTACAAATTTCTGATAAAGATTCTTAATGGTGTCTTGCAAAAATCGTTTTTGTTTCTTGACTTTATTTCTCGTAATGAAATCCCTCTTTTAGCGGCAGAAGCCCTATTATTTTCTACTTGTGGTGGTGGTGTTTCTTCGTTACCTGAAGAAGGAAGTGTATCTGGAACATTTCTTGTGCTTTGTAGCTGGATGACACGGCCTCTTCGCTTTCTTGTCTTTTCTCGCCAAATTTTTCGGATTACCCTTTGCTCTCTGGGAGTCATATCATTAACGGACTTAATTTGCCCCTTTTCCTTCTTTTTTAAATATTTTTCTCTTACTTTTTCCTTTAATTGAGTATTTTTGATTGGATCACTTTTCATTCGCTGATAACGCAATCTTTCTGCTTGTCTCTTCTTTTCTAATCTTTCCTCTCGAGTTGTTCAATAGTCCTTCCCTTGGCTCTAAAATATCTCCCCTGGCATTTCAGAAGCCAGGGTAGAGACACCAGGGGAGTGACAAATGCAAATATAACCAAGAATTGAAAGCAAATGCTAGACATAATAATTAATCGCATCAAATTAGCTGAATTACTGTACTTACACGTCTCTTTTACTCTTTATACAGCTAACAGGTACGCGCTACACTGTTGCCGATAGTTGCTCCCTATTATACATGACATTGTAGTTTATTAATTTATTTTTAAAATTAATTCGACTGTTCCACGACTTCGAAACTTTATATATCACTAGCTTCTTTTTTTACATAAAATTTTTGCTTAAGGGACTCTATACTCCCGAGGTCGTTTATATAATATATTACGCATACTTTAATATATTGATAGCAATTCAGTCCCGTCTGTCTGTCCTTTAAATGCGACCGTCTGCCGAAGTGTTCTTTATACGTCTTCATTACTTACACAATAAAAAATATTCTTTAATCCAAATAAATACCTTTTATAAGCTAAAATTTGCTGTTCGAGTCGAGACAATTTTTTTTTTTTCGTTTCAACTTAAAACCCCGTCTGCGGTTTGATTGCGACCGTCTGCCAAAAATTTCTTTTTAAACTTTGGTTAGTAACATATTTAGTAATATTTTGACACAAAAATAACGGTGATAACCTGTGGGGAAGTTGATGGCGTTTTTTTGAAATATTTGACAGCGTCTGCTCCGAAATAGCGACCATTCCCAATGGCAGACGCTTACGATTTCAATTTAGTTAAGATCTTAGGCCATTTTCATAAAACATTTATGTTGGTAATAATTGGGTAGTTATGAGCTACTTCTAATTTTTTTTTTTTTTTAATTTTAAATCTAATAAAGCGACCACTTACGCCCGACAGACGGGCGGTTTTAAAATTACAATCTAAAGTAGAACCGACGTGTCAGTTCAAACCTTTGGTAACTTATGAGGAAGTTGTTTTTACTGCCAGCTCTCGGACTATAAGACAAAACATTTCAGGACTGAATTCATCGGAGTTATTCTTGAATTTATTTATGTTTTAAATTTTTTTTTTTGAATATATGAAAGAAATTTGCTTTTTTAATGTTTCAAAAAATATTTTATTAGAAACTCTACACGTGTTGCGGCTTTTTAGACCTTTGTCAAGAGTACAGGGAATACTGAACAGAAACATTTGTGTTCATTGCTTATATAACCACATCTGATACCTACTATAAAACTATTGTAAAATATGTTTTTATAAGTTGAATATTACTTTATTTTTTAAATCTAAATTATTTTATTTAAAATATGGTGGCCGGTAAAAATTTGTTGTTCATTCGTTAAATTTTTCTTATTTTTAACAGCCTTACTTATTTCTAATTGTTCTAATAGATCAAGTTTCTTTTCTTTCTTTTCCGGAGTAATTTGACATTATTTAAATCTATAAAATGACTTTTCTATACAATGTGTTGACATGCCCGTACTATATACATTGTTTACAATAGATTTCCTGTGTTCCTCGAATCGCTTTTTTACATTTCGTCCAGTTTGTCCAATGTATATAGCATCACAGTCACTACATATTAACTCATATACTCCTGTTTTTAGTAGCTTTTCAGTTTTGTCTTTATTATTAATTAACATTTTACCTAAATTATTTTTATTTACTGAAATTGTTCTACATCCCAGTTTATTCAGCTTATTACAAACTCTATTGCTAATCTTAGGCCTATAATTAATACATTTATATCTCTTATTGCATTCCTGAGAAGAAGCGGAATAAAACTCTTTCCGTAAATTTTTCTTTTGTTTGTTTTTTATTAGTTTATTAGGTTTTCTTTATAGCCATTGTTTTTCGCAATTTCTTTGATTACGTTAACTTCTTTTTTAAAATTCTCTTCGCTTAATAGAAATGTTAATGGACGATGTATGTGGAATGGTGCCATTTTTATTTGCAATGATTGTTTAGATTTACTATGAATTATTGTATCTGTGCAAGTAGGTTTACGATAAATGTCAAACTCTAAGTTATTATTGATATTTTTTTATATTAATGTCTAAAACGTTTAAACCCTCGTCATTTTCCATTTCTAATGTGAATTGAATTTTCTGTTTAAGTGAATTTAGAAGACCTAAGAATTTATTTAACTGTCTCCGTACCTTTCCAAATGCAAAACACATCATCTACATAACGGGTCCAGAAAAATATGTTTTCAACTAAAACGTTTTTTGTATTAAAGAGTACATTTTCAAAATCGGACATAAAAATTTCAGCTAGTAAAGGAGATATGGGTGAACCCATTGGTAATCCGTCTAATAATTTATAAATTTCCCCGTTAAATTTAAAATAATTTTAGTTAGTACAATTTTTAATCATTAAATTTAGTTGGTTTTTAATGTCACTGTCAATATTGGAGTTATTTATAAGTTTGTCTATTATTTTAAATAATGTCTGCAACGGGATTGACGTAAAAAGACTTTACGTCGAACGAAACTAATTTAGCGTTACTAGGAACTGTGAGATTTTTTACTTTTTCTATAAATTGAAAATAATTTTAATAGAATACTTAGAATCGAAGCTTGTGAGGGAAGGCAATAAGATATTTAATTCCTTGCAAAGTTTAAATGATGGGACGTTTACGTAGGATACGATTGGTCTAATGGATACATTTTCTTTATGAATTTTAGGAAGTCCATAAAATAATGGCGGTTATTTTGAATTTATATATTTGATCTGGTGGGATAATTGATGCACATTGTTTTATGGTTTCTAACGTGTTTGCTTGATACTTATTAGTTGGGTCATGATTTAATTTTATTATTATATTTGTGTTTAAAATTGAAAATATTTTTGTGTTACTCATTTTCCGTTAAAATTGTTCAGGGTATTAAGTTTTATAAGATTATGAGCGTTTAACTCTATACAAAGATAGCAATTGTTTGATAAAAAGTTATCCTTTATAGTATATGCCCTATTTTGTTTTATCCAATATCTCTATATCCGAAGAAAAAATACTGTGTACCATATTTGGTTCAATCGTGTGGAGAGATTCAACGACCGACGTATCTAGAAATGATGTTAAGACGAAATTCATGAGTCTCAAATATGCCATAGTACCGATACTTTTCGAAATAAGTCTCAAATTGTCTATGACCAGAGTAGAACATATTTTTTGCGCCGATAAAAAATTCATCTTCAGCTTTGAGATCTGATAGAGTAATTAGATCTTTATCTTTGGTTATACTTGTTATTAATTGGCTGAGGTGATCAACAGTAACAAAGTAATCTCCCATAGGTAAAACGATGCCTGGTTTTAAGAATCTTGTACGCATCTTTGTCAAGATATGAACTGTATCTTGTAGATAAACTTCCTCGACTTTGTTCTAATCCATTCGAAACTAATTCCAATCGAAAATTTCTTTATTAGCTGTAGGAAGGCTAGAATTGATTTTCATAGCTCTCAAAAGCCTAGTATCACCATCAGATGAAAAGCTAGCAATAGTGATTCCATGTTCTTCAGCAACTTTTTTCATGTATTTGCATCTGTCGATAACATTCTGAGCTAAAAATTTATTGTCAGTGCAAAACAACGACAAGCAAAATGACGGAATTATTCACGACTGGCTGAGCCATTATAACATAAGCATATGTAGCTTTAATGCCTATTTGAAAATATTCTTGAATGGTAGTCGCAGATGTGGCGATGTAAGTATCGTTCTGGGGGATTCCCTTTTTCAGTGGTAGAACAAATCCAACTACTCTATTCGTGCTAGAATCGTATTGGATTTTGCCAGTTATCCTTGTGCCGTCTTCTGATATCCAAACAATTTTTGGAAGTTTGTGTTTTTCCAAAAACTTGAGTAAGCCTCCAAAGTTCATAAATCCCTCTTCTGTAGGAGTACGTTCATTTTGAAGATGTCTATTTAAAGTACTTATTGATGGTAGCACACTTTTCAAATTGACATATATTGTTTCATATAACAATCTGCCGCCAACATAATGTAGGTAAGCAGCAAATGTTTTTGTCACGTCATCGAAATTATTCCTGTTCTTTGGATTATTTGAATTTACTAGTGACAAGTCGATTAATTTTTGTAGAAAAATACAAATTGATTGTTTACTTGATTGTCGATTGGTTCCTTCCTCAGAAGAGGAAACCGTTTCGCAATCGATGTTGCTTATCTTATCAGAAAATATACGAGTTGTTTCAGAGTTTTCGATTATAATGTTGTGGATTCTCTCAACCAAAACATAATAATCTGTAATTAACATTTTATCAGCTACTACTCTCACGAGCCCTTCGACTTCTTTCAGATCGTCGATACCTGTTTTTTGTTCATTTGGAACTTTTTTCAGTAACCTCACAGAAAGATGAATCGGTAAATGCAATTGGTTCTTCATTTATTCGTTCTTCCATTACAAATCCTTGGGAAATGTTATTTATGAGATCACCTTCTTGAAGAATATCTTCTTCATCTTGGTTTTCAATGCCGATGGAGTTGGACGAAGTAGATGGGATGGAAATATCTTGTATTATTTTTATTTTAGCTATATTTTGAGTCTCGTTTTGAGTGGTGTATGACGGTGACATAAAAGAGGTTATGAGTTTATTTCTAGCTGTTTTACGTGGTAGCACGTTTGATTCAATATGCTTTTGTAACATGTTTTTGTGAAAGTTAGCATATATCCAACGTTTAGGACTAGTTTGTGTTTTGGCCAACTTTTGAATTTTCGAAGTAACACCACAGAAACATTTAATAGTGCATGACGCCTCACCATCTTCGTTCATCGTACTCGATACAACCAAATTATCAAATCGATCGGATAAAACTTTCCATATGTCACTGCTTCCTTGTTCTACCTTTCGCCCATTTCTTCAGATTTGTCCATATTAGGGCATTCTCTTCAGTCAAGGTGACAGCATTTTTTCTCTCGATTTTTTTTGCCCTTAAAACTTGCTGAAAACTGGGAATTACTAGACTTCTCCTTCACATTCGCTGAATACTGGGAGCTTGACGTGACAGTTCTTTCCTGCGAGTATTTAGCAAGCATGAATATTGTGCTTTTATGACCACTGAGGAATTTAAATAGTGACGGTTTTTCAGAATACAGTCCATAATAATCTGGCAGATCTTTGTGATTTAAAATTTTGTGAAGTTCGTTTCTTGCGAAATTTTCAATGTCTTGTTACACACATGAATCATCAATAGTAGCAATGATGCCTTCATTGTCATAACCATTGATTATAAGAAGATTCTTCACGGTATCTGGTATTTTTAAATTCAGGAACGCCTCAGTATCTCGGAAGAAATCTCCACTTTGACGGGTGATGTCTGCCATCTGTAATAATTTGATCGAGTCAGTAATAGTCGATATTTCAAGGGTCTACAACTTTCGCATTTCATATCACCCTGTATATTTTTTTTCATTATCGGGTTCTATGTGATTATTTTTCTATTCATACCAAAAAAATTGAAATTGCCCTGTAAATTACTTCAAAATAGTAACTAAGAATGTTACAGTACCTAGCTCCTGGGTCACCCGGTATAATTTTTGGGATCTATAATCTCGATGCTCTATGCGATAAAATTTTCAGAATTTTTCACAATTTGTTAAGAAATGCGTAACAGTCAATCTCGAAATTTCGACCCATTTAGCCAACCTCTTAGTTACTTATGCCTTGGAAATACTAAAATTTCAATTGTATCACAAGGGCGGTTAGAGACCAGACTATTATCTGATATATTTTTGTTTTAAATTGTTCAAAACGTTTCTGGATACGATAATTGGATAGACTTAAACTTGAAATATTAAGATTTCATCTAAATGCTTAGGTTGTTGAAAATCTTATAATATTCTTTCTTAAATAGTCAGTAGACCTTCTTACTGTTATCCATGGTGCATACTAACAGTGAAGAAACAAGTTCCTCAGTTGCCAGCAATAGGTCGGGGAGTTGGAGGAATTTATCTCCTAAATGTTACGCTACTGGCTACTCTTGGATCCGAAATTTTTCTTTAAAAATACACCGGCCCCCTGTACACTCGTTCGCAAGACGGTACAAATTCAACTGATAACACAGAAATGGACACTAACGCGACGAAAATGTCACCGTGGGCATTTCGAGAACTATGTACTTCCTCATACTACCCGAAAATTCATCGTACTTCCTTGTATTTCCTCGTACTTCCTTGTACTTCCTCGTACTTCCTTGTACGAGGAAGTATTTCTCCATACTTCCCGAGTACTTACTAAGGCTGTACACCATGCTTCCTCAGCGGTTTGCCCCTCGCAAAAAAATAAGCAACAGGCTGTTTCCAATTATTATGTATTCCTCGAGCCATATGACCATTACATTTGTTGCTGGCTCATAAGTTTTATTATGATCTGTTTGATGTAAACCAATTATTTCATCTCTACCTGTCAAAAAATAAATTAGTTTTTATCGACATCTTATGTAAACAAAGAGTACAATTATGGGTTCTGGCTTCCATAATATTTGATTTTGCCTTCAGTATGGTAAAAATGAAATCATTCAAACCAGGTGGTATTTCCCATTTTCGATTTGGAAGGTAACCGAAATTATACACTCGTGGCCCTAAAAAATATCTGCCAGGACAAATTGTTCATACTCGTTACTGTACCTAGAGTAGATGTTCTCAGAAATTTTAACTGTTCTTTAATAAACCTTCCAAGCTGTTGAGAAATTTGCTTCTGCAAAGTTATGAACTGTTCATCTATTATTAAACATTTAGTTGACTTCAAACGTTTCCTTTCAAATGTTTTTATTTTAGCCTTCAATTTTCTCTTCCTAGGTGTATTGCTACTAAGAAACTTAGATGTTTGAGAAGCAGTTTCTGATAAATCTGAAAATAATAATTTTAATGTAGCTTAAACTAATTTACTCATTTTACTGAGGGAAAGAGTACTATTTTCAAATAAAATTACAAATTGATGCTGAATAGAAACAAAATTACATGCAAATTTTCATTTAAGATTTATACAGAAGTAATAGAGGGAAGCAAAACAGCAACGTGCGGAAAATAACTTTATTTCTTCAGGAACAACTATACACTTCAACAGTATAATTTCTACTCTGCTAAAAATGGCTTTTTACATATATTTATAAATTGAATAATCAGCGTAAACAACATTAAGGAAATTGATAAAATACAGAGCATGTTACATGTCCTAATAAATAAGGCTCGTTGCAATAAACAAAGTAATAAGAATTGGGTATTGACGTAATATAAGGAAGTTGATAAAAATACAGTGTATGTTACATGTCAAATAAATAATATTGATTCCAACAAATAAGGTAATAATTTATATGAAGATAATTAGTGAGATCATGCTCATGTAAGTGTCGTAATAAATGAAACTAATCTGACATAATAAGTAGCTATATGCTTAGTAAACAACGTTATCAAAATAAAATAAGGTGGCGATAAGCGGTACACATTACTCAGAATTATAAAAAGATTCATCAAGGCAAGGATTGAACATATTAAGTATTAGAGATATGATATAACCATAAAAATGGACTAAAATTAAAATTTACAATAGAACCTCAATAAATTTGGTGTGTTGTTAATTTGTGTGGAACACTGATGTGACTAATATTTAATCAAAAGAACCTGGTGTAATCTCTTACTGGTATTTAAAAATAATATAAACATGTTCAACATGGTAAGAAGATAAGTTATGAGCGCATATTAAAGGTAAATCCGTGACGGAGAGGTGAACCAAATGTTGCTTCAACTTAATTTGATATTTCATATCTTAGAAAGTCGATAGGACTGTGACTTTTCTAAATAACGAAATTGTATATGTTGCAATAGAATAAAAAATATATCAATTGAATTTAATCAAACTTTGTTTTATTTAAGTACCCCTTTTTTAAACCCTGGACTCTTGTGTACGCGTTTGTTCGAGGGCAACGAAAATATTTTCTGGAATTATTTTTTTTAAAATTACTTTGGCTATAACGCATCTCCTACTGCCTTTGTGGGCCTTATGCCGAAATTTATGGCATAAGATTTTAGGAAATGTGTCTAAATTCACTGTAAATTTTACTGACTTCAAGAATTTTTGAAAATAGTATTTTCCTGTTTTAATTTGAGGAAATAAGCAACGAATAAAAGCACTTAAGATTTGTGGGTTCTAAGAACAACGAAACTTCTTGGGGGATTGAGGTGGGGCTTTGGTGTTGTCAAATCGCATTTTTCAGTTATTCCCAGATAGTATTTGGCATAATCGATACATTTCAATAATCGAATGAATCTAAATAATCGCTTTGAATAATTGAATGATCATTCGATTAATCGATTATTATGATTGATGCGCAAAATTTGTAGTTTTCATATTTCGTTTCGATTATATGAAATAATCATTCGAACGATCAATTATGGATGATGGGCAGGATTCGCAATGGTATTTTATTTCGAATTTCATTTCGTTTCGATACATTAATAACCATGGGCGCCGCCAGTAAAAATTTCTGTGTGGTGTGGTAGGTTAGTTGATAAGTATAACAAACTTTAAAAAAGTTATTTATTTTCTAAAAACAAAACTATATAAAAACAAAAACATCACAAAAATACATGGATAAATAATAAACGCATATTTTTTGGCAGTTGAAAAGAAAACATATTTCGTAATAAACCTAATCCTAGAAAAATATTCTGTTAACAAAAATCAAAACTCTTTGGTAAATTAAATAAAACTTAAATACACTTACATATGTATATACGTACTTAATAACTCTAGCAATATTCATATAGGTAATAAAAATAGAAATTAAACAATCATTTCTTTTTATCAAAATAAAAGTCAAGGCAAAATATATATGTAATAAAAGAGCACTAAGGGCAGTCCTAGTCTAGTCGCCAAAAAGAAATTTTAAATTTCCTCTTTCTAAGCTAAATAAATCAATTAATTGTATCAAGCTTATTGTTGTCAACGTATTTCCTGCCTACACTTATAAGAACCAGTTCAGAAAGGCGGTTTTTTCTCATTGTTGATCTAAGCCAAGTCTTAAGAGTTCAATTGAACATGTTGTAGGAAGCATAATTACAAAAAAAATTTAAACAAGTTTTAATGTTGGGAATAAAATCACATTCCTCATTTAGAAATTTGATTATATCTTCAGAAAACTATTTCCTTCCACACTTGCTGCCATGTGGAATATTCCGCCCTTAAATTTTTAACTCTAAATTTCTTTGAAATATCTTCTAACTGACTTTCACTAAGAATAATTCCCTATTTATTGAGAGCTGGATGAAACCGCGATAGAGAAAAGGCTGATGTGTTATCAGAGATAAACCGAGTTTTAAGAGACCTTATGACTGAATCTAAATAAGTAATGAATATAGAAATCCTAAAATATTCATCTAGTGATTTGCCCTGAATATTTGATTTGTTATTTTGATGTGGAACTGTTCTGGGAGTTTTAATGTCTACATCTAGTTCGTTGGCAAATTCTGTACATTTTTTAAATAGATTTGAAAGGACAGAATTTGCATTTGTTATATCATTTTTAAACATGGTGATTAATGTATCAACATGATATTTTACAGAAAGCAAATCAATAGAAACCCCTTGCAATTTATTTGCCACTGGTTCCAAAAATGATGAATACTTTGCAATGATATTAAGACAGGTTATGAACTGGGGTGAAGATACTGAGCATAACAGTTGTTGAGCTTTTGACTTTGTTTTGGCATTAAAATTTTCATCTATTGACATATTTTGTAACGCTGTTGTGATAGAAATAAATTTTTCATAGAAAAGCCTAATCGATTTATATTTTGCTGACCACCTGGTCTCACACAATAATGACAAGTTAGAAACCATTGCCCGCCTTTTTGGACTATCTCTAAAAAAATTTATTGTTTCCTTAATGACGCCTACAGAGTTTTGGACAACTTAAACGGAATTTAGGTCATTGATGACTAAATTAAGTTTATGGGAGGAACAATGAAAAAAGGTTGCATTGGGATATTCATTTCTAATTAATTGCTTCACTCCATTTTCTTTACCAGCCATCGTGAAACACCCATCAAATCCCAAACCAACAAGGTTATTTAAATTTAGCTTCCAACCCCTCAGTGTATTTAAAATTGCACTTGAAATGGTGTGAGCATACATTGCTTTTAATTCCGTAAAACCAAGAAAAGCTCATTTACAACATTACTTTTATCCAAGTACCTGATACCAATGGAGAGTTGCTTCTTGTCTTCTATGTCAGCGGTTTTCATTAGCCAGCACAGAAAAACCAACAGTTTCGTTAGCTTCATCTATAATATGCTGACAAATTACCTTTCTACATAATTCAATAAGTTGGTTTTAAATTTGGTGAGATGTATACTTTGTTGTCTTAAAGCACGTCGCTAAATGATTTTCTAGTAGTTTGTCACTACTTCTAAATTTCAGGAGTTCTTCAAAATTTCCATCTTGTTCATTATCTCTTAATGCCAAGTCACGCTTTCCACACAATAAAATTGTTGAAATAATAGGTTCCACTTTTTTCTGTTTTCTTCTATTACTTGTCTTTCTTGATTATCCAACAGATCAGTAACAGTAAGTTTCTGACCAGAAAACGTTTTCATGAAAATATTTACCTTTAAAACGGAATTGCAGTGTCATTCTGACTTGATATGTTTTTTGTAGATTCGTGTAAATGCTTGAAATCCGTAAATTATTTAACAATACAGGCACATTGGAAACTTTTGACAGCTGGTTTGAAAATTACACAATATTTACAAAGTGCACCTTTCAGTTTTTCAGAATAAGCAATCCACTCATAACTGCTTAACCATTCACTCCTAAAATACCTTATATTTTCAGGAACATCCTTTTTGAAATCATAATTCTGTAGAGCAATACATGGACTATATAAGAAAAAATATTTTTTGTGAATCGCTCACTCGTTGCAAACCTATACAGTTCTCAAGTCATTACTCCCTCCTCTTTGCTCTTCCCTATTTGTGCTGTATGAGCACGAGGCTATCGAGGCATCTTCTACAACAGTAGTTCCTTGAAAAATGGGCTGCTCTTCATTAGTTCTTTTTTTTCTTTTGTGGGCTTCCATTATCTGATTTATCCTCGAATTTGCTTGAGGATTTCATATGTGGACTACCATATTCAAAAGGACCTAAGTACAAAAAGCTAAATATGTCTAAAAAAAAGTACCGTAAGGCAAAAGTTATGATGCTTCTAATATTATACTATTAAATGAATTAATTGGTATTTACATTATAATTTTTGAGATTATTAATTCATCAGAAAAAAATATAGCCCCTTTAATATCAAAACGTCCTATGTACCAACTGACTTGCACATAATAAACTACTTTAAGGGAATTCAAAAACATATTTCACAATCGGAAAAAACAGTTGATTACATTTTAATTGAATATATTTAAAACTTAAGAACGTTACAAAAATATCAGAGGTGATAAAAATTTTGTTAAAAAAAACTGTCGCTGGATTATCAAGGCTTCCTGTGCTGTAATCAAATTCTTTAAAAATCTTGATCTTCCACGGAGATAAATGGAATCATAGCCTTGATTTCCTTAATTTTATCTGCAACCCAAGGTCGCATTCTTTGGGGAACAGGTTCAACCTGTAAGTCTTCAAAATATCGCTGGTTAAATCCAGGTTTGAAAACTGTGACCATTCGCCAAGGAGCCGCCTCAGAGTAAGCTGTCTTGATTTCCATCACATCAGGATCATTCTTGGTAATCTTCAACATTGTGGCGGGATATTCCCAAATTTACAGTTATCAGAGATGTTTTTGCAATTTGCATCCAATCAAAGAACTTATCAGTATGGGTTATTATAAGAGATTTGTGGATTCGTGCGCTTGCCATGATCCTAATTAGATCCATAGGCACTTCAGGTTTCAGACCTCGTCTTGCCTTTTCAATACAACCAAAGTCTCGGTCACACGAAAGAAAAGTATGGCCACATTGTGGAAATTTATGTATGATTTCATCAAAATAACCTTGAGCTACTAAAGCGAAGTAAACAGCTAAAATACCCTGGTTTTTGTTCTGGCCACCGCAGTTATCAGACCACAAGACTAGTTTCCGTTTTTAGTTTTCAACTCATTCACTACAAAAGAGTATATACAGATCCCAATTTCATTACATCCCCTTTTCCCTGAAATTTCCTCACATAAGTACATGAACCCCTTTCCTTCATCTTCAAAATGTATTCCAAAATTAACACAAGTATATTGTCTACTGTAGTGCATCTTCGTGTGGGTATGTGACGGGAGATACAATTGTTCTTGTAAATATTATGACAATACACAGGTATCAGAGTGAAGCTCTTGACTGTCCTTGATGTTCTGTGCCATTAATGTCTGACCACTTTCTGCCTTACGATGAAGCAATTCCCGTTTTAGTTCTGCTATGCTTTTTGCTTCAGGATTTGTGGCTGCACCGTTAGCAATTTTTTACTCATCGCAGGTCGGGCACGTGTCAACTCTTGGCTGTCCAAATGATAAATTAAATTCTTTATTAAAAATATCATTCAACCATTGACGCGATACAGGAGGCTTTCTTCGTTAGCAAGATTGTGCCTTTCTAAAAATGCGTTGTACAATTTTGTCACATTCAAATTTGGTGAAAGATAACGTCTATTTTGATTTTTCTCACGCCCCCGACTAGGGAGCAACGATATAAACTCAATAATTTTCTGCTTCCAAGCTGTGTCACGCCTTGGACGTTTTCCGCTGCGTTTATCGGCTACAGAAAGTTGTCCTGAAAGAATTTTTCTACAAAGTAAGGTTACTCGTTTTTGAGACACGCCAAAGGTGTTATAAAAAGTGCTTTTGCACACTTGCAACTCTGATTCCCCTGCAAAGGGCATAAAGAATTTGTATGAGTACTGGCGTCGGCTATCAGCTGGGTTTTCATAACTTCTATGTCCTCTCAACCCATTAGCGCTGGAATTAATTTTTTTTTGAACTTTTCATTTTTTTTGGGATATTGATGATCTAAAGGTTATAAGCGACCATTAATTATGAGAATTTTTTTTATAAAACTTGCAGATAATGAGATTTTTGCTGTGCCCATTTAACCACGCTAGGCGCTTGGACTACCTATTAATATATAAATGTTAACTTTAACTAAATATGTCATACCGGTAATATTTAACCTAGTGACCAAAGTGTGTACACAAAACGCTAAAAATATAATATATTTTTTTATTAGCAATAAAACAATTTACATAGAAAAATAAAAACAACTAAAACGAAAAAAATAAGTGTGTGTATTATGGCAACACATAATGATCTTATAAAAGTATGATTATAAAAAAAAAAACTAGCGAGAATGGAAAGGAATAAAGCAGTTTACACATAACCCCACATTGCATTTCATGCAAATTGTTCTAGGAGTTGAATTGCTTGTTTTGCGGGCACACCTTCTCTTTCTTTCTATCGATTTGACTAAATGATCGGTTTGATCAAATCTGATTGCATCTGCTATGCGACTATCTGATGTCGTCCAGGTGAAGCTGGTGGTCTGCCAACTCCTTTAGATTGAACTTGTATTTTTTTAAATAAACATTAGCTACTTCTCTTTTGAATTCAGGTTGTGATATCTTTGGCCTACCGGTTCTATTGTATAAAACCCAGCTGTTTTGAAGAGCTACGTCAAACATCCACGTCAATATAGGCCAATACCATCTTTTACCTCGTATTCCAATGCGGTAGCAGCTCAAATTTTGATCCATCTGATCTGTGCTACCCATATACGTATTGTATTTGGCAATAATTAGCTTGGGTCTCAGAATCATTATATTTCGTCTTTGTTGCTGTGAAAATCTTTTCACGTGACCCTTTTCTTGGGTGCCACATGAAGAAGAAACCATTGTCACGACCACATTGTCCATCCATCGCACATACAGTTGACCATCAATTTTTTCTATGGCTGTCTCAAAATATCCTCGATCTTTTTTTTTAAATAATATTTTTGAAGTCAAGGGACATTGTTTGGGCATTCTATTTTCTCGAATGGTAGGCACCATAGCTGAATACCGACAAAATGTCAAAAACGAAAATAATGCTGGTCCGGTGAATAGATTATCCATATAAAACGTATATTTTAGATTTTTTTTTCATTTGGCATTTCATCTAGTAAGACTAATAGAGGGCTGGCGGCTTTACCAAACATTTCTTCATAGTCGGGATTTGAATTAGGACCTTTACCCTGGAAAGCTCAAAGTTAATCAAATAGCCATCTTTGGAATTGAGGCACCACATCTTGTACCCAAATCTAATGAGTTTACCCCCAATAAATTGTTTACACCCATGCCTTCCGTAGTACTTAACCATGCTCTCGTCATATGCCAGGTGTTCCTCGGGCACAACATTTTCTATACAACGTTTTTTTAACATTTCCATACACGGGCAGACTTTCCAGGCCTTGTCATTTAAATTAATTTTAGTATTGTCAGCACAATGCAAAAAACGATTGATTTGTAGAAACTTATCTCTTCGCATAGCCTGAGATACGACGATATTTTTCATATCGTCATTAAAATCCCAATAGTGCCTTTTAGATGGTAAGTTGTTATATCCACTAACAAATAAAATAGCAATAAAATAACGGATTTCGTGCGCTGTTATCTTGGGGTTTAGGCAATTCAGAAATAGGGCATACCGTCGGCTTTCTTCTACCAAGTGTTCGATAAATGCCTCGTTAATGAGCTGTTCAAAAATATCAATAATAGACATATTTTTGTATTTAGAATAATCGGAAATGGGGAATGAAGTGGGCTTTTCAACATCAAAATCTGCCCCCTTTTCCCACAGGGGTTCAGTTCTGGATTTTGCAGCATCTCTCTTTCAACCACTGTTCAGTTTTTTTTGATATTTGAGGGTGACATATGGGTGCCACCTGCATGGGTTGAACAATAATATTTTCTTCATAATCGATACCCAGTCTTTCATTATTAGGTAGCCTTATCTCTGTATTGGCAAGTAACTGGCGAGACGTAAAATTGTCAATTAGCCTGTTAAAACACAAAAATATGTTATTTACTTACGTATTCTACAGGCCTTCGAATATAAATAAAATGTGTGGAGAAAATATAACGTACCCGCCCTCATCTTCGTTCCCTGATTCCTCGTCCGTATCTACATTTGTAGCTGGTGGCTCTACAAATATATCTCCTTCGACATCGTCACTATAAATTATATTCAATGCTTCTGCTAGCGAGAATCCTCGTCTAAAACAGAAATATTTATAATATCAATTTTGCGGAGTGGAATCGCCTAGCTTGGTGATTTGGCCACACTAAGAATATAGCACTTTTTGCGTACACAGTTTCAAACTAAAGTTTTAAAAATATACACTGATGTGTTGTTTGGTACATGCACAAAGCTCGTATTGTAAAAAGCTGGATAAATCTTATATAAGATTAGTCTAAGGTTACTTACTCAAAGCGAATGTCCATTATTTCGGCCGTTCAAAGAATCGGTGAAAATCTAACACTTATAACAACGTTAACACAAATCACTGACTAAATCTACTGGTCGGTAATTGTTTTGCACTGTTATAGTTACAATATGTCCAGGACTCCGCCCCCTGGCTATTAGTTTAGCGCCATTTGATTGGTGTAGAATATAGGCTGTTTTCTGTGTCCATAGGACCACGCACGGCGTTAATGGGTTAATAAGATTCGGTCTGATGAATGAACAAAGAAAATTTTGCTGCTCATTATAATCTTGTAATTTAAGAAATTTTCTGAAAATTATTTGCCTTGCTGCTACAGTAATAGATTTGCAGGCATATTGGCAACTGCAATTTGCCTGCATAATATCAGACAATAACAACAAATTTATTGCAAAACTTACCTCGCCAGGAGCGGTTTTACCGGGAACAAATTTTTTTTGTCATTGAGGTTAGGTAAGGGTTTCCACTTTTTTTTATTATTTTTGTCGTCTTTTCTAACATCTCCCATCTTTGGTCTCTTTTTCTCCTTTATTTCCTCTGGAATCTCCATAATATTTGATTAAATAAACAAAATACACTATACAAGAGCACAACAAACGTTTAGTAATCAGCCGTTAAAACACTGCAACTTTGTTGTTTTAATGTTAAAGTAAAATTTTCTGACACTTGCAGCAGCACCATCGACCTGAAACTTTCTGTGCAAGTAGATCATGGCACATACGACCCATTTCACGTATAAAAGCATTTTATGGAAAAGTGGCACTTACGACTTTTTGAATATGGCAGTCTTCATATTACAAAATTTCCGGATATCCATGATTTTACCGAGGGGTTGGTCACTGGCCCAAATTCTGTACACGTATTGCCGAACTGCCAATACTGCCTAAAAATATCCACATACTGCGGATACTGCGTTTTTATTACCTAACCTGCATACGTACTGACAATACTGCTCAAATACTACAAATACTGCTCAAATACTGCAGATACTGTCCATATACTATCTATACTGCTTTCGTACTTCCTATACTACCCAAGTATTGCCAGACTATTATACTTAGGCAATATTGAGGCCAGTCTAATCACTATCAACTGGGACTACTATATAGTAGCTATTCGACGTTTATTGCTTACTTTCACATTTATTTAGTTGATTGAGTCGACCTTTACTTGATGAAAATCCATGTTATACGAAACATAATAAAACTTTTTGTTGTTTTTTGATTTTCACGAAATTTATTTTGAATATATACTTCAATATATATTTTACATGACAATCGTTTTGCCAACACAGTGGCTTCGTCAGATGTGAGTATTATACTAACTGTTAAAATGCAGAAACGGTATAAATATGAAATTTATCTAAGGTTGTAAACTATTATTAAAGTAGGTAATTTAAGAACTGTCCTGATTTTAAACACTAAGAGTGGTAGATACAGTAATAAATAGAAATATAGAGTGTATTTTACACTCAAAATAAGTTTAACAATGGTGAAGAATTAGTTTCTAATTGATCATTTAATATTATATTCTGTCTTTTTAATTTATTAATTTCTAGTGATTCTAGTAACCTCAATTTAGGACCGTTATTTTCTAAATGCAGGACTTCTAAATTCGGATTGAAACTATGGTTATCTTCTAGGAGGTGTGCTGCATATGTGGAATCTTCTTTACCATTGGTAAAACTTCATCTGTGTTCTGCAACTCTTGTTTTGAAATTTCTTCCCATCTGCCCGACATAAACTTTAGGGCAAGTACACTTGATTTCAAAAAAACTGGTACAACTCTTGTAATCGAAAATCTTAATAGTTTAGTTGTGTGCATATGTCTGTAAATAGGGCTGGCCAGGCATGTCGAGAGGGGGGTGGAGAAGAGGTGATTTACCCCAGACCTGGGTTTTTTGGAGGATATCGGTTTTCTTTGTGTTTTTAAACTTATTAAACCTTTCTCTTTTATTTTATTCAAATGGAATTTTAAAAAATAATTAGAAAATAACTTTTTCAAAATATTTTCAAGCCTGCCATATTATTGTTTAAAAAAATAATATTTGTTACGGATAATTCTACTAATAGTTGTAATTAAAATACTAACTGAATAATGATAATTCTATTGTTAAAATAAGAACACAAAAATATCACTTGAGATTAAAAAAATGTAAACAATGCAAACTGAACATAAAAATACAATAAAAAAAAATGAACTTCAATTACGTAATACAGAATTAACTAATATTTTGTCATTGCTCCATTAGCGTCTAAAACTGCCTGAAGTCTTGCAGGCATGGACAAAATCAGATTTCTTGCAAGGTCAACTTCTTGTTACAAGTTCTCCCAAGCGTCTTCAATTATCCCTTCCAATTCTTGGGCATTATTTGGATGGTTATTTAATTTTCTTATATGTTTCACCATTAGTCCCCATACATTTTCAATTGGATTTAAATCCGGACTTTTAGATGGCCACGGTAACAACTCTATGTTTTTATTAAGAACCCATAGCCAGACACGATGGGCCGTATGTATGGAGCAGTTGTCTTGTTGGAAAATAAAATTATTTTCCGGAAATACCTCTATTACTGACGGCAACATAATATTGTCTAATATTTTAATATATTTAATGGAATTGAGATGACTACCACTGTTCCAACACACACCTAACCCATTTAGGCTCACTTAAGCCCAGACCTTGACTGAAAACCTTCCTGATATTTGTGGATCGAAAGTATATTTTTCGTCGTATCTAGTGGAAGGAGGCCTATATACGCGAACATGTCCATCGTTACAGTATTTAAAAACATTTTCATCAGGAAGGACAACTTGTCCCCAGAAGTTTTCATCATTGATTATATAGTTGGGTGCAAAAATAATCCTACCCTGCTTCTTTTCTTCTGAAAGTTTGTATTTTTTAGCCGCTGAACAACTCTTCAAGTCGCTTTGTAGTTTTATTCTTCTGCAAGCAGTAGATACCAAAGCAGGGAAATTTGTCTCTGAAATTGCATTTACTGCAGTCTGAAAAGGGTTTTCTATTAGGTAATTTATAAGATTTTCATCTTCTTGATTATTGCTCTTTCTGGGCCTACCGGAACCAACTTTACGGGATACCGTTTGGTTGGTTTCCCATTGTTTTTTAACACTTATTATCGTGGTTTTACTCACATTGTATTTAGCAGCAAGTCTTCTTATGAAACAACCATCTTCAATTTTAGAAACAATTCGAAATTTTTGAATATCTGTTAGATGTCGAACCATTTTTAATAATGACGCCACTGATTAACGTCAAAGTGACATTTCGTCGGGTAAGAGTGTATATCTGCTAAGTCCACTTTTTGCGGGAATTGCGATAGTGGTATTATTGTTTTGTAAAAAAAAACCTTTATAATCTGATCAGATTATCTAACTCCAATGTATTGTAATATTCACAGTAATTTGATGCACGTAATTCTGCTAGATCCATGCGGTGCAAAACGAAAGGCGTAAACTTGCCAAGTCCGCATTGGTCAGCCATTCAATGTGGAAATGTCAAAGTAGCAACAAGTGTGTATAGAAAGAGGTTGGTTAATTGCCGATTTACATTAGTTGTGCATGTTTTACTTGAATAAAGAGTGTTAAATACATTAAAGGTAAGTGTGAGTTATTTAATTTACTAAGATTAAACTGTATTCATGGGTTTTGTTGTCAGTTTAAAGTTGTTACAGTATTTCACGTTCTTCTTCATGGAGTTAGCAGTTTTTCGTATTTACTTTAAATACTATTTTCGTACTTAGTCCATGTTACTACTTAACAATTTTACAATGTCTCTGTAACTTGTTTTCTGTTTAGATTAATCTTAAAATTTTTAATTTTCATAAAAGTAAGATGACTTTGTACATTTAATAAATAATTCATTGGGTTGTAGATGTCTCGTGCAAAAAAAATACTGGAGCTAGCCACTGCAAATTTTGAGAAAAATGAAAACTCTGTAAACATGGAACAGGAAACTAATTCTGACAATATATTGGCGTGTGAAGATTTGGATTTCTCCGAGAATTTCTCTGTTGTGGAAAATGTTGTTATAGAAATTACTAACGTGCCGAATCTGGTATTAAACAACAACGTGGAAAATTATTGTGGCCCAACCACAGACAGCTTATGTACTATAAATGATACAAGTGTCCATGAGGAAGATGTAACCTCTGTGTCTAGCGTGCAAAATAGTAAGACGGAGTCAGCTTGCCTGTCTCAGTATTTAAAGAATTCACAAATCGAAACAGCTGATCCTATCAGTGACGAAAGTGATGTGGACATGAGGATAGTCGCATACTCAGAACATTCTGATTCTGATATGTCGTTAGATTATCCCAAAAAAAGTAAAATTCGAAGGAAAAAGTTTCAAGTTAATAAAGAAACATGGGTTTCAGAAGAAAATAGAAATCTTAGGGAACGGGGAGTTCGGTATTTAGGACGAGGAAAAAAAGAGAATAAATGGATATATGACATTAAAAAACAACCACGTTCAATGAAACAAAGTTGTTCATGCAAAGAAACGAAGAACGGTCGCCTCAAATGTAGTTCGATTTCAGACTCAGACAAAAAAAATCTTTGATTATTTTTGGAGTTTATCATGGAGAGAGAAAAAAACATTAATCGACAGTATCGTGTCAACAATTCCTATAAACAGACCAAGAAATCGAAAAGAACCGGATGCTTCAAGAAGGTCTCAGTCAATTTTGTATCATTTAAGGTTTAATGATAACAACATACGTGTCTGCCATGTTATGTTTCTGAACACCTTATCTATAGGTAGAATGTCTGTGCTGGACTGGAAGCGTAAGTCAGGTCCAGGTAAAGAATTTACTAAGAAAACCAAAAAGCAAGATAAAGTGAAACCCTTTGAAAAAGAAAATAAAGAATTGACCAATTTTATAATGTCTCTTCCCACAATGGAGTCCCACTACTGCAGGGCTTCGACAAAAAAGAAGTATCTCCTGCCAGAGTGGCAATCAAAAAATAGCCTCTACAGATTTTATATGAATGATTGGTGTAAATCAAGAAATATATCACCGCTTTCAATTACAACATTTAATCAGGCATTAGACACACACAACATTGGTTTATTCCACCCAAAGAAAGATCAGTGCGAAAAATGTTCTGAATACAAAGTAGGACACGTATCTGAACATGATTACACTTTACATATAACTAAGAAGGAAGAGGCACGAAAAGAGAAAGAGAAGGACAAAGAAACGGAAAGGCTGGTGTTCACTATGGATTTACAAGCAGTGTTAATGGCTCCAAAATCAAAAATTTCTAGCTTGTACTACAAAACAAAATTGTGTGTGCACAATCTCTGTTTTTACAACCTAGGTAATAAGGACGGTTTTTGCTACATCTGGAATGAGACAGAGGGTGGTGTTAATGCGGAGGAATTCGCCACCATATGCGCTCGCTTCATAACTGATAAAGTTTTACCAGCAATTGACAGGGAAAATGATGAGGAACCGATAAAAATAATTTTGTATAGCGACGGTTGTACTTATCAGAATAGAAACGTTACTGTATCTAATGCTCTATTAAATGTTGCACTGAATGAGAAAATAACAATTGAACAAAAATACCTAGAAGTTGGGCATACACAAATGGAAGCCGACTCGATGCATTCAACGATCGAGAGATCTCTCAAGGACAAAATAATAAATGTGCCTGCAGAATATTATGGAATATGTCGTGAGGCTCGTAGAAATCCAAAGAAATATGATGTTACTTACCTAAATCACACTTTTTTTTAAAAACTTCAAACAAGTGGAATTCTTTAAGAGTATTCGTCCTGGGAAAAAAACGGGTGACGCAAAGGTAATAATCAAGTTTGCATTTATTTTTGAAAAGAAAAGAAAAATGTAGCAGAGATCTATTGCGATTTTATTTAGTTTTCTCTCTTATTTTAGGTTTTAGACATACGCGCTATCAGGTATAATGCAGAAGGTCAGATCTTTTACAAGCTAAGATTTTCTGAAGATTGGAAAATTTTACCACAAAGAAAATCCTTTGGCGTTAACCCTTGCCCATTGGATGTATTGGACCAGCTTCATCAACAGAGGCTAAAAATCAAACACAGAAAATTTGTCGACTTACAAATTTTGAAAAAGACTTTGGCTGATGATTATCACGCTTATTATGATGGATTGCCCCATGAAACCGAGTAATTCCTCAATGATTTATAACTAAAAAATTAATAAACATCAAAATTGTACTCCTTTTTTTATTTAAAACGTTTTAAAATACACAATGGAATTCGTTTCAGAAAACCTGCTAAGTCAACAAACTTTTGTCAAAAGTATAAATTTTCAGAGTAGGAAAGCTGCTATCTCCAAAAAACCTAAATAAAAAACACACAATACGTAAAATATACATTTTACATAATTAGGGTCGTAAAATAGATCACAATGCACAATCGGGGTTTTTAAATTTTTGGAATTCTTATTTATACACATTTTACATAGTTTTTTTTGTTCTCCTGTAAAATTGTTCAAAGTGGACTTAGCAGATCAACACTCTTACCCGACGATTTGTAAGATTATTAATATCAATCAAAGAACGAATGATTTACATAGCTAAAAGAAAGTGTACCAGTTTTTATTGAAATCAACTGTACCACAGGTCAGCTTATAGACTCCCGACTTACTTTCCTTTTTAACTCTATCTTTGTTATTTTTAATTAATTTACCGAGTGTGTTATTAGTTTTATAAGCAACGTTGACATTCAGTTTTCTTAAATTTTTGGCTATTTTGTATATAGGTTTACCGATGTATGTGAGGGTTTTATAATTAGATTCTTTCAAAGTGGTGTTTGGATATACTAACTGTATCGCTTTTTTGTGGCAAGTATTTTATCAATCATTATTGGGCTATAGCCATTGCTAATTGCTATCTGTTTTATTATATTTAATTCAGAATCAAAGTTGTCTTTAGATAGAGGAACGTTGATTAGTCTATGTATCATACTCTTGTATGCTGCTTGTTTGTAATTCAAAGGGTGTGTAGTAGTGTTGTGTATAGTAGTATCGGTATGAGTGCTTTTATGGTATATGGAGAATGTATGTAAGTTATTTAATTTTGAAATAGTTAGATCTAAAAAAGTTTATAGAATTGTCGTCCTTTATTTCCATAGTGAATTTTATATTCGGATGTAAATTATTAATGAATTCTAAGAATTGGTTTAGCTGTTCTTTGGTTCCTGTAAAACAAATAATTATGTCGTCTAGTTATACGTTTTGTCAGAAGAACTTAGTTTTTAAAAAACAATTTTTATTTACTAAATTACAAATAGTACAAAACGGAGATACAACAGCTCCGGCTTAAAGTTAAAATATATCTGACTTTATTCTAATTTGAGGGGTATATATATATTAATGGCTTTATCACGAAGGGAAGTCGTTATCGTCTGGGGATAAAGTGCGTCTCTAAGGAAGTCCGGTGTATAACTCCTCCATCCTTAGATTTTCAAGGGCTTGTTCGGGATCCAGGTTATATTTGGCTTGCAGGACCTTGAATTCTTGAGGGTCAAGTTTAATGAGGTGCCTTTTTGCACAAAGCAGTTGTCTGAGTCGTTGCCTAAAAATACATAAGAAAACAAGTATTGTTATACATAAAATAAGTAAGACAATCGTGGCTGTAATGTGGCAACGTTGACTTCGGGGGCTGCAAGTATGTGTTCTCGCTCCAGGGGGTTGTAAATCGTTTTTCAGCTTTTGTATATTTTCTAAATGGGTCGACTGGAGATGGATTTTTGTTTCTGGCTGAGGGATTTCCATATTAACTACTGGATTCTCTGTTATCTTGAATTTTATGTTGTTAGTGCTTATCAAGTTGTTGTCAATAATTATGGAACAATTTGACAGGATTATATTATTGTGAATAATTCCGCGTCGTATTATGACATTTTGGCATTTTTCAATAATTTCTTTTTTCTTAGAGAAGCTGGTTAATAGTCCATTGGTTATAAGCTTGTAGACATTTGTATTGATTGTTTTTGTAAATTCGCAGTTTTTGATATTTTGTAAATTACAGGTGTCTTCGTGCGATATTTGGCATATATATATTTGTGTAGTGGGTTGGCATTTGTCAGCCCATCTTATTTCGGCTGCATTTTCTAGGTAATGTTTGGCAGATGGTATCAATACTATCGACTGGTTATTTGGAACACGGTATATCTGTGATAATTTATAATGGGTAGGATTTAGGATGGGAATTTTAAGTACCATGACCAAAGATGTATCGATCGCTATTATACCGAATTGCGTGTGCTGTAAGATTTCGAATGGGTGCGTTAAATCATAGGACATAAGTGCACCTTTGTCGTATGCTGATAAAAGGTTTAAGTGAATTTCATTTAACTCTTTTAGTGTAATTATTTCTAAATTCGGAATGTTATTATTAGCAAGAGTGATGGTTCGTGAGAATATCAACCTGATTTTCAAACGCTTTTAAATTATCCCGTTGTATTTGAATAATATATAGCTGTTCGTTTTGAGATTTATAATTTGACATTATTGATAGTGTATAATTTTGGTTAAGTTCCAGGATTCTTAATTCGTCGTATAATTTATCAGTGATCTTCGAGAATAGCGTTACACTTTGTGATAGTTTTTTGTTTATAGAATTTTGATTTTTATAGAGGATTTCAACATTTTTGTTTATATCATTTAGGTCATCTTGGTCGAGATTTCCTGTGAAGAATCTAATTATTTTGCCTAAACCGTCAATTAAACTTCTTTTTGGTCGCACAAAGTTGTTATTTTGTGTTGTGGTGGTTAGTTTATTTACTTTAATTTCAATGTTTTGTAGCTCGCGTTGTAGTTGTATGCAACTAGCGCGATTAGGCCAATTCGATGGTTCTGTTGAATGTATGAAATTTTGTATATTACTTTTTAATCTTTGAAATCGCTCATTTAAAATTGAGAGGTCATAGGAGAAATAAATTTTATGATAGAAATTAAGGGTTTTTGCTAATCCTAGGTTTTCCTGGTAATATCCGTTAGTCTGAATCGGTATTATCTGAAGAGTCTGTGCTACCAAGATGGTGGACCTGTGGACAAGGATCTCGTCTTAGTCTTTTGATTTTTCTTACATTAATATTACTTAATTGGTTTTTGTTTTGTAACGTGGTTATCGTATTGTCGGTACAGTCAATTATTTTCTTTTTCTTGTATATGGGGGTGTCTTTGGGAATTTTTCCTCTGTTGTCTGTTCTTAAATAAATATCTGAATTATTGGATAAATTGATTTGTGTGTCGTTTTTCTTTGAGTTTTGTTTATCTAGAGCCTTTTGTTCTTTTAATTTTGCCTTTGTGTAAATATTTTCGATAAAAGGTTGTAATTCGCTTTTTCGCTTTTGATTATAATTCTCGTAAATGTTTTGATCTAATGAAAAACTAATTTCATGTTGGTAAGGGCCATATAGTATTGAAAAGGGGGAGTGTCCCGTGTTTGAGTGGATAGATTAGTTATATATCCAAATTGCGGTAATCATTTGATTTTCCGGCGATTCGCGTGGGTTTTTAAGGTTTATTGTTCTTAATCTTTCAAGTAAAGTAGAGTGTAGTCTCTCTATGAATGCGTTAGAGTTGGGGTTGTAGCTTGTGGTGTAATGTAATTCAATTCCTAAAAGTTCTAAATATTCAGATACCGTGTTGTTTTTAAATTCTGTACCTTGGTCGCAAACTATTCGTTTAGGTCGGTCGTGTTGTGAGATATAATGTCTTAATTTATTTAATATCTCTGGGGCACTAATACTCTTAACATGGTATGCTTGTGCGTATTTTGAAAATGCATCGATGATGGTTAGGAATTTCGAGCTTTGGTATGTAAAAGTGTCAATGTGAATCGTGTCGAAAGGTTTACTCGTAATCATGGGTCCTTTAAGTTTGGGGTCGTACGGGTTTCTTTCGTATTTTGATTGTAAGCATAATTCGCACTTATTAATGTATGATGTTATCATGTTTTTCATGTTTGGAAAATAATATTTTTGTTTTAAATGGTTATAAGTTTCAGTTATGCCAGTATGTGTTTCATTGTGATATTTTAAAATGATCTCTTTCTGTTCCTCCGACTGAATTATATCTTTTAGATATTGACTAGAAATGGTCATTTTTACACTATTGTTTAAGTTTTGTTTGAAAATAGTTAAACATTGTTTTTTCAAGCTTTCGTCAGGTATGTATAGGCAGTACGGAGTATTCGGGCCTATATAATTTCTACATATTTCCGAAATGTATTCGTCTACATTTATAGTGGGAATTTTAATTATTAATTGTGTTTTTGATTTTTCAAATAGGTACTGTCTTTCTGTAACTAGTTCTTCTAGTGTCTTATCCGCGAGGATAATTATGCGGTTTTTAAAGTGGTTTACGGGTAGCTCTGAAATTGGCACGACTAGGCCGTTGTCATCATTGTTTACTGAATGACAAGTCTCTAGGAGATCTACTACTACGTTTTCGTACTCGGGATTATTGTCTAACGAGGGGTCGTTAATCAAGTCTTCGATGGATATATTTTCTACGTCATTTAAATTTGGGACTTCATTAATCTGAGGGATTATTGATTCGGTTTCGTTAATATTTATTTCTATGCGTGATAGGGCGTCGGCTACGTAGTTTTCTTTGCCTCTTTTGTATTTTATTTCGAAATCGAATTCCTCAAGTTTTAAACGCCATCTGGTTAGACGCGAATTTGGTTCTTTGATTTTCGCTAACCAAACGAGGAGATTGTGATAAGTTTCAATGGTGAATCACTTCCCGAATAGGTATGGTCTGAAATGCATGCATGAATTCAAAATTGAAACCAATTCTTTCTCAATAGTTGAGTAATTTTTTTCGGCGGAGTTTAATGTCCGGCTGTAATATGCGACGAGTCTATTGTTTTGGCTAAGCACGGATCCTATGGCTACATTGCTAGCGTCTGTCGTTAATACAAATGGTTTATCAAAGTCGGGATATGCTAAAATAGGTGAGTTAATAATTGCTTCTTTGGCTGATTGAAAAGCGTGTTTGTAGTCGGGGTTATTAATGTCGATTTTTTCTAGTTTTCTTAAACATTTTGAAATTGGTTGGGTCATTTTTGCAAAATTGGGAATAAATTTGCGGTAATATCCTACTAAACCAAGAAACGATTTTATTTCTTTGGTTGTTCTAGGTATGGGGTATTTTTCTATAGCTTCGATTTTTACGGGGTTCGGGATTATACCTTCGGGTGTGATTACGTGTCCTAGGAAGGAAACTTCCTTTCGTAAGAACTCGCTTTTGTCTAATTGGATTTTTAAGTTTGTCTCGCGCAACTTTTGAAATATCTGTTTCAGGTGGTAAATATGATCTTGTAGTGATTTTGAAAAAATGACAATGTCGTCCATGTAAACAAAGCATGTCTTGAAATTCGCGAAGTACATTGTCCATCATTCTCTGGAATGTCGCGGGGGCGTTTCTAAGGCCAAATGGCATGCACAGGTACTCATAGTGTCCATTGTTTACCGTGAAAGCTGTTTTTTCAATACTTTCGGGGCTCATTTCGATTTGGTGAAACCCTTGTGCTAAATCGAGAGTTGTAAAGTACATGCATTTGCCAAGATTATCTAAGATTTCCTCGATTTTTGGTAGAGGGTATTTGTCCTCGACAGTTTTTTCATTTAGTCGTCTATAATCGATTACCATGCGAAATTTTTTCTTACCCGAGGCGTCAGCTTTCTTCGGCACTATCCATACAGGTGAACTGTAAGGTGATATGCTGGGTCTGATGATTTTATCGCGTAATAATTTCTCGATTTGTTTTTGAATTTCTTCTTGCATGTTTCTAGGATGTCTGAAGGACTTAGTGAAGATTGGTTCATTATCGACTGTTCTAATATTATGCTTGACTTGGTTAGTAAAACTTAGGTCGCAGTTTTCGTTATAAAAGCAATCTTTAAATTTATAGCAAAGGTCAATAATTTTTTGTCTTCATCGTTTAGATGCTTTGTTCGAATGATATCTGCAAATTTTAATTTGTGAATTTCATTTTCGGGTGTTACTTGTTCAAAACAATTTATTGGTAGAACCTGAATTCTTTCTTTAAAATTAATTTCAATTTCTTGCGAGTTTTCTAATGGGATTTTTGCAAAACCGTTTTGAATAATGGCGAGACATTCTGGAATAATAATTCCATTTTCAAGCGTGGTTTCGGGAATGTAAATTTCGCCGTACTCTATGCTTGTAGGTACTAGTATCTCGTTAGTAATAATTGAGTTGAGATTTAATTGCATGTCGTTGTATTCAAGGTAAAAAGTATTAAGGTGTCGTTAATTTGTAAACTTTTGTCTTTGTAATTTATGCTTGCATTTAGTTTATCTAAATCTTTTGAACCTATTAATACGTCGAACCGTTCATGCCAGGGAATTACGCGTATTTTTATGTTATTATTTATTCCTAGTTCTTCTAATAATTTAAGTTTTAGGTTTTGGTCAGAATGAATAGTTTTGTATAAGCCTGTTACATGAAATTGTTCTTGAAGAAGATGTTGCCTGAAATTTCTAATTTTATTAGGGTTAATAATCGAATCGGTTGCACCTGTATCGATTAAGACTTTTAAGTTTTTGTCAGGTAAATAAAAGAAGGGTAATTTTGAACCGTAGCTTATATTATTTAAATCGATGGTGGCGGTTCTGAGGCAAGTGTTTGAAAATTTTGATCTGGTTCGATATTGTGATAATCATTTTCTGGAATGTTTACATAGTTAGGCTCAATTTCCGCGTTGCTTATATTCGCGCTTTCGTCATAGCAGTAGAATTGTTCGTCAGTTTCGAAATTTTCGGCTTCCATATTATGTAATTCTCGAGAAACAAATGTTGGTCGATGGGATGAAGTTTGAAAATTTCTAGAAGGTGGTTTTATGCTTGATTGTACTGACATAGGCGTTGGTTTATAAAAGTTATGAGAATTTTGCTTTTGCACTTGTGTGCGTTGCGGTGGGCCGAATACTTGTCAGTTTGTTGGGAAAATATTTCTTTGTGGGATTGGTTTGTTAATATCCCCAAATAGTTTCGCATTATTAAAGTTATTGCTAACCTGCTGTGAGCGGTTCGTGTTATAATTGAACGGTGCAGGTTCACTTACTGTACGGGGTGCTTGAGGCTGATTAACAATACGTGGGGTGTTATTGATACGCGGTGTTTGTATATTTTGTGTCGGTCTTGAATTAGAAAAATGTAATTGTCTAATAAACGTCTGTTTGTTGTCGTAGTGTTGACATTTTAATAAAGCATTTTCAAGATTATCGGCTGGTGTGTTTGATAGCATTGAACGATAAGGTTCTCGAATACCGGCTTCGAATTGTTCTAAAGCTTGCGTTTTTGCTTCGTTAATTTTGTAATTTCTAGTATTTTCGTCTTCGATGTGAATTTGATAATATTGGGTTAACGAATTTTGAGCTTCCATGATTCTGTGGTAAAATTGCGCAATGGGTTCGTTTGAAAATTGTTTAATTTGTCTTAAATCGGATGTTAATAAATTTTGATCTCTTTGGTCTCCGTAATATTTTATTAACGCGGCTTTAGTGTCAGGCCAATCGTCAGTGTTTTCTGAATAAACATTAGATGCGGCAAGACCTTTGATTTTTTCTAATATATTTCGTGAATTAAAATTTTTTGGAATGGTGTTAAGGCAAATTTATTTAGTGTACTAATATGTTTTTCTACTTTAGTGATAAATAACGGTAGGTTGTCGTTGTGGTTAAATATTGGTAGTTTTTAATAATTCTGAAATATCACTGGTAGTAATTGCAGCCATGCTGTTAATATTTTCTAGCGGGATTTCTCTAGGACTTTCTAAAATTATACTGTCTAATATTTCTAAACTAGAACTCGCGCTTGAGTTTGAAATTAAATTGATATTTTCACTAAGTGATTTTTGCTCTTTACGTATTTTATACGGGGAAAATTTGAAATTTTTATTTTCAATAATCTCTATATTTACGTTGTTTTTTGACATGAAAATTACACTTTTTGACGAAAACGTCAATGGTCACACTACTTAATTCTAAATTAAAAATGAGGATAAGGTGATCTACCTACAGGAAGATGATGGGAGATAGCATTGCCAAACCCCGAGTCTTCTGTGTCGTGTTGATGCCTTATTTTCTCGCACTCGCTGAAGGAGTCGTCCAACGAAGGTCTGCACTGAAGGAGATTCTTCGGAGGTGTTCACTGAAGGAACGTAAGCCAGGTGAATAGTACACAAAGGATTGAAATCCACCAGGAAGATTTCGAATAGCACTTTTTGTTTGTTGCCTCAACTTCTTCTTGTTGCACTATCCTGTTCGCAGCGCCAGTTATACGTTTTGTCAGTAGAACTTAGTTTTTAAAAAACAATTTTTATTTACTAAATTACAAATAGTACAAAACGGAGATACAACAGCTCCGGCTTAAAGTTAAAATATATCTGACTTTATTCTAATTTGAGGGGTATATATATTAATGGCTTTATCACGAAGGGAAGTCGTTATCGTCTGGGGATAAAGTGCGTCTCTAAGGAAGTCCGGTGTATAACTCGTCTACATATCTATACCAATATATGAAATTATTTATATTTTTATTACTATGTATTTCTTTTTCTAAGTGATCCATGAATATTTCTGCTAAAATCGGGCTTACGGGATTTCCCATTATTAAGAAATCGGTACCTACATAAAATTCACCATTGAATTGAAAATAATTTTGGTTTAAACATATTGACAGCAGATATAAGATTTCGGACTTTATAACAGGGTTCGTGTTATTTATCTAATAAATGTTTTATGACTTGTACAGTATCGTTCAAAGGTATGCTAGGGAATAAATTTTGAACGTCGAATGAAATAAATTTTGAATTATGTGGTAATTTTATATCTTGTATTTTATTAATTAATTCGTAAGAATTTTTAATAGAAAAAGTTGAACAAAACTTACATACATCTTTTATTAAGTTTATTAACCTAGTGGAGAGTTTAGTTGAGGGTGCTGTAATAAAGGAGACAACGGGGCGGATGGGAAAATTATTTTTATGTAATTTTATAAGAGAGTAAAGTTTGGGAGGTTGTGGATTCATTAGTGTTAACACGTTAACTGCTACCTTATAATTTACATATACACCCCCATGCGGTACTTACTTTTTTTAATTTTGTTTGTAAAATTTTTTCGTAGTCTGATGTAAATATGTTGACCAAACAAATAATTTAAAAATTAGGGTTCAAAGGGCTATGACGGCCAAAGCCGTTTTATTTAGAAGAGTTAACTATGAATAAAAAACTAAAATTATATAGTTGAAACATAAAAACTTACGTGCCTACTTTATAAACTACATGACACAGTGGGACCTACAAGCACAAAAAAACGAATGATTCTTACTACAAACTAATGAAATAAATAGACGGAACAAAAAAAGGCCATTGGAAACTTCACAAGTTTTGGTGATACAGTGTGAAACATTCATCTAGGCATAAATAGGGTGCATTTCTGCAGGCAGGGCAATGGTAACTTGTGTCTCTCCTTATTTTTCGGATATTGAAGCAGTAAGTGCACCTCCTTGAAATCGCTTTACCTCGAGGTCTTTGAGGGTTCTTTTTAGGATGATGGGTGTTCTCACGAAGACCTGGCGCTGGTCCTGTGGCTTCTGGAACTAATCCTCCGACTATTTGTAATCGGAAGTCATAAATCGACATCCTTGAATTGGTAAATTTTTTGAATAATAAGTACGAATTTAATAGTAACATTTGGAGAATATGAAATCCGATTTTTTTGTACCAGCGTAATGTCTTCCTTTCGCAAGGATAATAAGACATAAGCTGGTTCTGCCGGTCCACCCCTCCCATATACTTATTATACATATAAATGGGCAGGGGTTTTTGTCTTTCTCTCTCGATTTTATCACGATACGTTACCATTTCGTTTGTAAATTCTGTGGAAATGTATGCTACATCCCTTTTGTCACGCCATTTTCCAACTAAGACCCCATTGCTGTATCGAGCAATTGTTTCACCCGCTTTCAATTTTTGGCTTTTCACTTCTTGTGGCGTGTGTTTGCGGTCAACCCGCAGCGTACCCGTGCAGTAAGTTTGACGGTCCAATAGTTTGATAGCGAGGTCATAAGAATTATAGAAATTGTCCATATAAATAGAGTGGCCAACATCTAACCAATTCTCCATCAAATGGAGAACTACGTTGGCAGCGTGGCCTTTCCCCCCAAAATCATTCAGCTGTCTGGTATAAACAGCAAATTTTATATTAGTGCCGTCAGGTTCCGTGACGATATATAATTTTTCGCCATACTTATGGCGTTTATTTTTTATATATTGTCTGAAGGTCAATCTTCCCCTCCATAAGACCATTGACTCATCTAATGATAACATTTTGTCGGGATAATACGTATCAGCCATTTTATTGTTGAAGTAGTCGATGAGAGGACGAATTTTGAACAGCCGATCAGTTGGCTTAGGCTGGCCATCCTCGGGGTTACGGGCAAAATGGAGGCACCTACATTTGTAATAATTCTTGTTATTTGCATAAATAAATTGGACTTACCCACCTCAGAATCAAAAGAAACCTGTCCGTGCTCATAGCCGATGAAAAAACGGCATGTTAAAAAATCTTGAGGTCTTCCAATAATCTTGTAGTCTAGAGTAGGGGTCTTATGCCGGTGCTACGCCTCCCCCACCACTTTATATGACGTCAAAGCGTGACCTTGGATGACGTCACACCGACGTCGCCCCCACCATTTTCTATGACGTCACAGCATGACCTTGAGTGACGTCATACCACTTGACCTCGAGAGGTAAGTGTATGTAGTAATAGGATGGGTGGGGGGTATAATGATGTGATGTGTTAACTCTAAGTACTAGTGTGGTGGGGGCAATTCTATAGCTATAAAAGAGAGAGGAGTTTTCATATACGCAATTTTAAACTTAGCCTCCTACAGTAAAGAAACGTAATGTATATGTGTATTGCTTGTGGTGCGAGTTTTACGCGAGGTGATAATTTGCGGCGTCATCAGAGACAGACATGTAAGAATTTAACAAATAACGAGAATGGTCCTCCAACAAAGCAGTGTAAACTGGATTCATATCCTTCAGCATATACAAGTTTGCAAACATGCAACTGCTGTAATGTAACAATTCCTGCAAACCAGATGAATTCACATAAAAGAGCACTGCAGCATAGGACAAATTCTTGTGCTCCCTTGATGGATGGTGTACAAGTAATCCAAAGTGCTTTCAAATGCAGGATTGTGAGCTACAGGGTGTATAGGGAAAACAATCACTTAGACTATATTATGTTTTTTAACGAAATGAAACAAAAAGTTTTGAATTTACTCGAAGAGCTGGTCAGAATTCATAAAACGATAAACGTAAACATGGAAACTTTTGGCAAGTACATATTACAAACGCGGAATTTAGCCGATATTAAAACGTTTAATACACCCAATAAAATTTTGGATCAGGGTATGGATTTCAATTCTCTTTTCGATGATTTTGTGGATACGATGGTTATGCAAACTTCAGAATTTCAAGAGCGTGATTCAGGTGTGTAAATATTTATCCATGTGGTAATAATGATTTTATTATTATTTTTTAATTTCTTAGGATGGGCCCTCGAACAAATTATGTTTGTTGAAGTTAATATTAATAAGTATAGTCCCGTTGGCGGATCGTCATATATGAAGCTACCGAAATTCATTGAAAATAAGAAAGCAGTAATAAATATTGAAAATCAAGATCAATGTTGCTTTGCGTGGGCTGTGACCTCAGCTTTTTACCCAGCAAAAGGCCGAACAACTGATATATCATCATACTCCCATTATTCTACAGTTTTAAATTTGACAGGTATGAATTTTCCAGTAAAACTGCGCGATATTTCAAAATTTGAAGAGATGGACAATATTTCAATTAATGTTTATGGGCTTGAAAGCAAATTTGAGAACAACAAAGTAAAGTACGAAATTGTTGGACCTTTACGCTACTCTGAAAAAAAATTATTTATGCATGTAAATTTGTTATTAGTTTCCGGTGAATGTGGTATGAATCACCACTGTAATACCACCTGTGCTAACACTCACTATTGTTGGATTAAAGATTTGTCCAGATTGGTTTCTCACCAAATTTCAGCTCATGAGCACAACAAATATTTTTGCGTCTGTGGCATATGCGAGAAACCATTCGAGGTAGTGGATACAAAAGTTAGAGATCATTGCCACGTAACTGGTAAAATAAGGTTTGGTGCCGCACGTTCTATCTGCAACTTAAATTATAAACTGCCAAAATCCGTACCTATTGTATTTCACAATATGAGTGGTTACGATAGCCACTTATTTATAAAAGAGCTTTGTGCTCATAGGGATAGAGTTGATGTAATACCACAAACCAAAGAAAAATATATATCGTTTACGAAACATTTGTATATGCATGATTACGTCAACCGTAGAGGAGGAAACGAGAAAGAAATTTTTACAGTTAAGATTTATAGATAGTTTCAAGTTCTTGTCGACATCATTTCAAAATTTGAGCGAACATTTACCTATTGATCAATTTGTAGAAACGAGAAATTTCTTTCCAGATAATGAAAAATTCAGTATAATGAAACGGAAAGGTATATTTCCATACAGTTTCGTGGATAACTTAAAGAAATTAAATAACACAGATCTGCCTTCCAAAGAGGAATTTTATGACAACTTAAATGAAGAACATTATTCGGATCTATATTTAAAATCGAATATATTACTGTTATGTGATATATTTGAAAATTTCCGTACAATTTGTTTGGATAAATATAAACTTGATCCTGCTCACTATTATACAGCTCCTGGATTATCATGGGATGCTATGTTGAAACTAACTAGGATAGAATTAGAATTGTTAACGGACATAGATATGATCAACTTTTTTAAAAAGGCAATTCGAGGAGGTATAAGTCGATGTTCAGAAAGGAAACATATTGCAAATAATATTTTTCTCCCTAACTATGATCCGGAAGAACCGACATCATTTATTACATATTTAGATGCTACAAACTTATATAGTCATAGCATGTCACAGGTTTTACCAACAGGTGGATTTATATGGTTGTCTGAAAATGAAATTATCAATTTAGATATTTCAAATTTATCAGATGAAAGTCCACATGGGTACGTTCTAGAGGTGGACGTTCATTATCCTCAAGAATTACATGATATGCATTCAGATCTTCTCTTTTTGGTGGAAAATATTATTCCATCTGAATCAAAATCAAAGATTTCAAAATTAATACCAAATTTTAATGACAAGAAAAAGTATACTGTTCATTATCGAAATTTGAAGCAGGCTGTTAGCAATGGATTAATAGTAATGAAAACACACAGAGTACTTAAATTTGATCAGTCACCATGGCTAAAGAAATATATCGATTTAAACACAGAAATGAGAAATAAAGCTACAAGCAAATTTGAAAAGGATCAGTTTAAATTAATGAACAATGCACTAATAGCCCGTCCAAATTTTAAAACGTGTTCAATTTTTTCTGAGGATTTTGTTGCGATCCAAATGAGTAAATTAAAGGTACACTATAACAAACCAATTTACTTGGGTTTTTCTGTTTTGGAGTTGTCCACGACGATTTTATGTAATTTTTTCTACGGTTATAAAAAAAAATTTGGTGATAAAGCTTCCTTGCTTTACACAGATACTGATTCTTTAATTAACAAAATTTTTACGGATAATTTTTACGATTTTATCATACAAAACCCAGACAAATTCGACACTTCCAATTATGACAAAGGAAATAAATTTAATATTCCGAAAAGTCAATCAATTTTAGGGAGAATGAAAGATGAGTTTCCGGCGGACCCCATTATTAGTTTCTACGGTACCGGAGCAAAAGCTTATTACGTACAATCTGTGGGTAATAAACTAAAAAAAGCCAAAGGTGTAAAGAAGTCTGTTAACAAAAGATGATTATAAGAAAATTGTCGGTTTAATATTGAGAATATGAACACATTTAGAAGCGATATGCATGATATTTATACTGAAATGAAAAATAAAGTCGCATTATCTCATTATGACGACAAACGTTTTGTAATTCCCAACACCACAGACTTTACCATGGGGGCACAAGATATATCATTTTTTCAGAGTGAACCTGAGCAAAATTTAGAATGGTTAATTTCAGCCATCAAAAGTGTCGAAAATGATAAGTGGAAAAATAATTTGGACGCTTTACTCACAGCAATAGATGAGTTAGATCATTAAAAAAAATAGTTCTTTAATATAGCATGCCTCAAAACTTCAAAAATATCTTACTGGAAAATTCATCCCAATATAACACACAAAAAAAGATGTAATGTATTAATAATTATTCTTGTACAAATTATTAGTAAGTAGAAAATTTTTAAAAGGGGGTGAGCACACATTTTTTCGATTAAGAAATTATAGGCTTATATATATTGGTAAATTAATGTACACCTGATTTTATATCATATGTACTTATTGTATTTATGTTACGATAATAAATAGAAAGAAATTTACTACTTTATTCTACCACAAAAAAAGTACAGTTAGAACATAGAAGTTGATACTATATGGTATTTTTAAAGTCTTCACTTCACATTTGGGGCTAATACGATCATTTTTTAAATTTTGCGGTATAGGCATGAACATTCTTCTAGCTCACATCAAAATGCTAAACAATTATTCGTCGTGTTGTTTTATGGGAAGGATTCTACCATAATATAGTAGTTGGTGTTGTTGAAGTCCAAGAGATGCCGCTATAGTTTGCAAACTAATGCACACATTGATGAGTAAGATGTCGCTTCAATCGGTTAAAGTTATTTCTTACTTTGTGGTATAAGTTCACCTCAACCAAATGGGAATAAAGAGTGGGGGAGGTAGTGGGGTTAACGCTTGGCGTCAATTTCTGACGTGAGTTCATTTGGACCAATGGAAACTAAGAGTGGGTGGAGTAGTGGGGTTGAAGCTTGGCTTCCTTTAGCGGCATGATATCATTTAAACCAATGAGGGCATAGAGTGGTCACCCCTCCTCTAGTAGTGGTAAGAGTTGGAGGGGGCGAGAGTGGTGTAGTACTCGTTTGAGACGCTACTAACTTTCTTTTCTCCTTCAGCAGTCGTGTGCGGTGCAAGTGTTTTAAAATTGTTTGTGTTTGTTCAATTTTATACCTGTAATTATTAACATGGTTGGTGAGTCTAAAAATCTTTTTAAAAAAGTGTCTGGTGCTAGCCGTAAACGCAAGATGCAAGATCTATCTGCTACACCCAGTGTAAATATTATATCTGATGTGCAGATATTACCTGGGGCATTCAGATGGGTGATGCAGATAATGCTCAAGTTCTACCCGGGTGCCTGATACTGTGGTGTTAGAGCGGTACCAAACAAATAGTGGTGTTGGCAGTAGTATTGAGCATACAAGCGCGGACGGACAACACCAGGCTCTATTACCCGTGAATTTTATGCATGATGAGGTGGCAATTCCAGTGTTACACATATCGCAAAGCGATTTCGGCTGCGAAAGCATTAATGCATTATTAAGGTTTAACTTACCTTGCATTGATGATTTTGACGCCGATTTTCGAAGCATTGTGTGTGACATTGCACTTGACCAGGCAGGTTCTACTTTAGAAACAGCAGCTTTAGCAGTAGACAATCCTACAACTAAAGTTGAACATTCTGTTTCTAAAGTAGAACTAAAGAATACTCAAAATGACATAAAATCCACGGCCCGCAAACTGATGAATATGTCTTCTGGCGCATCTCGACGGCCTTTATCGCCAATTTTAATAAATTCAAGCGATGATGACGACTTTGTACCTATGTGTAATACAAAGCCGCCATCATCTGCAAAGAAGAGCAGGGCCCCGATTTCAAACAGTAAAAGAGCTGCTCAAAAAAAAAACAAATAATAAATGCAACGTCAAAAACCCAAAAGAACTTATGTTACAGGTAGGATTTTAAAATCTTACCTGGAAGAAATGCGGGTACCTGCTCCTCTAAGCCCTATTGGTGACAAGGTCAAGTTAGAGTCATCTATCTTGTCCTTACCCACTACTAGGGCGCATACTGCAAATAGCGCTGGCAACATTGCCTTAGAACAATCAGGTACATCACTTTATGTAGATAACAGTGCCAGTTGTTCCAAGACAGTGTTGCCATCATCGAAATTAAATGTGGCGATAAAGTCGGCAACAATAACAGCAAGAGATTGTGAATTCTGACTCTGATTCAGAATCACTTGCTCTGTCTCAAGTGGAGCACACTAATGTAATTGCAGGATTCCTAAAATTAGTGGGCGACTTTGAGAATAAAAAAGAGCGGCTTGAGATGCTTATTCAAGAGGATGATCGCCAATACAATTTAATATAGAATATATGTAGTATTGGCGATAATCATATGGCGAAGTTGGAAAAGGCTGTTGAAGAGCAGAAAAAAATTCTAGAAGAACAAGATCGTCTTCTAGAATCTCACAAACAACGAATGTTCTCTCACAAAACTAAAAAAGATGAGCACTTCAAAAGCCTTAACCAACACCGCAAAGAATTGGATAAGCATCTCAAACAAATGAAACATATTCGACAGTTATGCGGGGATGTATCAAAAAAGATGAAATAAACACACTTGCACTCCTATATTGACTTCTCTTATGAAATGTGTATATTTGTAAAGTTTTAGATTTAAGATTAATTAGTCGTATATAGTTTTAATGGTTTAGAATATTTAATATTGTAATTGTATATATATGTATATATGAATGTATGAACTATACAAAATATGTTTAAGTAGATTAAGTTAGTACAAATAGTAAAAATGTAAAACAAAGTATTAATTGTATTTAAATAATAAAAATATAAAAAAATAATAACTCATTTAAAAAAAAAAAATTGGAAAAATATGAGAAAAAATCTGGTGGAAAAAAGTGAAAAAAAATTATAATCAATAAAAAAATCATAAAAAAAAATGTAAAAAAAGAAAAATATATATAATGTAGGAAAATATAAATAGAAAAAAAAGGTTATTAGGTTAGACTAATCTACGTTGGGCTAGGTTAGGGTTAGGTTAGGTTAGGTTAAATTAGGTTAGGTTAGGTTAAATTAGGTTAGGTTAGGTTAGCTTAGGTTAGGATAGGATAGGTTAGGTTAGGATAGGTTAGGTTAGGTTAGGTTAGGTTTATATGCACAATAACAAGTAATAATGCGAGAGTAGCGAAACGTACTCACATACCAGCGAGCTTCGCTCGCTGGTGTGTGTGCGTACAGCTCGCTTCACTCGCCTGACCCAGCCCAAGACGCACGCTTCGTGGCAATTGAGACCGTTTCCTGGCACAAAAGATAAGAAACTGCGCATGCGCGAGCGCATGCGCAAAAGCACTCATGAAAAAATGCGTTTATCCCCACAACTGCGCATCCGCGAGCGCATGCGCAAAAGCACTCTCATGAGAAAAAATTCTTTTATCCCCACATTTTCACTGAAGTACTTTTTAACATAATTTTGTACCTCATGCATAAGTTTGTTATTTATATTTAATAATTTTTATAAAGTTAATGGTTTTACAATATTTTTCTATACAAATATATGTACATATTGTTCACACATAAGTTTATTATTTATATATTTAGATGATTTTAATATAGATATTTATATATTTAAAAAATAAAAAACTACATTTATTTTTTATGTAACATATTTTATTATAATAAATCTTAACAGTAAAAAAAATATTATCTAAACTATTTAAAATACATATAAAAATTATAAATTTTCATCATCTGATGTCTCATCCTCCTGGTCCGATGATGTTGAATCTTCATGCCTATGAATAATTGGCACCGTCTCCACTGACCATGCTGATGGTGATGTTGGTCTGGAGTTGCTGTTATTTGACTCTCCATCTATCGACCATGTTGGAGATGATCTGTTCCACCATTCACTCCTGTCCGGGCCCTCTCCATCGTACATCATGCCCCTTTCACCAAACCATGTTGGAGACGTTGCCCATTCGCTTCTATCTGGACCATCACCAACATACATCAGCTCCATTATCTCGCTATCGGTTGATCCCGTTGGTGACATTGGTTCGGCGTCGGTGCTGGAGGAGATTGTGGTATCTTGAACAGCGTCCATAGTTTATCTCAAACGTTGGGAAGCAACTAAAGAAGGTCAGTAGAGGAGTTCATTATATATTGCACTGAAAGGCGCCAATCTTCGTATACCAATATATTTTGCTCTGATTTCGGACTCAGTTGGTAAGTCAGCAACATCGGCTACAACTCCATCATCCATATCCTCTTCTACGTTGTTTTCTACAACGACTTCTTCCTCGATGTCCACCACATCATCGTCGTTTTCTTGCTCACCCCACACATTGTTTTCGATGTTTTCACCAGCTAACCAATTTAGAAAATGCAAGTCTGCTACACCTCCTGGTACACCAGCCATTTTTTCGACTTTTTTTTGTTAATTTAAATAGCAAATGTTTAACTCGTGCGTTGAAATTCAACTGATTTGGTCTCAGACCTCCTCCGCTTTTATATTATGTAGCCTGTGACGTCATTACAACGAAACGTCTGGCCTCACCAACTTCTACTTCAACGAGATGAGGTCCCAGAGGAGTTTAGTTATTATTCAGATTTGATACATACTAATTCGATACTTTAAGCATTAATAACCTAAAATACCATTTGCAAAAGTATGGAAGTCTAAACCAGTAATTGCAGTGTACCCATACGCCATTAATTCATGTACTGGATTGTGTAGTACATGTGTATTGGAGAATCCAGTGCAGATCAGAGAAACTCGGAGAAGCTGTTCAAGTGAAAACAACACACAAACATGTCGGAAGTGCATGCAAGAAATGAGAACACACACGAACTTTGGGATCTGCAGAAACGTGTGTGAATTATGTAAACCAAAACAACATCCATTAAGACAACGGTGTCTGTCCTGTGATATATATTTCGATGACCGCTGGAACAATGTATGCAGCGAATGCAGATCCAATAGGAAATTGTGCGCAAAAGTTGGTCATTTGTATAGAGATCAGGCACATCATGATTCGACGTGTTGGTGTGAGAGCTAAAATTCTAGGCTGAGCTAGACATTCAACAGCCAACTACTCCAATTCTACAATCTAATTATTGTGTATTTATTGTAATGGTATTTATTTATTTTGTTGAATAAAATGAATTTACAAGAATTTGTTTCTATTTTACAACTTTTAAAATAAAATAATGTAGTATTAGGATAGTAAATAAAACATGCATTCATGGAATTATGTGTTTATTATTTGTTTCTTATATATAAATAAAAATATCTGTTGACTATAGCTATACATACGCTATTATTTTTTGTGTAAAATATAATAAAGTACAGTTATTACACAATGGCACTTTTATCAATCCACGAGTTGTTTTCCTTGGATAATCCAAGCCATTTCACAAAAAACTTATTTCCTCTCTTCCTTAAAACCTTCTCTACTAGATACACATCAGGGTATTTAGTTTTAGACTGTCGGTTACACACGTTTTTGTATTAGTGCATCAGAGCACTTAACGTGAAAAAAAGTTTCAAGTAACAGACAGTCTAGAACATTTAATAAAAAAATTACAGAGGTTTATCAAAATTTACGTGTACTGAAAGAATGAAAAAAAAATTCAATAACTCCAAAACGGCTGGTTTTCTCGAAATTTTCTGTATCATCAAAATTACTCATAAACTATCCCTTAATCACATGAATCATGTTTCAAGGTTCCAGCCGTCGAAAAATAATTTTGCATCGAAGCGCCATCTCTGTGAACCGTACAGAAAAAATTCTAGCTACAGCTATTTAAAGCCTCTTTTGGTATCGATCATCCTCCATTTACAAAAATTAAATATCATTATTTTCCAAGATAATGGCCCGGGGATTTTTAACTGAGACACCCTGTATATTACAATTATACAGTATAGGAAATCGTGTACCTAGGGGCTCGCTTTTATGCAAGTGCGTAAAGGACAAAAATATAAAAAGCCATGTACGAGACGAAAAGAGATGTAGGTATACATCGGCGTTGCTGGTTATTCGGTATCCTCTATTCCCTCTCCTTTGCCACTGTAAGAAACCGAGAACGAGGTAGCCTGCCGGCAACAGTGTTTCTGTCGCGTATATGTCTTTGCCATTTTTATCTTGTGCGCTCGCTTGAAGCGACCCTCTAGGTACAGAATTTCCCAAGCTGTATGATAACCAATAGTATTGTCTCACTCACTTTAAAATAGGATTTATAAGGACTATTCATGGCCGGGTGTTCTAAGAGGCCCTCATTCGGAGACTCCTCAGAGAATTCTAATGAATCCCGTTGGCCATCGTTATCCACTTTCTCTCCTATTTTCGAGCGTATTTTTATGGTTTTTAAACACCTGGTGTCTCCGTCTGACGCAAATCCCTCAATCTGTATTCCATGTATTTTTGCCTGTTCCTCTAAGTGTTTCCATCTACGGTTGACATCTTGGTAGGTAAATTTGTTGTCAGATCCGAAAATCGTCAAACAAAAAGCTGGCGCTTTTTCATTGAGTGGCTGAGCCATGAATACATATGCATTATTACTGATCACTTCATTTCTAAAGGCATTTTTAATGTCTGTGACGGAGTTAACCAGATATTTTCCGGTAAGCGGAAAGCCAGTTTTCTTGCAAAGTGGTAACAAGAAGCCAATCATTTGATTCGACTTAGGATCGTAATGTATTCGTTTCAAAATTGCAGTTTGATCCTCACTTATAAAAACCTTCAACGGAAGATTTCTTTTTGATAGATATGTTTTCAATTCTGCAAACCTAAGGTGGCCTTCGTTGATGTCTGTACACTTATTTAAGCTCCTGTTGATGGTTTTGATAGAAGGCAATGAATCTCTTATATTTTGATACAAGGTTTCATACAGCAGGCGACCACCAATTATGAAAATATACAGACTGAACTGTTTTAGTGGTTCGTTAAATCTGTTGCCATGTAACTTTACTTGACTATTTTTTATGACTGTTTGCCTCAAAATATTCAACAACCCTACACTCTCGTCAGTGCTGGAACTGGTTGAAGGCTGGATTGAAAGACTTAAATTCGACTTTAACTTAAAATACTCCTGAGAACGTTTTAAAAGATCTTCTCGAAGATCTTGTTTGGCTGCAGACTCTTTTTCTAATAGATTTTGTATATCTTTAAAAACGGTATAAAAGTCAGTTAATTTTGTTTGATTTTTATTTGAAGCAACTGTAGTCAGTTTTCGGATGTTTCGTTGTTGGCGACTTTCCCTGTTGACCTCGGAGCTGACCAAGGGGTTGATGCCGTAAATTTCTTGAGACGCTAAAATTCTGGCAGAGATGTACGCCGAACTAGTCTCCTCATTTACACCCCGCCTTCATGAAAAAAATAATTCGTCTTGCATATCACAATGAAGTTCACTTATTCCATTTTGGGTTGCAGCATATGCAGTATCTGATGTGAAAATAGACTCAGCACCATGTTCTCCATTATTCTCGGGGTTGTTATTTAAGGCATTAGAATTGTCTTGTCGACGAGAGTTTTCAATATTATTCAAGGAACTATATTCATTATCATTTGAGGGATTCATTACTATGAAAGAGAGCAATGTTGAATTTCACTTTGTGATTCCCTTTCATGAGCTTTTTTTTTGCAAATCTGGCTTAAAATGCGTTTTCAGGTGTTTGTTGAAATTGGAGAGCCCACTTTTTACCATATCTATTCACGGAGCTAGACACTTTGGAGATAAAATCACATACTGGTATCGGGCATGCTATCTTTGCAAAAGAAAAGTCAGGCCCGTCGCCAATTACAGTTGTAGTTATATTGGCGATGTCAGAGTCTATGTTTTTTCCGAATGAAGAGTACAATTTTTCAACATATCGCTTGCAAACGTTTTTTAAGTGCTCCATTATTTTATTTTTTCTTTTTCTTGATTTCTCTCACCTTGACTTCCATCGTTAATTTCTACCGTATCTTCCAATGATTCCGGACGTATAATATTTTCGAGAGTATTGTCTAGTGTTTCACTTGTATTTGTTTCTGTTTCCATTTGACTAGAGCTATGAATTTCCATTTGAGTAGAGTTATGAAGTAACTGCATGTTGGCTGTTTTGGACGTTCTTTTGCTACTTTTATTTATTTTATAGTTGCATTTGCACTTACTATTACCAGAAATGTCGTTGTTGTCTATTTTTCATTTGAGTGATACTTTATATCTGTTTTTTTTTGTGACGTCAGCTTTACAAATTTCAATTAAAGACATTAACAGTTTTTTGTGTCCCATTGGTATTTGGTATAAAGTCATATTTTCTAGGTAAATACCATACAGCTCTTCTTTTTCCTCAACACTTTTGTTTGTAATTAATTTCGGTAAGACTTCCCTGGCAAAATCTTCCATTGCACAAATGTCGTCATTTGTCATTTGTGAAATTGATCTACAATTGTCAAACCCTTGGTATAGTAATAACTTTCCTATATTTTTCGGTATGAAAAGGTCTGAGCCAACCTCGGCCAGAATGGTTTCAATTTGATCCATATTACTCCAAGCGAGATCCAAATTATAGCTAAAATAGAAACATGATCTTACAGTTTTTCCAAATTAGTTCTATTCTTATCTACGTCCTGAGAATTATAACTGGACTACAATTTCGCAAATTTTACATAGCGCGTGTAAAATATGACTAGAAAAACTACGGTTTACAGAATATACAAATTAATTATTGTTGAAATAAAAACCCAATAATAAGCGAGAGGCAGTCTATTAAATAAACATGTAATTTGTATGATAAGTTTTTCTGATCATTTAAGGTGAAATACCATTCAAAATATCTGATGTGGTCATAGCACATATAGCACATAAATAACTTATACTTTACTCACATCAGATATTTATTATTAAAGTATGAATGAATTTACATTTCACAAAGAGACAAATCATTATACAGCACAATAATAAGGACACTGAAAATAAATGGGACAGCACTAATTACATAAATAAATAAAGCAAGTAAAATTACTACTTGCACTGCACTGTCTTTGAGGACATGCAAACAATTTCTATCAGATATTGCGTTGTCGACACTCTTAAGCGGGTATAAGTTTATTTCATACTTATTTGTAACAAAAAATTAATTATTACAATTGCCGACAAAGGAAACCGCCGCTTTTTTTGTCGGCAACTAGTTTTTATGTTACAAAAAAAGTATGAAATAAACTTATACGATGGTACGATAGGAATGAAATGCAAAAAAAAAATAGAACCAGAAATATTTAGGCTATTTCCGAGGCTATATCACATTGTAACGCCAAGACACGTATATAATTATGCTTTTTTTATAATTATTTTATTAATAAACTCCAACAAATCAAATTAAAACTAAATCTGTTATCTCCACGCCACTACAGGGTATTGTATACTTTATCCTACAATGCATATGCAGGAACTGACTTGTTTATTACAAAACAGCGGCCACGACGCCTTATTGCCGATTCCTTCAAATGAAAAAAAACTTGCAAACGTTTTTTTTTTTTCATTATAAAAGACACGTTTATTTTCTAGGGTTTTTTTTAGTTAGAAAAAAAACTGTTTTATTACAGCACTAGCTCTAGGCGAAGAAGTCATTACATTAGTAGAGTTGGCGACTTTTTTGTCCAAATACTCCCACATGTCAACGTCAGCAGAATTTCTAGGTTTGACCTCAGCTTGGGACACAGGAGTCGGAACTTCAAGTGAAGCTTTGGCAAAAAGACTTCCTAGTTCTTTTAGCACCTATTTCTCGGCGTTGTTCGCATTATCTCGTAACCCAAACGTCGGCTTTTTATAACGGGTCTAAGAAAGTGACTTGCTAATATCCTGTCTTGTTCGAAACTGCCGAGCCGTGTTGAAATAATTCCGAGTAAATCGCCTTTAAGCTTGCCACCAATATCTGTTACACAGTTTCCTCTAATTACAGTATATTGGAGTCCTCGCACAAGCGGTACTATTGATGATATGGTGACATATTTTTCTCCAGACAAGGCTGTTATCATAAAATGGAACTCCTTCAGTACGGGAACGCAATCCTCTTATCGCCAGAGTAGATTGTTTTGGCCGATTCTGGCACCTCATCCTCATCCTCTGACGTCACACATGTTTACGTCACGGCAGTAGGTGAATAATTTATGATGCATCAATTATCAAATGGAATGACAATTTTTACCCCGCATATTATATTATATAAAATTTTTTTCTAGCAGAGATTTATTGCATTAGATCGTTACTGGGGTTTCTTTATTATTCATTTAATTTATGTCATATGTTTATTGTTTACTGAGTGTTGTGCTTATTGTTATTATAATAAAAAGAATAGTTATCATGGTAATATGTTTTATTTAGGATTTACACTGTACAATTAAAGAAAAATAATTATAAATATCAGTGTTATTGATTACGTTTCAGTTCACCATCTTCTTCTTCTGACCCCTCCTCTGGAACTGATCTCAGAACTGTATCTACATCATCCTTCTCTTCTGCCTCCTCAGCCTCTTCCACTCCACTGTCATAATTGCCGTCGTCGGTAGCTATTCTATTTAAATATTTTTGTAGATGTGATGGAAGAAAGTTTTCGAGATCGAAAATAAAGCGAGTTAAATGCAGCTCCTGCAATCTGTGTACTAGTACATCGATATTAATTTGACTAGTTAAATATCTTTCACATATATTATATGCACGATTATAATTTTCAGCAAGATTTTCGCATTCTGATGTAGAATAAAATCGCTCCATACCATACACCGCTTCATGATCTGCGTCAAATGCCAGACGGTCTAATGTACCTTGTAGTCTAATGACTGCACTGTTTAAATCAACAACTTCACTCTTACTGTCACTAGCTTCAGCATATGCCATCCACATTTTGTAAACGTTTTAGTCAACTAACTATAGACCTATCTGATTCTGCTGGTATATATAAGTTCGATGAAGAAGTGGGAGAAACAGATGACGTTTGAAATGTTTACAGTTAGAGACTTGTTGATTCTTGTCAAATTGGCTTCGAGAAAAAAGGTAATTTATTTAAAATACTTATGATATGATATACTTATGAGAGAAATAAAAGTCGTATTTATTGTTATTACATTTAATTTATTGCCTATTCATTACAATATTAAACATATAGCTAGTACTACAGTATTATCAAGAATGCAGTATATATATGAGTTAACAGTAAAAATTAATTATTAGAGTGATACATTATTTTATCTCAAATTGTAACGGTCCATTTTTTTGGCCTAATTGAAAGCCCTATTTTTAGCGAGTAAACCACTTGCGGTCGCAGTGAGTGCTTATTTAATTTAAAAATTTGATAATACGGCCCTGCAAGCTTAAATTATTATATTAGGAAAGTCAAAGGTTGGACGCGAGTCGAAAAGACTCAATAAAAATGCATCTGCCAAATAATATGGGAAAATAAATATAATCTCTGATGTTAAAAAGAGATTCTTTGTATTTTGTGCATTATATAAATTTAAATCTAAAGTGTGGTAGAAACTAATCGAGCGTGACCTTGTCTGTTTCCGCGAAAGTAGCGTAAACGGTAGCCCTGTAATTGGACAAAAACACACAGTGCGCGGGGGGCTCAAGGGCCTAGCCAGTGGGACGATCGATGATCGAGAAGTCGAGGAGAATCAATGATACAGAGCAGACGTATGTAGGTGTGCGCTGCATAAAGCAATTAGTGTCTTCGTATAGAGAAAATGCTATTGAGTAGTTAGTAAAGCGGAGTATTTTGCCTTATGGAATGCGGTGTTTGACCGATTTATTGTATGGTGTTTTTTATGGATCCCATTGGAGGATTACCTTTGGTATAGAGAAGATGTTATTGAGCAGTAGTGACCGCGGTGTATTTTCTTTAATTGAATGCGGTGTTTTGAGCAACTTATATTATGGTGTTTTTTTTGGACCAGTCCAGTAGGACCTTAGCAATTACCGTACGTAAGTGATTAACTTAATATTGCCAACCCCTATCTGACAATTAATACAGTCCGTGCATTGAGTGAACTCCCGTTTGAACCTGTGTTATTTAGGTTAAATACCGTTATGTTGATTTGACCTTTGATGTAGTATATTGTTTTGTAACCAAATGGTTACCAATTATTGTCTTTTGGCTAACTGTAATATTTGATTAACCCGAAATTTTTATTATAGCTAATACTGTTTCCTTTTTATATAAGTGCACTGACGTGTGGTCGGTCATTCATTTTAATTACTATGCATTCTGTTTTGTAAACGAATTTATATTCATTTTTTCCAGTTTTTATTGAATAGATATGTATTTTGTTTAATGTAGTTTTTTTGATCAATTACCTATTCTTAAAATATAAAGAACTGGTGGTGCCCAACTAAAACCCTGTATATATAAATATACATTTAAGCAATCCAAGCTAAATTGGTGGAAAGGTTAAAGCTCATCCCTGGGATATATAAATTTGGAGGATCTCTTGCTTGCTAGCTGGGTAAGTTTAAAATAACTGGCTTGCTTTTTTTTATAAAACTAAATTTGAAAATAAATGTAAAAAGGGGGTCGTTATAAAATGAACGGAACCATCAAAAGCGCTGTAATTTATCAATGCATCATGTAAAATTAGTGCAAAGACCTTAACATTAGAAGGAAACTTATTCATCCTAGTTTCAAACTCTAACTTAATGTCGACAGTGGATGATTTCACGGCTTCCGATTGATGAGAGCAGTCGATGACAAAAAGAGGATTATTCATTAAATTTCCATAAGTTAGCATTGGCTCGCTCATTTCCTTGCTGTAATAACTACGTTGAATGTTAATGTAGGCATAGTAGGCTGGACCGAATAGCTTTTTAGAGAAATCCAAATTCCATCTCTCGTATGGGTAAACGTTCGAGTTTAGATATAGACGAATGTCGCTGACATTGGCATTAAGAAAGGCCGTCGCATCCTTTGCCCTGTTGTCTAAATTTTCGGTACTTTGAAACCCCACAATGATATAACGAGGTCTTTCTAAACTTGTACTGGTTTTTATTGCCCAAATATCGGATGATGTTTCTCGCAACGCAGGCAACTCATACAGGTCCCACATACGATAAGCTATTTTAACACGTGCAGCAATCGAAGAAGATTTGTTTATGCGAGACATTAACTTCAGTTTCAGTCTATCTTCGGGTACGACGTGTTGAATTTTCCATTCAATTTTGTTAATTTCTAGAGTAGCATCTACCTCACCCATATAGCAGTTCTTGAACGATCGAGCTATAATTAATATTAGTTCCTGTGTTACATTGATAATCCCCTTTGTATAGTCTTCGGCAAAACCCATGATATATTTGAGAGGTAGTCTGCCGCTGAAGACGTGACTAGTTGTATCCAATATATCTTGTTTATCCTCGCCAAGTCCCCAGCCATGTGTTAATGATACGGAATTTTGACTGTCTCCATAGGAAAGCATAGTTTTCATTGCAGATGTTATACCTGGTTTACGAACTATTGCCACCTGCTCACCACCCGGCTCATAGCGGATTTCATCGAAGAGAAATGCAATGCATTATTAGCCAAATAGCATGTCTTACCGGCTTCAGCAGGCGTAAACTTCCCCTCGATGTATATGTAACTCTCGGAGATGTCGAGAATTAAATCTTGAAAATGAACTGGAATGCGTATTTCATCTGAGTTTCTATATATCGGCGATCCATATCGTTTATAAGTATGTTCGTGTAGACTCGCAATAGAGTTGTCAAAAATTGGATCATCAAATACGTCGCATTTTTCACTTGCAGTTGAATGAGTTAACGCCATTTTTCGCTGTTATTGTTATCTGTTGTCCGAAAAATAATAATCGGCAAGCGATTGCACAAAGTTATAGTCTTCGGGTGAGAGCTGTTGATTCACTGTTGACACTAATGGCTTTACAGAACGACTAAAGTAGTTGTCGGATGAACTTCTTATTTTATGAGAGTCTAAATTTTCTTCACTTGATTGTTTCCGTCTAACGTAATTGCGATTATCGTGGTGATAGTAGTAGGGATGAACGAACTGACGGTTATAGATGAAACCCATGATGACTATTATGGTAATTTTTTCAACTCGAGCTTTACAATAATTTTTTCACCTCGAACGTCGATTAATTCGCCGTAATCGTCCAAAATGCGGAGAGTAATGTTGTCGATAAACTGACGTCCTTCCGGTTTGACGGGCACATAAATAATATATCGAGGCTCTTTGGAGAGTTTATAGCCAGGTTCGACGTCTATGTCGAATTCGAAGAGCGTATGTGCCTCCTCACCATTTATATAAGCACCTGAAGTAATGTTGCAATCTACACGTATGATTCGAACTTTCATAATATTAACTGGCAGCGTTGACGCATGGATTTTACTAGCAGCAAATCGTTTATGTTCAAATCCTAGCAGGTCAGCTAAAGTATTTTCCACTGTAAAATCAATCTCGTACTTTGACATAATTTCACACTTTAACGTATTATTGTTGGCATGTAGAGAGAACAGTTGTTGCTTGTATTCTTCTTCACTAGCTCCAACGGTCTTCTGCTTGACACGTTCCTTAATTAACATGTTTCGCTGTATTTCCTTGTGAATTTCATCAATTTCATATGCTCCTGGCTGTATCAGCAGCACTATCGGAACGCTTTCTTTAGGCGAAGTTCTGTATGCAAACTTATTATTTCTCTCATCAACATTTAATATGGAGTTGTAAGAATAGAAACCAATTAATCCTAATCCATAATGACACCTACTGTCCAATTCAATCGGTGGATAAAAGTCGGCACTTAACACACTAGACCATTGTCCTGTTAGAGTAAACATTCGCGACATGATTGAGTCAATTATGACGACAGCAACTTAACGGGTTTAATCGTCTCTTTTTTTCTGAGGCAATTGTGGTAATGATGATGACGACGATGATGACAACGATGATGAAATGTCCACTTTGTTTGCAGAAGCAACATTTATATCATTCACCTTGCAGTAGCAGCAAAATATTCTTCGACTTGATGGATCATCATTAACCTTACTACCGCTGCTATCATGATCTGTGCAATATTGATACTTTAGTATGTCAATGTCATTTTGAAGATTTTCCGGCTATTTATCCCAGACCAGAGCAATCTCATGCGGGGCACACACAATCATGACTTCTTTAGGCATATTTGCAAGTTGTCTGCTCATCTTCAACAAGCTACGCAGTCTAGAAAATGCAATTAGTGATTTGCCCATTTGTTTAATTTCGTTTCGATCAATTTGCGGTGTCATCTCCATGTCACTGCTTGACATCTTCATTGTTGTCTCACTTAAACTTTGAAAGAAATTTTAAACACAAATGCCCACACCACACTGTATTGAAATCTTGCTGACGATTGTAGTTATAGGTGATTGCTCTGGCAGGTGTTGCTCCCTTATACAGATACTCTACTAGTTCTAAAGGAGGGGATAAATCGCCAAAACTGTCATAGTAATTTACTGAGCCGTCATCTTTCCTATATGCTACCCAGTGTGTGCCTGTGCCATGTATACTGTCTAGGTTAACTACTGCACTCTCCTTTCGCCATGGTTCATCTCTGGGCAATTTATCCCGCATAAATACACCTCGAAAATTTGACAATTGAAAGAATACAGCAAATCGTCGAATGTCTTCGTCGGTGAGTGGTCTTCGAGAAAGCGGCGGAACATCTAAAAGTTTTTGGACCGGACCTTGAATGTAATCGAGGACTAAGATAGAGTCCGAAGCCTGTGCGGTATGGTTTCAAATGTAATCCCTTACCACTTTTAGTCAGTGTAATCCCCTCCATTGTCTTGTTGTGACGTTTTGCCTCGGCCAGTTGTCGTCCAATTTTCACATCATGAACAGTTTTGGCAACGGCAGCAGCACCACCAGTCAAAGTTCCCAATGCCGAAAGCCCAGCAAATATTGGTAGTAGAGGGAGAATACCACCCACCTTTGGAATTGGTATGACACGTGGCAGACGAATTTTTTTGTTTTCCACCTGTCATCTTTAAAGAACGTCGCGCTACGCCTAACGCAATTTCAGCTGCTTTTAGAGGATTATTTTTCAATATTTGCTTACGTTTATTCAGCTCTTGACGGACTCGATACACAATTCCTGATCCAAATGTTACTTTTTTCTGCCCTCCACTTCTTCGTTTAACAGTAACTTGTTTCCTTTTCACTCTCCTCTTTTGTTTTTTATCGATATTTTGCAACTTTTCTTGACAGCCCATGCCAAGATGTCGCTTTCCTTTCATGATATTGGTAACCAGCCAAGCAGCTGCTTTTTCACCTATTCTAGCGTCTTTAGACTTGACTCGTTCCCAAGCCCTCTGTTCAAGCTCGTAGTCTGCCTTATGTCTTATCGCTAAATCCTTACTAATATAGGCAATATCATGAGCACGACATGCGATATCAAGTTGGTTAATACCTCTATCCCCTCTTGCAAGACGTGCCTCTAGTTTAGTACCTGGTCCACAAAACTGATAGCCTCCAGGTAAATGAACTTCAAACGGAAGCTTGTCTATTAACGAATTAACAATTCCACTACCACTACACCTTTTTAATTTGCGTGGTGAAACGCGAAAACTGCGACGAGTATCTGCTTCGACGATCAACATTTAAATAAACCTGTAAACAGTTGTCTCTGTTTATATATCATCTAAACGTTACAGAATGCGCATTGTGAAGCAGAAACAAAAGTTTACCATTGACAACTTAGATCATCATTTTAAAAGTTCTAGTGGTGATGGTGGTGATGGTGATGAATCATCCAGAAGACATGGACCGTTTTTACCGTCATCTGTTCGCTGTCTCATAGTTGGACCTTCAAATTGTGGGAAAACTAATGTAATGATTTCGCTGCTCGTTAACCCCGATGGACTACGTTTTGCTAATGTGTACTTCTACTCAAAATCATTATTCCAGCCAAAGTATGAGTATCTGCGTAATATATTGACACCGATTAGGATTAGGATTTTACGCTTACGATAGTAACGTCAGCATAATGGAACCTTCAGAAGCAAAGCCAAACTCTGTTTTCATTTTCGATGATGTGGTGTGTGAAAAGCAAGATGTTATTATTTCATACTTTAGTATGGGACGTCACAGTAATGTGGATTGTTTCTATCTCGCTCAGACATATACTAGAGCGCCAAAGCAATTAGTACGTGACAATTCCAATTTCATAATTGTATTTAAGCAGGATGAAACAAATCTTCGTCATATTTTTTCCGACCATGTGGCTCCCGATGTGACATTTCCACAATTTCAAGAAATGTGTTCCAAATGCTGGGGAAATAAATATGATTTTATAACGATTGACAAAGATAGAGAAGTACACGAAGGACGATATCGCAAAGGCTTCGATACTCATATTTATCCCTAAGTTTACCTCATTGTACAGTCAATTGTTCATTAGACATCATTGAGATTACAACGATATCAACAGTGAAAATGTCGCATAATGTTAGTGATGATGAAAAAAATATAAGTAGTGAGATTGAGTTAAAACGAAAATTGGTTGATGCGACTGAAGCAGTTCGAAGAAAATTCGATTCTCTTAGAAATAGTCAGAGTGAAAATAAGTTGACACATGAAAAGATTTATGAGCCTATAACAAAGCCTTTACAACATTTATCGAACTTGACTGAAGAAGCGGTAAAGAAGTCAACCACTCAACCAATCACGTTATCGTCTAAAGCATCATCAAAGATGAGTGAAGGCGATAACGGAGACCTCCATGACGACGATGATGATAATAAAAGGATGAGTATGGTAATGGAAACACCACCGCCGACATCGCCATCTTCGATGACATCTTCTCTAAGCCTCAGTGGTGGACTTTCTCATTATCTGACAACTGCGCATGTGAGCCATTTAAAAATGGGTAAAGGAAAAGAGAAGTATGATACAAAGTATGGAGTCCGTATAGATCCCACTGATGGAACTACAACTCTAATGGGTAATGCCGAAATACGTTTCTCTGATGATAATAAAATCGAAATTTGGAGAGGAAACAGAGAACTTGCAAAGTATAATGGTAGTAAAGAACTCTATGATCTCATTTTTTTAAAAAGGCCAACTGCCTTTTTCAGAGCGGGTATTAGCGATATGGATGCACATGTATATGGTGAAATTCTTCATTTAACAAATGTACCCTATAAAAATTACGATTCACAAAATGAATTGAGTGGTTCCAATCTTAAAAAGTTTGTTGAAATTATAAGACCGCTAATGCAGCGACGACATTATGATATCCCTGAAGGTGAAAGTGTTGCTGCTGTTGTAGACGCTCCCTCAAGTAGAACAACTAGAACAAACCCTAAACGTAGCGGAAGAGGAGTTGGTATAGGTCCAAGGAAACTTTTCAATAATAATCGCTCCTTTCAATATGTATATTGGAATAGACCAAAAGAGCTTGTTGAACGTCTTCGTTTACTATGGGCTTCAAAGGTGGCTGGTCACACCGGTCATGACAGCGAAATAATATCCATCCTTGAGGAGATGTCGGAAGAAGGTATTATAAACTAAACAAAAACCCTCCAAGTGTCAGTTTTATTTTAAAATGGCTAATGTCAACAACACCATTGACAAATTCGGGCGACGTAGAAGAAATGGTTGGAATGATTCAAGGGTTGGAGCTCGCGGCCCTGCAGGTGTAGGCTTTAAACTTGACAGTGCGGGAAATTATAATATAAAACGTAAACGTTTAACGAAAGTTGGTGAGCCTATAAATGCAAGCGATGCCGCTACTCAGATCTATGTGAGTAATCGCATAGATGAAGCGGTTAAGTCGATTGAAGTAGCTGTCCAACAGTCCTCTTCATTGATTGTAGACACAGTATATAAGCATATAGATGGTCAAATCGAAGTAGTTAAAAGTTTAATGTCGAAGAATCAAGAGACAGTGCCTATGGAAATAAGAAAAATTAAAGAAACCTTGTCTAAGGAAATAAAGAAGATTGAAGGTAATTTTCTAAAAAAATTTAAAAAATTAGAAGAGAAAAACACATCTGTCCATAACCAACCATTCGAAGGAAGCTTGGTATTTCCTTCTGAGTTGTTACCGGAAATTGAGGCGTAGTCATGATAATTAGCAATGTTAAACGACAAATTGTTGATGAACTATATAGACCTGCTCGACGTAATTTTCCCCGAAGAAGAACTATAATCAAGGGCTATGGCGATCTGTGGCAAATTGATTTAGCCGAATTGCAGTCTTATGCTAAGGAAAACAGAGGTTTTCGATATATTCTGGTGGTAATAGATTGCTACTCAAAGTATGTGTGGATTCGAGCAATTAAGGGTAAAAGTGCAGGACAGGTTGTTAAGGCCATGAGCGATATTATTCAAGAGGCTAACTACATTCCGAAAAATATACAAAGTGATCAAGGCAGTGAATTTTACAACAAACCTTTCAATGCTTTGATGAAACTTCACTACATCAATCATTACTCGACGTATAGCACAAAAAAGGCAGCTATTGTAGAGCGTGTTATTAGAACTCTGAAAAACTATTTGTATAAAGAATTCTCCTTAAGGGGTAGTTACAAATGGCTTAATATGTTACCAGATGTTGTGAAAAGGTACAACAATACACTACATAGAACAATAGGAATGAAACCTATCGACGTTGGACCTCATACACAAATAGCAGCGCTGAAATCAAGCGGTCGCAAAATTGCTCCATCAAAGTTCAAATTCCGTGTGGGAGATGTGGTACGCATTAGCATCTATAAAGGTGTATTTGATAAGGGATTCACTGCTAGTTGGAGCGCTGAGCTTTTTAAGGTGGATAAAGTAAATGTAGCAAGTCCTCCTACTTATCTTTTAAAAGACATGGAAGGGGCTCCAATCAAGGGCTGCTTCTATGAAGCAGAATTGCAAAAGACTAGACATCCAGACAGTTATCTAGTAGAGAAAGTTCTACGTCGCCGTCGTCAACAACAGACAGGTAGCAGCAAGGCATATGTGAAGTGGTTAGGTTTTTCTGATAAACACAACTCATGGATAAATGAAGATGATATTGTTTAATATTATACCACTTTATTTGCACTTGTATTTTTTGTGATAGAAATAAATGTTCTATTTGTAAATGTTTTTTTTTTAAATAATTAGAATTCTTCTATACTTGATTATTGAGAAAGGAAAAAAATATGAAAAACAATATAACATTTTTATTCGTAAAAATTTTAGTGGTAATTAATACTTACAATTGTTCCCTATATTTATTACAGTCTAATTACAACTTAAGTATTTAAGGGGGTAAGAAGCCAACTAAATATTTCCAATAAAGAAATGAAAGCATTAAAAACAAATGTATTAAAAAGAAAATATACATTATTTTTTCTCTTCAGAATGGATTTTTTTTTAGTTTGCCTCCCTTTACAGTTAACATTACTATTAAATTTCATAATTCACTAGCGATAATGTAGTTATACAGAACCATTTTTTATTCTATAATTACCCCAAGCCAAAGTACTTATACCATCTGGTAAAATATATCTCTTATCATCTTGACAGGAGAGTGCTACTTTATTTACTATTTGAGTGTGAATTACATGTTTAATAGATCGAAATAGACTTTGCATACATAGCATAACTTTTTTATTAAATAAACAATTTTTATATGCTTCATGCTTCAGTCTTTTTGTAACACACTTTTTTATACCTTTAGCCTTTTTTTATTACACTATTGTATCCTACAACGAAATCATATAACTTCGCTCGAAGTCCTACAAATTCAAGCATAATTTTCCCTGCATTTTCATCTTTAAAAACGCCCAGTACGGCTTTATTAACCAGGGGAATTCCATATGGATTATTTAAATCATAGTTGGATGTGTCAAATCTGACAAGATTTTTTTATATCAGCATATCTTCTGTTTTTATATTATATACTAGCGAATCAGTATCGGGATATAAAAGCTTAGCATTTTCATTACCATATGTCTTTTTAATAAAGTCGTAATGGAAAGAATACATGATAGTTTTAGAAATATCAAGTACACTATACCCTACGTAAATTGGTTTATTGAAATTTATTTTCTTTTATTTAAGTTGGATCGCTATAAAATTTTCATTAAAAATAGAAATACTATGAAAACTTGGTGAAGAAATTAAAGTTTCAGCACCTTTAATTTTCTTGTAGTCTTTCCATCTAGTAATGAGTTTTACATTGACTCTTTTATCTACTGCTTCCATACATTTACCAAAAATTGCATTATTTGCCAATTTATAACAGTCTTTTTCAAATTGATTTTTAGCTTCTTTTCTTCGTATTTAAATCAATATATTTTTTTAACCAATCTGATTGTCGAAATGAAAGTATTCTATGAAATTTTGTGATCTGAAGTCCGTGTTTTAAAGCCTGATAAAGGTTACGATAATGTATTACACAATTATTCTTATCAAATAAATTTTGAATTAACTTAACTTGACGACTTCCTTCAACTGGTGGTCTAATATTTTCCGGACAAAATGGGAATTCATCGTGTAGGTCATGTAGTTCTGGAGGATATACCATATCGACTTCCAATATGTAATCCATCTCACTATTAGGGTTACTGCAATGCATGTTGATGTCAAAGTGTTCTATTTCCTCTGCTGTAAGCCACTTGAATTCAGAATGCGGTAGATATTGTGATAAGGCCTGCCCATACAAGTTATTAGCGTCTAAGTAAAGCAAATATTGAGTGTCTTCATCGGATTTATAAGAAAGGTATCTTAGACAATCATCCACATCTCTTTGTGGCATATATCTATTATTTGCTTTTGCATATCGATGTGAGCACTGCACAATACCACCTCTAATTAACTTTCTAATGAAATGTACCATGTCTACATCTGTAAGTAGTTCCAATTTAACCTGAAAGAAAAAACTATATATTAGTTTTACTGCTACTTTGTAATGATGATTAACAAACCTTTGTATGCTTCAACATTGCCTGCCAAGACAGACCGGGTAAAGTAAAGTAATGGCAAGGATCTAGATCATATAAATCCATACACAGCTTTCTAAAAGCTTCAAATATATCTGTTAAAAGAAGAACATCCGTCTTCAGATAGAGATCTGAATATTCAGCTAAATTTTGACAATTGAATGTATTCCATACTCTTTTAGCATGTTGATATTCTGTCTCTTCTATGCTCGTCTCAGTTAGACTACTATAAAATTGCTCTCTTGAAGGAAGTTCTTGAGTTGTCACCAATTGTTCATAGGACGTCACAAACTCATATGGGAAAACACCTTTTCTTGTAACTAAATCAAATAATTCATCATTTGGGAATGCTTTCCGCGTTTCAATAAACTGATGATTTTCCAAATTTTTTGCTAGGCTATCCAAACTACTCGCCATGAATCTGTAAGAGTCTAGAAATCGTAAACTTATATACTTCATTCCAATTTTTCTTTCCTCATCTTCATCCATGTTATCATCGTCAGCTTCAACATTTAACGCATTATCGTTTACAGATATTTTTGCAGAAAGTGAAATATATTTCTCCTTATTTGATGGGATGACATCGAGTGATTTTATTTGTGAGGCTGATTCTTCCACGAGTACGTGAAAATCATAATTACTCCCATTGTGTAGAAACACAGGTATGAAGTTGGGTGTTTGATAATTCAAATTACATTTCATATGGGTGGGACCTCTATATAAACCTGAAAATATAACAATATAAGGCTACATGATATAATTAAGTGTGTTAATCGAAAACTTACCTGTAAAATGGTCATGATCTCGCACTTTAACCATGTTTAATTGTTGCTGTTCATTATTATGAATAGTGGATGATTCATCTATAGCAGTGGAAAAAGGTTCTGTACAAATAAAACATGTTGTAGCTGCTTCATGTTTTGAGAGTTCCTCAGGGGTAAGTGCTTTCATTGGAATTACATTGGAAAAATACTTTTTGTAGATATATGCCTTACATCATCTACCAACCATTTTACATAAACAGATGTGCAATTTTTACCTCTGTGTTCTCTTAGAAATGATAATGAGTTATCAAAATGACATTTAACGTAATATGCAAAACTGTATGCTTCATGTATTTGACTATTTATTATATACTTTTTTTCTGGATTTGGTTCACAGTTCTCGATAGGATTTAGAATTGCTTCAAAGTCACTGTATATTGTAAAGGGTACGGGAAAAGATCTATGAAAATCCTTAAATTGTAGATAATGTTCCCCCGGCTTTGGTAAAATAGTACAAACTTTAGCACAATCTCCTCTTTTTAAATGTTCTTCTAGATCACTTTCTCTTTGAAAAAATACTAAACAACCATCACATATAAAAACGGCATGACCATGTTTATTTATCTGACATCCCACTAATCTAGACATGTTCTTTATCCAGCAGAAATGTCCATTGTTGCTATTTTCTGCTTCTAAGTATAGTAAATTTATATGGTTTACCTTACGCATTTTAGTGTGATAAAGAGGACCTATAATATTATGTTTTATTTTGCTACTACTCACAGGACTCTTCTCTAAGCCATACACGTTAATGCTAATATGTTCATTATTTTTTTCAAACTTAGCGATATTTTTTAATTCCATATATCATTAAAATTAAGTTCATTTGAATATGGCTCATAATTAGCGATCCTATCTGGATTATTTAATGATGGATGTAGTGTACTTAAACAAGCCCATTTGAAACACATCAAGTCGAAGTTTTTTACATTTACAATTGCTTTTCTACAATAGATGTCAGGTGGGAGAGGTATAAACGATGATGCACGCATAGGATTATACTTAAGCATATTGATTTCGAGGAAAAGTAATGTTAGTAGAGACCAACCTGAATCTTGCTCCTGTAATAAAAGAAAATGATATTATATAATTCAATATTTAAAAAAAAGGATAAATTTACTAACCTCAAACTCTTCAGATTTAGTTTTTAAAACGTTATAAAAATGGGAATAGATTTCGTCCAAGCTTCTTGAAATTGTGACAATTTCATACTTGCTATTAAATGATTTAACTTCATTTTTAATACATGCTTCGTCATCATCTTCCTTTTTTGTGGAAACCACATAACTGGTAAATAGTTCAAAATTGATTTTTAATGGATTCTCTTGTACACCCATAGCAATTAGGTTTATTACTCTATCTTTGATTTTGGAGAAGAATAGTGAAGTCTGTAATTGTACCATCATTCTCACCGTTATATTTGATTCTATATGTCGAAATGTTTCGTTTGAAAGCAGAATTTATTAAATAAACTCCAGGTTCAATTTCTACACTTGAATTTTGTTTATGGGACAAGCTTCTCTGATGTGAAGAAAATTTTCCTGTTGCTATCTCAAGATTACAAGATTTACAGAATATTAAGGATGGCTTCTCCTTTGGTAAAGATATTTCACTTTTTTGTTCATAACTTGACGATGATTCTTTATATTCTTCTATACCATGTACTCGTTTTAAATGTCTAATTACATTATTTTTATATGTATTTTGCATTAAACATGTATTACATTTGTACATTTTTTTCTCTATGTAGCTAATATTACTATGAATTGAAGATACGTGACGTTTTAAGTTGTCTGATCGAGTGAATGTTTTATAACAGATGCTACAATTAAAAGCTTCCATTTTCTCCAGTTTCTAAAAGATATATTATACGGAGAGGAGGATGCATACAAAATTTTAGAATTCATTATGTTGACAATAATACATTATAAACCTATTTTCACTAGTACCTAGATATATCTTAAATATTAACTGCCACAATAATTGAAAATTATTATATTATAATTTTATACATATTTATTATATTTAAGTTATAAATTTGTGTGGTATCTTTTATTATAACTACAAATAAAAAATGTCATCTTTTATTATAACTACAAATGAAAATGTTGTCTAAAAAAAAACAGAACGTCACTGTACATATTACAACTTGAAAATATTTAAGGGTTTATATCGTTCACATACAGGTAAAATTTGAGGAAGGTCAGTGATTCTAGCGGCTTTGTCTTGCGTAGTGCTCGTGAATCTACATACATATTTATTTAAGTTGTTACTGTGTAAAAAAAACAATGTGCTTCGTTTTATTTGTTAAAGAATTTTTTAAAGAGGCTAGGGAATGAAGATATTAATATTATTTAGATATTTAACAGAATTAAAAATGCATGTATTACACGTTTAAATAAAAATTATTTCATGTTTCGTAAATAAATTCTACAAATGGACTTGATATTTTCAAACGATTTAAACTCACAATTATAAATTAAAGAGGAATTTTTTCTTTAGATTTAATGGCTTTTATTACTTCTTCCATGGGTGAATTAGATATCTTTTTTCGTACCGCAACAGTTACACTGTTCATTTTACATATCGCGTTTTTACCAACTTTAAGTCAGTAACAATATATTTTTTATTAATATCTAAATCTTTTAAATTTTTAGTTTGTACTGCAGTCGATGATATGGAAGAATTGATTTCTTGTATTAAATGTTCCATTTTACTTATTGCTAATTAAATAAAGAATATGAATAAAAACTAGTTACATACATATTTTTTTACATTTAGTAAATGAACTAAAAATTATTTAACTTATACATTAATTTTAAATTTTGATCTAATCTATAATAATATATGTTACCTATTTGCTATATTTAGTGATTAAAAAAAAAACACTAAATGTACGTGCATTATACATCTAAATAAAAAATATTTATGATTCGTAAATAAATTCGATTATCGGACTTGTGACTTTGGAATTTTCAAAAGGTTTCACTTCTCCTTTATAAATGAGATATAGATTTTTGTTATTACTTTTTATCGTTTGTATTGCCTTTTCTGTTAATGAATCAGATATTTTTTTCATACCGAAACAGTTATATCGTTTATTTTCGATACTGTCCAAAAGTGTAATTATAACTGATCTGCCATAACGCGTTTTCACTGACTTTAAGTCAGTAACAATATATTTTTTATTAATTTCTAAATCTTTTAAATTTTTTGTTTGTACTGCAGTCGATGATATGGAAGAATTGATTTCTTGTATTAAATGTTCCATTTTACTTATTGTTAATTAATAACGAATATGAATTAAAAAATATATGAAAAAAAATTATAAATGGGAAAATTACTGTAAATAATTTAATAAAAGAAATAATACTCACATAGATTTTTTCACTGCACTTACTGCAACTGAATGGTTTTTAAAGTATATAATATTGTCTGGTATATGTTGAAATTGACTATTGGAAAATATTACAACATTTCAGTTTATATAAGAATGCTCCCTCCAAAAAAAAAACATTACTTTATACATTGCAGTTGATTGTCCTCTTCATACATTTCCCATAATATTAAAAAATATATCTACTTACGTATCATATTCATAGACATTCAAGCAATTTAAACTATAAAATGCAAATGAGTTGAAGTTTATTGTTAAATATAGGTGTTTCTGTATATAAAAAATCTTTTTTAAGATACAATAGCCCATTAATTATAGCTTCCCTCCAGTTCTATAGAATAAAATCTCATTTGGTTTTCACATTATTAGACGTTCTAAGAGATAAACTATTTACAATTTACATATCTTCCAGATCGGAAATCTCTGTAAAGCGATTTAAAATATAAAAAATGCAATTCAGTTGAATTTTATTGTTAAATATAGGTGTTTCTGTATATAAAAAATCTTTTTTTAAGATACAATAGCCCATTAATTATAGCTTCCCTCCAGTTCTATAGAATAAAATCTCATTTGGTTTTCACATTATTAGACGTTCTAAGAGATAAACTATTTAAGTACATATCTTCCAGATCGGAAATCTCGGTAAAGCGATTTAAAATATAAAAAATGCAATTCAGTTGAAGTTTTTATTCCCAGTTAGGTGTTTTTGTATATAAAACTCTTTTATAAGATAAAATATCCCTTCAATTGTAACTTGCTTTGTCATTCCATTTGGTAATTTAATGCATCATAAATTATTCACCTACTACCGTGACGTAAACATGTGTGACGTCAGAGGATGAGGATGAGCTGCCAGAATCGGCCAAAACAATCTACTCGCCAGCCATTCGTCTGCACTGAGCATCTGAGGAGCCCTTGGCAAACTGGACATCACAGCAGTAATTGGGGCCTTAACCCTTTCGGACCCAAATTTTTTTTAGGTGAACAAAAAATCTGAAACTTGGGCATTTGATCTTTGACTCGTACACTACAGTGCACACTGGGACTTAACGGTTTCATTACTATCTATTAAATAAAAAATGAAATCTATAGTTTGTGCTTATTTTCATGTAATTATAAGTGCAACAAATTAAAAATTATAAACATTTATTTTTCTGTATGATAAATAGCAAAACAATTTTGTTTTTTGGTAATACACAAATGCACTTGACATTTCTCACATTTTATGTGTCCTACTTTTACATGATGTTACTTTGCACCTAGATGCAAAGTTTTTATCGTCAAAGCCGGGGATATGATTTATGCCATCTAGTCTTATGTCTTCAATAGGCCGAACTTTCGATCTTTGGCGACTGGTGGAAGGTGAAGGAACTGGAGAGTCTTTTAAAGGTCTTCCGCGTGATTTCAAAAATGTGGTCTTGTGTGCTTCAATAAGACTTTCTGCGATATACGCACGAAAATGCAGAAGGTCCATAATGTCTTTCTTACGTAAACTAAGTGCTTCAGCTTTGGTCCTATATTCCAGCCAGCCATTTGTGCATGCTAAATCTATCGCATGTATAAAGAATCGCAATGTCCACTTGCGAGATCGTATGGTAGTGCGGTAGATCGTCAATAAAAAATCCATTTTATCCACCCCTCCCATGTTCATGTTGTATTTTCTTACTACTTCTGGGCGACGGATGTTTACATACTCTTTTTTCACCTTATCCCATTTCTTGCAGGTATCGGTTGTACCCACACTCATAAAGTTTGACGCCATAATTACACTTTTATTGCCAAACCATTTGGTAAGAATCACCTCACCATCATTACTCAGAACTTCCTCCGAAGTACCCCGACCCTTTATTTTCATTTCAGAATCCGTTAAAAATGAGGGTTTCTGAAAGCGGTCCACTCGTACAGTACAAGCAGCATATATATACCTGCGCCTCAAATGTTGTAGCAAATTATACTTTGAGAAGAAAGTTGCCAGTGCAAAATAATCCTCCCCCACCACTTTTCGTATTGGTCTACAGACTACACATACTTTTCCCATTGGTCCATAAACCACACCCATTTTCACTGGTCCAGTGACCACGACCAGACAATATTTCAGTTGTTAGTTACATCTTGACTCTTAGAACATTATCAGAAATATGTTGCATACGGTTTAACCAAAAAATAAATATAAATTTACCACTGTTATAGAAAGTCTCTGCAAAGAAAATAATATTTCAATAAAGAGATGTGATGTATCAAAAAGAAATATAATTTTATTTAAAAAACCAGTGATTTATGTTAGAAATGAATAGATATTTATGAAATAAAAGTAAATATAAATACATATCTGTTATAGAAAGTCTGTGCAAAGATAAAATAATATTTCAATAAATAGATGTGGAGTATCAAAAAGAAATATAATTTTAATTAAAAACCACTAATTTATGTTAGAAATAAATAGATTGTTATGAAATAAAAGTAAATATAAATTCACTGCTGTTATAGAAAGTCTCTGCAAAGTCAAAATAATAATAATATTTCAATAAAGTATGATATATTAAAAAGAAATATAATTTTAATTAAAAACCACTAATTTATGTTAGAAATAAATAGGTATTTATGAAATAGATATTTATGGAATAAATAAACAGATAGACACGATAATTTTATTTTTCAAGTTACACCTGAGATGTTTTAAAAAAAGATTCAATACATTGAAATACACAAAAAGTATAAAAGTAAAAATTACACAGTGTACAAATAAAAATAAGTATTTATAAAATTACAATGACAAGCATACATAGTATAAAATTAAAAACTTATATAGTCCTTCAGTCAGTCCTCTCTTTCTACTTCTGGTGAATTTGGACGAGTAGGTATTTGAAAATAAAAGTGATTATAAAGAAAATTGCATACTTTAGGTGCTAAAGTGCATTGAAAATTATTGAAGTCCTCCAGTGTCATAACTGTTAGTGTTTCCGCAAAGTATTTCCAATCGCGAAGGGAAACATCACCTTCAAAAATTTTATTCAATAAGGAATGTAATGTCATCTTGACACTTATTTGTAGAAAACTGAATGCTAATCCCAGTTTTCCGCACACTCCATTGACACTGGTGGTGGAAGAGGTAGCAGCACAGCAATCTTGATGGATGTGACTTAACTTTTGATGTCTCTTCCTCTCAGCCTCACGAAACTTGTATTTAGGTTGTTTGTTTCCTCCAAAGGGTGGAGTACGGATGATGTCTTTCTCCAGAATATCCGGTTGGTGATTGTATGTTGGATAACAGTCTGATTCCCAGTTTTCCGCACACTCCACTGACACTGGTGGCGGAATAGGTAGTAGCACACAGTAATCTTGACGAATGTGACTTAACTTTTGATGTCTCTTCCTCTCAGCCTCACGAAACTTGTATTTAGATTGTTTGTTTCCTCCAAAGAGTGGAGTACGGATGATGTCTTTCTCCAGAATACCCTGTTGGTGATTGTATGTTGGATAACAATCTGAATCCCAGTTTTCTTCAGTAATAAATGACGATTGCACTGGTATATGGATCTAAATCTTGAATAGGAATCCTGATTTCATCATTATAATTCAATTTTCCAGGTATGTATGGTTGATATGTGTGAAATTGATAACACAGCCCCACAAAACAAATTCCCTTACCTCCGTAGATATTTTTGTGCGCGCCTTCAATATTCTTCGTAAGCCAAGTTGTCTTATGGCAGGACGAGCATCAGAAATTATTGCTAGGAGAAGGTTTTCAGGATGACAAAAATACGCATTTCTTTTGATAACAGGATCGATGACTGCCTTCAATTCGTCGTTCAAGTAGCGTGACAACTGTATCATTTTGAAGACGTGTCTTCCTCCGTCACTACACGATGGTTTTCTTTTAATGTCAAACCACACTGTCGCATCAACTTTTACAACAAATTCAGCGATAGATCTTAAATTTGTGGACGGACTTGCACTTCCAATGTAAAGGCGCAATATACGATTTGCCTTTGTAAGCCATCATCGTGCGTGTGATAATTTACCTGGATTACGAGATGCTAGATCTAATGAACAGTATCCACTTGAAATTGAATTGCAGATTTCGTAAAGGTACTTTTGATCAGTGCTAAGATTGTTGATCGCTGCTGCTTCCAATTCTGGCAAAGTGCTACCAATAGGAACAAATTTCACAACAGGTAATTTTTCACAAGTCTCTAACATCTTTCCTATAGTTCCGGAGTATTCACGAGGTCCTGAAGTTTCTCCGTCAAGGTATTCGAAAATATGACGAAGGGGCAGTTCATTCATATGTAACTGACATATCATCCACTGCAGAGGATGTTTTAGTTTTAGTTCTAAAAGCCGGAAAACCCCATTCTTTCTTCCTGTGTTAACCACTGTACCGTCACAGCCTACTGCTAAAAGATTCTTTGTACTGATGTCATGTTCTTGGAGAAAATTAACTATAGATATTGCAATGTGTTTCCCCGTACCCGATGTTGGTGTAATATCCAGATATTTAGAACCTGGTTCTTCAAGCAGCGATATGTGTTCTTCGGTTATTATTCTGCGATGAAATTTGTTTTTAATTTTTTCTTGGTACAGCGTTTTATCCTTTCTGCCATCGAAGTATAATCCTCTAATCTCTGCAGTAGATTTTTGGAATTCATTTTGTAAATGTAATCGGTTTTTTTGACGTGCTCTTCGGACTTTACTTCGGTCAATAATTGAAGAGGATTTTTCTTTCGAAATAAGTCCCAGATCTTGCAATACAGTAGATGCTAGCGTTGCTGCAGAATGGTCCGAAATGCCAAATAGATCAGAAATACGCGCTAGATTGGGAATAGGCAATCTCATTTGCTGGCTGGTGCTGCAATTAAATGAGACACATCAAACAATTTTTCATACGACAACGATCTTACTTCGCGACTATCAAACGTGGACTGAGTGAATTTAGGGCAGAAGCAATATATTTGTCGAGCATAAAACGATTAGAAACTGGTTTGAACTGGTTTAAAAAAGGTTTTATGGTTTTTATTTAGCATTTTATGACTTTATTTAACAATGTAAGTTTGTTGACAGGCATTTGTGATGAAATACGTTGTATTATTTACAAGAATTTGAAGGTAGAGCCCTGAAAAGATATTTATTTTTAACTGAGATTTTAGGAAATAGCGTACTATAAGTAAAGACAACTTTTGGTACGTATTACAAGTAAAAAAAAATATAATCGAATTTTTTTCGTTTTTCTCAATTTTTGATGGAAGGTTGAGCCCTGAAGAATTTTTTTTCAGCTGAAATTTTAGGAAATAGGGTACTATAGGTAAAGGCAACTTTTCATAGGTTATTATACGTCAAAAAATAATAACGAATTTTTTCGCTCCACACTAATGCGCAGTATCATTTGAAAACGATTTCATGACATCACTTTCGCGAATATAGGTGTATAGATCAATTCATCGGTTGACCAATTTTCGGTTAGTTTATTTTTTTCTATGGCGCGCTGCAAGTAACAATACAGCGAGAAATTTGTAAAAATCTTCCTCAGCAATTGGAGTCCACTTAATTTTTTCATTTGAACGAACTTGTTCTGACGCAAATTTATTAATTTCTGTTATAATAAGATTTACTATTTGTCGATTCATGAAAAGAAGAAAATTTTCAATTTCTTTGGAAGGGTTTTCTATATTTTCTAAACGGGCACCAGAATTTGTGTCGTCAAATTCATGCATTACTGGTACGAATTCCCGTTTATTCCATCTGACAAAATAGTCTTCTTCCAAAGCATTCTTCACTTCTTTCGCTGTGCCTTCATTTATAATTTCATTTTCAGCTTCATCTTGAATATCGCTTTCATTATCACTAAAGACTTGGTTTCCTCCGCAAATAATTTCACGAAAAACTTCGTTCTCACTACTTGCGTCAGGGTCATCCGATTTTGGTTGGTACTCACTGCCACTGTCAATGAAAGGCTCTTCGTCTGAACCTAAATATGCGAGAATATTGTCATATTCTTCCTTTGTAAGACCACACATATTATCACCTTCCTTATCACTGCGTTTTCTTTTTCTCGAAGGTCCTGGATTATATGCCATTTTGGTACAACTGACACTACCGATGCTCACTAGTCTAGCACTGATATGATACTGCCATCTGTTATTTAGCATTAGCAGATCAAAAGACACGGTTGGCTGTACCTAACAACCGATTTGTGGCGAAAACTGCCGATATGCCGTATTTATACGTATCAATGCGGTGGTGGTTCCATTTACACGGTTCATCAAACGTATTAAGAAGGCAGTGGGCTCTAAGGCACGATCGAAGTGTCATATACATGCGGCAGTGATACGGGCAAAGGTGCAAAAATAAATTAATTGCCGCATATATGCGGCAGTTGGTTTTAGACAATTTCAATGTTGAACATATATATACGGCGGTGGGAATGACACACTTTATGTCATGTCGTATATGTACGGCATTGGGAGCGGAAAGGTTAAAATTCATTAAAACGCCCGACAAAAGAATTTAATGATAATTACATCAATTATGATTAAATTCGTTTGTCGGGCGTTTGAATGATTTTTAAACTGATATTAGAAATACTATACACAGAACGTGTCTTAAGGACGTCATAAAATACGTCCCAGATGTTGTTTCTAGAGGATATCTGCTAAACTCAATAGAGGACAAAAATTTGCTCTTTATAAAATAAATATTTTCTTCCAAGTCTGCCAATGCTACTAATTATTGTCTTTTATCCCTGAGAGCATTTACAAAATAGTTTTCCAAAACTTCATCACTGGAAACTTTCTATATAATCCTAAATCCGTTACACACATACAAATGACCATAATTCTAAAAAATCAAGAAAAATAATCAATTTAAAATTAATATTTTATTATAGGTACGGCAAACTATCTATATGACTTACACCAAACCCTTAAAAAAAGACATTTGAAATTAATATATGTTTAATGCTAATTTCTGTAGGTGTTACGGTGGTATTGTTATTTTATCTTATACCAATTTTATGAAATAAAACACCAATTAGAAAATAATACATATATTATAAATATTAAGTCCCATGAAGCAGTGAGAAAGACACCAAAGTATCATGCTCAAAGGGGAAAAGTATACATTTGTTTCTTATATCTCCGATGTGCCAGACTGATAGTTTGGATAAAACGCTAACAACATAAATCTGCAGGTCTTGTGACTGGAAAAAATATGAATATAAGGATTTGTATGAAAGAAATTGCTTACCGACAACACGTGCGATTTTCAGAAGTAACTATATTGTGTATCTGAACCACAAGGTTTGTTTTTGTAAGGAAATAGCAATCAGCATTCTAATGTGAAATGATAGAATAAAAGAAATCCATATAACAAATTTTTTTATATTGCTTATAGGCATGATTTGTGCGTGGTAATGGCCCACTGTAATGCTGCAAATAATATTCTATAGATATTTTATTTTTCGAATTAATCATTGTACGGTTAGCTTCTTTTAAACGATGATAGATCTGCTGTAGAGGTTTCTTTAGGTGATCTAACTAGATTCTTAATTTTACCTAGAAAATTTTCAAAAGGAAACACAGAAGTTGAATCTAAGGGACCCAAACATTTTTACGTCTACATTTAAATGTGACAACACATACAAGATATTCTAAGCCATATATATTTTTAGAATGCGATACAAACATTTTTAATAATTAATCTGCTAAATTACACCCCAAACTTTGTAAGTTTCTATTAGATATTAAAATTGAAATGCCACAATGAAACAACAAGTAAAGTTCGTAAATGGCTATATCCACATTGTTTTTTAATACAACAGGTCCAAGGTACAGCAAAAACGTTCTGAACTCTGTTGCTTTCCAACATGCTAGTTCAGCCAGAGTTCTAGGTTTTCTGTTAAATTCAACAGGAATGAAGGATCTAAGGTTCACTAAATTATTGGATATGACATTAACTAAAGTGCTGCTTAATCGTACATTTAAATTTCCACCAACTCAAGATGACAGAAGCTTTTTCATTAGGCCGAGACAGATACAATGCCACAGATAGGTAATCTGTGACAATGCCACAGATTACCACAAGGTTAATCTGTGACAATGCATGATTGGAAAAATACTAATCAAACCAACATTTAATTTCAACAAAGGATATATGCCGGTATGGTGATTTTCATTTTGTCCTAATAAAAATGACTGATCAGTTCCCTTAGGTGCAGAAACACCTTTGAATATTACCCTTCCTCAGTGCACTTATCGCATGATGAATATCCGCCATGAGATTTCACGCATTTTATAAAAGCACGGGCTGGGACATCACAAATAATACTATGAATTTCTATAGAATATTTGTTGTTAAAATTTAAACCTTCTTTTAATAAGTGACAAAGTTCATTAACAAAATCTTCTAGAAAGGAATTCAAAGGAAATGGCTTTGATTTTCCACAGAATACTCCTACTGCAAAAAACATCACATTTTACAATATCGGTTTTTATTAACCCTAAGATTGGCCAAAACTGAATACTGGAACTTTTAAACAAAAGAAGGCCATCTATGTTAAAAGAAATTTTTATAATATTAGAATTAAATGTCAAAGTTTTTAAAAGAAATTGCTTTAGATCCTCAGCTAAACCAAAATGACAATATTCACCCGTATCTAACTGCTTGTAATCAGTCATATCTATGGGTGTCTTCAATAATGATCTAGAATCAAATGGTATCTCAGGATGTACATAAGAGAGAACATGTTAAAGATCAGTTAAAGTTGAGTGTGGTAATTTGTTATGAAGCCCCCACTGTCTTAATTCACTGTAAATCATATTATAGGCGACACCTCTGGGTATTTCTTCCGAAACTATATTTGCATTATTTATAACCAAGTCAGAATCATTATTAAATATGTCATTAATATTATCACAAGAAACGTTTTCCAAAATATCGACTTGATCATTATTTTCCATCACTGGGTAAGTTTCAGAAGCAAATATATTAACATTTTGTATACTGATATGTTCCTTATCTTTATCTCCATAATTGGAATTCTTAATGTGTAGAGTATCATTACTTATTTCAATTTTGTTAAAGTATTTTTAACTTCCCTAGCAACTATGTTCCTTATCTTTATCTCCATAATTGGAATTTTTAATATGTAGAGTATCATTACTTATTTCAATATTTTTATAAGTATTTTTAATCCCAGCAATTCATCTATACACTTGGCGCTGTCCCACTGCTTCTTTATAATACACATTTTTAAATATTTTCTAAAATAAACAAAACAATAAAGTAACATAACAAATTTAGAAAAACCAATAATATTTAAACTAAAAACTACTATCAATGGTATTCAATATGAGTCCAAAAGATGCAAAACTCACTTACCGCATTAAACGATAATTTGTAAAAAGTTCAAAAAACACATTAGGACTGTCATTTCTTACCAATCATTTGGCTACTATTATCATCGCCATATTAAATTCATCTTTATAAATCAAAACAGTTTTAAAATATTAGTTAAGAATATTGTGTAATTTAAAAAAAATAGAATGCATATGGTGTTTTGCGCCAAACGTTTTCAAAAAAGAGAGTTTTGTATAATTTTTAGCGTAAAAATAAAAAATACATAAAATGATACAATTATTTAATCGTCAAAAAAAATGCATATATTACACTATACAGGTAGATCAATTTCGCATAGCCTTAAGTTACTGCATCCAGCCTCAATATCATCTTGTTGATTGAAAGTACTTTCATTATTATTAGGGTTGATAAGATGTTCACAAAAAAATGTAAATCAGGATTGTTCTCCCAGGCATCACCGTAATGTGTTTTAAGAAGAGAAATTATTGTAAATTTATAACCCTTTAATTTACAGCCAATAGGAAGTATCTCAGGATTAATACTTGATATTTTTCTCCCTCTCTTAACAGACTTTGCTTCACCTACATCAACACAATAATTCGGTTCACCTTGTAATAAGGCATTCATTTTACCTTTTGTGAAAATAAATCTCTTCGCTTTATTGAACTGAAAGTGCCATCACCTTGGAGCTTTGATGTTTATTTGTGCTTCATTTCTCCAGTCCTGTACCTGCCAATCTACTCCTAATTTGCGAATTGTTGAATTATGAGCTATGATTTCATCATAGTCAGAAGGTTTTACAAGCACAGATCTTTTTTTTCCGTTCTCTTTCAATTATTCCAAATACTCCTTCTTTCTTGTGGCATTTTCCCGTATACAATAAAGTTTTTCATGACACGCTCAACTCAATCTCTGCTAAGTAGAGTGATTTTTAAAAAGGTAGCCTTGCAAACTCTAATTTTTTTATCAGCATTTATCAGAACGAAATAATTAATGGAAATCTTTTCCTTATTCACTTTCGACCTTTTGCATTTTTCACCTTCGCAACATGCAATTATAAAACTGTCTTGATTAATTTTTTCCTTAGTGGCATAAAGGTTTTCATGAAAAACTTGTATTTGACGCATGGTTAATGTGGAACAGTAATACGGTTTTCCTGGCTGGCCTTTATACGCACAAACTGAGAATTCTGGTAACGAAATAACTAATGGAAATCTTTTCCTTATTCACTTTCGACCTTTTGCATTTTTTACTTTCGCAACATGCAATTATAAAACTGTCTTGGTTAATTTTTTTCCTTAGTGGCATAAAGGTTTTCATGAAAAACTTGTATTTGACGCATGGTTAATGTGGAACAGTAATACGGTTTTCCTGGCTGGCCATGCGCACAAACTGAGAATTCTGGTAATTGTTTTGGCGTGTGCCTAAAATATATTCTTGTGTAAATTATTTTAATAGAATTTTAAAAATATTTATCTACCTTTAGTTTTTGCCGTTTACTTTCCCCTCGGATTTTTTCCTACACTTATTTTTAGTAGCAGGCTGTATTGATGAACTAATACTTATGTCGCCGACGACCGTTAACATTTCAACGGCTCTTTTAATTACTCTTAACTTTAATTTTAATAAATTTAATAATAAGAACAACAGAACAAATGACGGGAAAACATACCATAAGTAATTGCGTCCCTTGCTATTGGATCGCTAACCATTTGTTTAACGATGATTGGCTGTGGTGTGAATAGCGAGTTTTGCATCCAGCTTTGCTAAGGCGCAATTCACACCGAACGGGTGTGTGGTGGAGGCGTGGTGCAGCTGTGGAGCAGACGTGGCGCGCTCAATCCACACAGAAAGGGATACCTACCGATGTTTGTCGTTAAGTCAGTTACTTGAAGCGAAGTGAAAATGCTTTTGGATGACGAAGATGACCTGGATGTGTTAAACCTTGTAAATTTAAACAATCGAAGGGAAATGAGATACTGGGTACATCCATTGTGGTTAGATAAAGGAAAAAGTAGTGGTTCGTTCAACGTTATGAGGGAGCTCAACATGTACCCTGAACGTTTTCAAAGTTTCTACCGACTGTCTATCGAATGTTTCTATAGAATATTAAATTTAGTAAAAGCTGACTCTACGGCTTGGAGGGAACATGTCAGTCCAGAGGAGAGGCTGTTAATAACGGTGAGGTAAGTGGAAAAAAAATATTAAAGTAGCTTCATATATTTGAGTTTAATTCAAAATAAAAAAATATATCGTGATAATGTTTTTCCTCTAGTACTAATTGTTGTATCGCATGAATTCATTCATATTGAAAGGATCCCTGTTCCCTGAGGTTTGCGTGTTCTCTTGCGATGTAGAATTCACATTTGTGTTCAATGAGTGCCGAATCCAAGATTGAGGTTCCCTTGAGGTATTTCCTTGCGACGTTAAATTCCAATTAATATTCTCTGAATCCGGAATACAAGACTGAGAGACATTCGTTGGTGGAGCAGGAGCTTCAGGAGTGGTACAGGATAGTATTTGCTCCGACAAATTTAAAATTACCATTTTGAAGTGTCGTTCCTGGGTACTGTTCATAGACTTCATGTCAGGGAGAACACTGTGTAAAAACGCCAGGTCAGGGTCAAGAGGCTCGATTGTGGTGTTTTTCTTCGTCGTGTTTTGCATCTCCAGAATTTGTTTTTTTTTTTTTCAAAGTACCTATAAGCTTTGTCGTTAACGTCATTAATAGAGGTGCTAGAGACTGCTAACTTCTTTCTTTTTCTAAAATAATCTGTTGCCGATATCGGTGCTTCAGGTGCATTTATTAATAACGGCTGAGTATCAACAGAAGTACTAGGACATGGTAGAGGTGAACGAGAGGAAGTAATGGATAATATACTGTTATCAGGGGACAACACCTCAGCACGGTCGGTATTAGCTTCATGCTCATTCGTTTCTGCCTCCTCTCCACCTGATAATGTCTCCGATTCTTTATCCATGATCCCTTTGCATTTGCGGGACTTCAAAAAAAGATCCAAGAAGAGAAGATGTGGAGCCAGATAATACTCTTTCACTCGTTTAGCTCCTTGTCCTGATTTTGTTTGTAGTTTTGCTTTATATTTTGAATAGCTGCCTCTTATGTTTTTCCATCTGTCTTTGCACTCGGTCACTGAAACAATATTGAAAAATAAATTAGAAATATAAATATACGTTAAAATAACTTAGTTTCTCGTACAAAAATCAGTGAAATTTCATGTTTACAATGATAATTTTTTTATATTTACAGGTACTTCGCGACTGGATGTTCATTCAAAGCGCTTTCTTTCTACTTCCTGAAAGGTCATTCTACTGTACAAGGGATCGTGCATCACACCTCCCAAGTCATATGGAAGAAATTACAATCTGTATACATGCCGAAACCTACAACAGCTAAGTGGCAAGAAATAGCAAAGCGTGACCATGAACTATGGAATGTTCCTAACTGCATTGGTAGCACGGCACCACGGTCAGGGTCTGCCTTCATCAACTATAAAGGTTTTTTTTCTATTGTCTTGCTGGCAGTGGCAGATGCAGATGGCCGATTTGTAACAATCGATGTAGGTGAATTAGGACGTAATAGTGATGGAAGAGCATTGAAAAATAGGAGCTTTGGAACAGCCTTAAAGAAAGGACGTCTCAATATACCTGAACCAGCTGCGCTACCTGGAGAAACTCATCCAGTTCCTTATTTTTTTGTGGCTGATGACGCATTTCCCCTCTCTAAAAATTTATTGAATCCCTGTTCTCGAAGAGAATTGACCACTAACGAACAAAAAGATTTTTAATATCAGGTGTTCAAGAGCACGGAAATCAGTGGAATGCTCTTTTGGTATGCTAACAATGAAGTTCGGACTTCTACATACGATTATCCAATGTGACCCTGCAAAAGTTGATGTTCTAATTCAAGCAATGTGTGTGTTGCACAACGCCATCAAGGAGTGCGATGGCACATTCTCAAGGCCGCTATATGAAAACGTTATTGTTGGTGATTTGACTCCAATAATAGATAATTTACAAAAAAGCTAAAAATATGAGAATTTATCTAAGCAAGTATTTCAAAGATCGCGCCCCAATTCCTCATCAGGACAGATATTGCCTATGAATTTTTTGTATGTATAAATAAACAAGAACTTACCAGTTGCACCGAATTTCTCAGATATTTTTCCCCATACCTGGTCTTGTGCACTTCTGTTGCAGTAATCCAATCATCTATAGTCGTATAAAGTTGCATACTGTTGCACTTCTTCGCAGAACTCTATATTAAATTGAAAATCGTCACGCATTTTGTGCTAAAAAAGTAAAAACGAACAGCAGGAACGCCGAAATCGTATGACGTTAATCACTCAATGTCGGCTTCTCATGGCACCGAAGTGGCGTGGCGGTGGCGGGAGTAACTACGCCTGATCCACGTCATCTCTATGTGTATTGCCTCATAAGCTAACATGCGGGTGGCACATGCCCGTACCACGTTAGGACCACGCCTCCACCACACACCCGTTCTGTGTGAACTGCACCTAAGCATAACGCGAGTTTTGCATCGAGTCATCACTGAATTTCTGTGTTATTAAGCGGCTTTTGCACCGAAATCTTCACCAATATTGTAGTTATTAACCAGACAAACAGAATCGTGTAAATAACTGATATTTTACATTTTTATCGATTAGCGAGTTTTGCATCTAGTGGACTCATATATAAACAGTACCTACTATTTTCCTATACTTTTTCGTTTCTGCGGTGCATGTTTAAGTCAAATTTTTATTATGTCTTCTATTTCTTTATTGGTCGTCTGAGTGAAACTGTCTTTAACAGAACCTAAAACAACAAAATTTATATTAAACTATTATAGTGTAATGATATATTGCTTTTATCACTTTATATTTTAAATAACTCTGACATGTTTAAATACAGTGCTGAGAGCTGTATTAAAAAAGAAAACTTACTATGGGTCATTCTCATATAACTTGATTTTTCATTGCCATTAAAAATAAAAAAAAATAATTTTTAAATATTGAAGGTATTTTAGGAAAACTAAGCAAGAGGCTTTTAATATTCTTAGATCAAGTGACAGCAGCGCACTTTTTAATTTTTTTTTATTTTAGAACCGTTTTTAAACTAGTAACTTATGTGATTGTCACGTATGTTACCAAAGTTTACATGGGCAAAAAATATCGTCAAATTATTAATTAATAACGATAGTAATTAATATCTGAGATATGTTATCAAAATATTCCACTTAGGAAATCATATAAGCACATTATAAGAAAATTAAACTCATATTGTAATTATGGTAACATAAGTGACAAAAAGTAACATAGGTGACCAAAGATGGTAATTCGCCTAACTGATAAATAAGAAATAATGTGAAAAATGTATTTAAATCTGTTTATTAAAAAAAAAAAATTAATAAAATGAAAACTCAACTAAAATACTGTAGTATAAAAAAGAAACAAAAATCTTTTTCTTTACAAAGTAACAACTAAAAATATTCTTCGGTAAAAGTAACACCATTTCAATTTTATCTTTTCACACTGACCACACTATTGTTACTAAATAATCTATGTGATTTATTTTTGTAACGTGATGAATTCCCAATCCTTAAGCTGCAGATGAAGTAACCTGTTGGTAATATTTTTGGGTGGAAGAATTTTTTTCAAAATACTTTCTTCCGAATACCAGATGCGATCTTCTACTTGCGGCCAAATGTATTTATTTATTTATTTATTTATTTATTTATTTATTTATTTCAGATACACCATCCAACAGTATTTGCATACTAATTATAGGATGGGAATACAGCATAATTAACAAAAAAAATAAAAGTAATAATAATAATTACAAACAAAAAAATAAAAAATAAGAATATTAATTACAAAAAAAAAAAAGAAAGATAAATTGGCAATTGAAAATTGACAGTTATTACAATGCATTTGCAGCAGCAAAAAAAGAAATACATTAAACAGCACTTATATTACTTCTTACAAATAACTTTTTGATCGAGTTAATGCTACAGATAAAAATATCCAAATTATCTTGAACGGAATGATAATTGTTGCATAAACAAAATAAAGGTGAAAATTTAAGTAAATTGGTCCTTGGTGTTGGTAAATAGAAAGTGGCAGTGTTCCTAGTTGCAATTAAGGTAATATTAAAATTAAGTTGACTTAAAATAGAAGGGCAGTCAATTTTATTATGAATAATATTACGTAAGAATATAAGAGAATGCATTTGTCTTCTATCTTTTAGACTCAACATATTATGCCTAGTTAATAGTTGCTCATGTGGCGCTCCAATAACTGGGTAAATGCTATCAATCTTAAAGGATACGTACTTTAAAAATTTGCGTTGTATACTTTCTAAATTATTACTATATGTTTGATACCGAGGATTCCAGATTATACTAGCATATTCTATTTTAGACAGAACAAAAGAATTAAATAGTAAAAATAAAACGTCAGTGTCATTAAACCCTCGTGAATGCCTTATAACGAAACCAAGGTTTTTGTAACTAGAAAGTACAACAGCATTAATATGAAGATTAAAGCTCAGCTTTAAATCAAAAATAACTCCTAAGTCTTTAAATTCAGTTACTCTATTTAGAGACATATTATTGAGTGTATAATTGTAAATATACGGTTCGGTTCTTTTTTGTGAAAGACAGAACGTTACACTTTTGCACATTCAGTGCCAAGTTATTTTTTACACACCAGTCATTAATTTTGTTCAAATTTAATTGCAATTGAACAGAATCGCAGATAGAATAATTAATATCACAATAAATTTTCAAATCATCTGCATACAGAAGACAATTGACGTCAATCATATCTACAATGTCATTGATAAAAATAACGAAAAGAAGAGGCCCAAGTATGGAACCCTGTGGTACACCAGATGTAGCAATGAATTCGCCAGACTTGAAACCACGGTATTCCACGTATTGGCGCCTGCACTGCAAGTATGATGAAAAAAGTTTAGACAGTTTATCTGAAAAACCAAACTGCTTAAGTTTATATAAAAGAATACCATGATCAAGACTGTCGAACGCCTTACTGAAATCTGTATAGATGACGTCAACTTGTCCACCAGAATCCACAGATTCGGAAATGTACTGTGTCAAGCAAAAAAGATTAGTAGTGGTAGACCGACCCTGCATGAAACCATGCTGAAAGTCGCTAATCAACCCATGAGTGCTAGCATAAATTGCTTTATGCAGTAACATTTCAAAAGCCTTGGAAAAGTTAGAGATAATCGTGATAGGTCTATAATTAATCACAAAGTTTTTATCACCTTTCTTAAAAACAGGACAAATTCTAGAATGTTTCCACACATCTGGAAATGTGCTGGAATTTAAACAAAGGTTAAAGATTTTCATAAGAGGACAGGCAAACACTATAGCACAGTCGCGTAAGATGAAAGCAGGTATGCCGTCAGGACCAGAGGTAAATTTAGGTTTAATTAGTTTTAAAATATCAAATACTTCATTTTCGGAATAATGTCCAAGGGAGAAGGTATTATTTGTAACATTACCGTACTCATCAGGAACAACTAAGATATTTGAAGAAAAGCAAGATTTAAAGAAGGACGCAAAAGCATTTGCAATGTCTGTAGGTTGGCTGAAATCAGTATTATCGAACCTGATTGTGTCAGGTAACGAATTAACACACCTTTTACCATTAACATATGACCAAAACTTTTGAGGATCGCTACGAATATTGTTTTGAATGTTATTTAAAAAACTTTTATATGCCATATTAACATCTTTCTTAATTTTTGAGCGAAGAAATTTGAAATTGACGAGCGTGTTATCATTTTTAGTACGGTTATATTCTTTCAATAGTTTAGCTTTGTGTTTTATGTCAGAAATTATATTTTTAGAGAACCACGGTGGATATTTTCTAGGCCGAGAAATTTGTTTAGGAACGCACAATTCAAATATATTATTAATTACTCTGTAAAAGTGATCACAAGCTTTATTACAATCGGTATATACGTCCAAAAAAGACCAGTCAGTTAAGCTTAGCTGTTGATACAAAAGGACAAAATTGGCCTTACGGAAATTGTAAGTTAGTTCAGGACTAATCACGATGTTTTCACTCTTAGCCAAATTATGCGTGATAGTTAAGTTTAACGCAGGATGGTGAGGATCTTCTGGTAACAATATATCATAGGCTTTAATAACTGTGCAAGGTCTATTACATAAAACTAAATCTAAAAATCTACCGTTTACGTTAGGTACGTTATTATATTGATTAAGCTCAAAAAAATTGCAAAACATATTTAATGATAACTGTTTGTCTGTGCGAATATTATTATATTTGCATTCCGGTATATTAAAATCACCCACAAAATAAATATCAACATCAAAAATATACTCTAAAGTTTCCAAGAGCTCAAAGAGCTGGTTATAAATAGACGCTTGCAGATTTGGAGGAATATAAAGTACAAATATAAAAACGGAATAAGAGTTGTTCGTTATTTTAACACCAAGGATATCAATATCAGAAAGTTCGTCACGAATAAAATTTAAATCAAGTTCAGTTACTAAGTATTCATTGCGAACGGCTATTAATACACCACCTCCTCTTTTGCTACCTACTTCAGAGAATCTACGGTCAGCCCGTAGAATAACATATGATGATTCACAAATGAACTCAGAGTTTAAAGTGTGCGGATGTAACCATGTTTCCGTACAACATATTATAGAATAATTGGAAGAAGTAACATTATTGAGGAAATCATGCATTTTAGTATTTAAGCCGCGAATGTTTTGATAGTAGACATCAAGAGTGGGGCGAGACTGTGCAGTAGGGTGTGCATTATCCTCAGAAGTTAAAAAGCCGTCTAAGGGTAAACAACGTGTACCATGCATGTTTGTAAGCTTAGGTGATTGCTATTTTGTAAACACTAAACTAGATTTAAACTCACTGAGTTTTTTCAAGTAACTAAAACAACTGGAATCCCAAGCAGCATGATTAGTATTAATATCGGTACCATTATCGAGATTATGCTTAACGCAGTTAATACATTTTAGAAATTCAGACTTACAGTCCTTAACTAAATGATTTTCACCGCACCTAGGACAATGACACTGTTCGCATTTACATTGACTTGAAAAATGAGAGAAACCGCTACATTTGAAACATCTTTTTATATTGATAGCATCATAAACATCACAAACATCATATCCAAGGAACAACTTACCCTTACCAACGGACATAATATTGTTATAACTTTCGACGTCTATCTGAAGAACAGCTTGGAATATATCACTTCGTTTCTTAATAGATTTACTTTCCATTATTTTACAATGAAAATTGCAGCTAAGAAGGTTTTTATTTTGAAATTGAATATATTTAGTAATATCACTGTCACTATATTTTTCCGACATTCCTACTACGCGGATCCGAGGACAAAAGTTTCCAACATCCTTGATTTCATATTTTTCACCAAGTTTATCAGAGGCAAGCTGCTTAAATTTATAAATATCATCGGGTTTATTACAACCAATTAATATTCCGCCGTCTTTTATGTTTTTTACACCAGATATATTTAAGTCAGATTGTATTGGATTAATATTATGTAAGATATCGGATTTTGTAACAGAATTTTTTTGTTGAGTATCCTTGGGTTTGATAATTACAGCTGGATTGTTCAATGTCACTGCTGAATATAATTTTTTATCAGGAAGTTCAGGAGAAAAGTTTTCTCCTATTTGCTTCAAAACATTTACTTCATATTCTGCATTTTCGATTTGAGTCACGATTCCAGGATAATATTCATTTTTGTATGCTACAATCACCCATTCGTCTAATTTAATCTCTAATTTTTTTAGAAATTATTTCAGAAGATTTCTCGTCTAATATTTTTGCCACTTTTAAATCATAACAAGTGTGATCAATCATAGGCAGCTTCTTACAAAAACAAGAATATTCACGGATATATAAAAAAATTTTCATCTTCTTTTGAAATGACCTGATGAACTGTCATTATGCCTGGAATCTTTTTTAATTTGGAAAGCAAATTTTTTCTGTTCCATTAGTTCGATCTGTGATTCTTCAATAAAATACATTTTTACCGATGTTTTTTCTTTCACCGTTGTAAATAAATCCTTAGCTTCTTTTATATCGGTTCCCTTAGCTACTAAATTATCGCTGATTCTTTTAATTGCAGCTCCTATCCCATCAGGGGCTCCTTTTCCGTGTGCAGCTTCGGAATAATTCCACGTGCCATACTTGAAACCCAAGTGATGAAAATGTGTCTTAAACAAGAAAAGATTATCCTTGTTTTTATACTGTGACGCTGGACCATCGCTAAAGAAATGGATGGTGTCGACATTTTTTTGTTTTTAATTCGTCCAGTATTGGATCTAGATGTGACCATACAGCTGAAGGATCATGTCTTCTTGAGGCTGACACGGTGCAAAACATTTCTTTTTTAGCATCTTCGGTGTGTAGTGTTACTTTCTCACGTGAAGCGCCAAAATGCATTTCTTGTATTTCGGAATTTAGCTTACACGAATAGTTCTCCGAAAAATCTAGATGAATAGCCGCCTCACCATAACACAGCTCCTTTTTGCATTTTTGTAATTGCTTGAATTGGTGTTTTATTCGAAATACATGCCTACAGAAAACATGTTTAATTGTTTTATTGAAGTCATCAATTAAATCTTTTAGAGTTCCTTCCTCTTCAACTTTCACTGTCTTGGTCACTTCCAATTTCCTATTAGATTTCATTATTTCTTGTTTTGTGCTTTTCCATGTATACCATTTTACAATTTTAGTACCATCAATGTTTGCCATGTTAACTACAGCTTTATTCTCACAGTCACCACATTTACCATTCATGCACAGTTCAGACTCGACATTACAGCTTACAATAGTACATAAACTTTCAAGATTAATTCGTTCAATTGTTTTCCCTAACCAAAGTATTCAGTTTTTTTTTTTGTAAATTATCATGTGTTTTACACAAATAGGAATCTCTATCTGTTAATTTGGCTTGAACTACCCAGAAAGGCCGGAATCTGCAAAAAGAAGCAAGACTGACTTTTAATTTTGATTGTTGACAAAATTTTTTGTGCAGATTTGCTACATTTTCTGTTAATAAACGTTTCTGTTTTTTAATTCCTTTAAATGTTATAGTTTGTTTTTTTCCCCGGAGTCTGAATACTGTTATCATCTCTACAATAAAACAGCCTTATTTCTTTTAAAATTTTCTGACAGCGAAGTCTTTGAAATCGATTCTTCTTTCCGTCAGCTCACAACCCCAGCTGTTGCTTAGCTTCTTATGTGAACTTATACTTACGTACATGCTTCCTGTGAGCAATACTTGCTATTGACTGCTTAAACTTTTCATTTTGGGAGGTCTTGTATTTTTCCCGAATTTCATCTAGGAGTGTGCTTTGGAATAATAATTTCCTTTTTACAGGTTGTGGTATATTTTGGTTTCTTATTTCTCTATTCAATTTGGTCATAGGTGAATTTTTTGTTTTTGTATTGCTCTTTAGACGCTCATATCGTATTTTATACTTAGTGAGCTTCCGTTTTGTTGACGTTAATTCTTCTTCTAGTTTTTTAATACGCCTATAAGCAGCACTGCGATCTCTTCTCAATCTTTTCCTGCATCTTATCGAATTGGGATATTGAATGCGGTTTGCTGTAAGAGATCCACTGGGGCTTGGAGGTGGAGTTTCATCTAAAATGGGAGCCAAACTCCATTTAATAGCTCTTTGCCTGTCTACATTTTCTTTGCCTTTCCCTCCATTCTTTTCTTCTCTGCCGCCTATCTCTTTCTGATAAATCGATAATAGACTTGTCAATTTTTAGTTCTCTTCTCTGCTTTGCTTTATCTCTCACCTTCTTCAAATACTCTTGTCTTCTCTCGGGATTTGCATTAATTTTTTCTCTACATCTCCTCTGCTTCTCTGCAGGAGTTAGAGCCATCTTTTCTACATTAAAAGAAAACATATTATGAACGAAAAATCCACAAAAGTTACCGACGATCTTTTAACGGGATGTTTTGTTGACCATGTAAAATGATAGTTTTTAAAATTGGCACCAACCTTTGTCGGTTTTCAAGAACTTGAATTCTCCGTTCTTCATTGAGCCTATTTCTGATGTCTAACTCCGGATGATCATAGGTAGCAAGAAATTGTTTAGCTAAAATTAAAAAAACTTTTATTTTATGAACGCTCTGTAAGTATCTCAAAACTAAATATTTCCGTATGAATGTTTATAGAATCATATTATATGCTACCCACCAAACTTCAAAACTTACCTTTTTTAACAGATTCAATGTGGTAATTTGTTTTTTCGTGTACAATGAGATCACCACCTTGGCCAGTAAGTTTCGCAAAATTAATCAGGGGAGTTTTCACTAACTTTTGCGGCATAACAGTGTGAGTGTGCCGTCCACCAACCAAGGCTTCAGAGGAAAAGATAGAACAGTATTTGCAAAATAATCCCATTTTTTCTTTTGATAGAACTAACCACTCATGTTTTTCAAGATGTCCATGATTGGCTCGACGCCGCTCTTCGCGTCCTCTCTTTTTGTGAACAGAAAACGGAAGTTCAAAATACTTTTCGGGAACCCAGTGATTTTTTTAGTAACTGGTAGCGAGTCGTGTTGTCAGTGTTGTTAATCTTTGACAAGTATAAACCAATATCGTAATTTACAGTACTTTCACATTCTGTATTAATATTTTGGGTTTGGATACTGACGATACTGTTCCTCTCCTCAGAGGCCTCGCATGCATTTCCCTCCGCCTCTGCTCCAGCAGCTTCAGCTTCTATCTTGCTTCTTTTAAAATAATTATAAAGACTGCTATTATTAACAGGTGAAGTTCTCTTATTAGTTAGATTTGCCATAATATAACTGAACTAAGTAAACTAAAATAATAATAATTAAATTAAATAATGATCACACTTATTAATTGCACTATTGATGACGAGCTCGCATTTACTGACACGTATGAAATGCGTTCAAACAAAGCAATAAAATAAGCAATGCAGTCCGAGAGCCAAGAAGCGCGCAATATTGAGAAATGCGATGTTGTCAAGACTATACATTTATAGTATTACTTAATACTTTCATATTTTATGTACTGTTCTGTTATATGATAACGAAATATTAACCAGCACAGTATAGCGTATAGGGCTATATTGACTTTAGTTCTTTTTTATGTATATATTGTAAATACATACAAAGCTTAAGGTTCTTATTAGATATAATGCTATCTCAATATCTTAATCATTTATGTCAGTTTCGCTTTTAAAATCCGATCCCTCCGCATACTTAACATCTAGAGCGGTGAGCCCTAGGGGGGGGGGGGCGCCCCCCGCACCCCCCTTTAAATCCGCGACTGTTGCAGGAAGTCACTTTAAACGTACCGCCAGATAAACATTTGCCGAATCGCATGAAACCAGTTCCTTATGTTATACTGGGAGATGAAGCATTTGCCCTTTCAAAGAATTTTCTGAAACCGTTTCCCGGAAGCAGACCTCTTATTGCAAAACAGAAAGGTTTTAATTACCGCCTATGTGGTGCACGTCGAGTGGTGGAAAATGCTTTGGGAATGTTAGCATTACGTTTTCGTATATTTAGAAAACTAATTTGTTTATATGTAGAAAATATTGATATAATTGTCTCGTGCGCATGTCTCTTACATAACTTAAAAAAAAAGAACATTCCCAAGAGGCTACAGTAAATTACGAAATTGAGAATTTGCCAACAACTATGGCAACTATAACCAATCAAGGAAGTAACAATGCAAGCGAAATTGCAAGTTCAGTACATGAGGAATTCGCAAATTATTTTTATAATCAAGATGCAACCGATTTTCAGTGGAAATATATTTAAAAACTGCTTTTGGTATTACACACTTTAACAACTCTGTATGTTTTAAGTAATAAATAAAATAATCTCAAAATACTTTCATTTATATACTTACGAATTTTTCCCCTGATGTTCGCGTAGATGTTGTCTTTGTTGGTACAGTAACATCGTCTATTAAAGTCATACTATTAAAGCAAGACAAATTTGGAGTACAAATATCATCCGTACCGGATCCTATAAATAAAATACCACAAATGTAATTTCTGCCTTGTAAGTATGCATTCATAATATAAAATATTTTTTTCTGTGGCTATTTAAAGAACGACACTTTATATTACTATCTTTCGTGCATAAAACACCTTTATGGTGAAAAAAAAAAAAAATTAAAAGCGTTAAAAAACGTAACGTGAAGTAACTCACCTGTACGTTGACCATAGGTTATTTATTTTCTTCTTTACTTGTACCACAGTAATGTTCATTACATCTGCAATTGTCTCATATGCATTATTTCTTTTACCAATATCACGGTAATCTTTACACTTTACATCCCATAAACACTCAAAAGATCTATAAATTGCTCAACTTGCTCCGCACTAAATTTAGAAGGCGGTAAATAGAGCATCTCGTGCCGTGACATCACTCATCATGTGACATCTTTCTGTTTACATCTGACAGTGGATACCTAATCTCAAACACGTCGTGGTTTGAGATTGATGAGGATTTTAGGATTAAAAGTACTTTATTTATAGTTCTATTCTTCCCACACAATCACAAAAAACAAAGCCACTTATTTTAAGCCGCGGCCCAAATTCGCTAAGAGAATTTTTTAAAATCTAGTAGCTTTTTGTTTGTGGCAAGGTATATATTTTTTAAAATGTTCTATTTGAAACAGATTTTCCGATGTCAGACCTGTCACCGTAGTATTATTACTGTTGTATGTCCAACACTATTTTTTTTGAGAAATTAACATCAAGTTTGAGAATAGTAAGTGTATATTTCAACGGGTATTTAACAGGCTAATTTTCACAAATATTGGTGTGTTTACTTAAATATTAAAATAATAAAGATAGAGCAACATAATAGAATTGTGACGATTTGTATAGGTAGGTAATAAGACATATTTTTAGCGATATCGAAAGAACATTTATTATAAAAAGAATATTACCTATCTGATAAAACATCGTAAGCGTAATGGTTGTCCCATGCTACTTACGTTTTGTCAGATAGGTATCAAATAGAACATGAAAAAATATATAATGGAACTACGATAAAGATATGTCAGTATACTGGTGATCATTTATTGGATTAGAAGATACTATAATATCATTATTAAGAATTTCATGTATGATGCTTTTTTCTTTTAATGTGCTCTTGCTTTTTATGTTTGTTATTAGTTTTTCATTTTTTTTTGTAGAAAAGAATGACTTTTGTTTTACAATGTTTTTGTTTCCTGGTTCTGTTTTTACTTCAGAGTTAACTGTATTAAATTTATTTAAAGGAATATTACTGACAGCCGAAGCAGCCATCACATGATGAAGAATTGATGTCAGTTGTTCCTTAGACAATACTTCAGAATTGATTATCTGCAAAATACAATGTACTTTTGTTCTAATTTGTTCTTTTAAATTATTATCATCTGATTGGTGAGATATATGAGAAACAAGCTCCTGTACTTCACCTGACATATCCACGGACTGTGATGACCATTCTGGTTGTTTATGAGCACTTTGCATTGCCACAAAATGAACATGTTTACAAATTGTGCTTCTTATTAGGAAATCAATACAGCTACATGTATATGAATGTATACATATAATACAAAGGGTACATTTAATAGGGCAGCAACTTACAGCATTTTTTCTTTCTTCAATGTATTCATAATTTTTTTGATTTTTTAATATGTATACATTATTATTTTGAGACACAGTAAAAGTACTAACTAAAGCAGATCGGTGGTTAGAAGTTATATGACTCTCAACAGATTGGCCCTTTTTTAAGTTTTATAATTCTTTCTACAGTCTTGTCTTTTAAAAATATTAATAATTGGTGGATACTCTTGTCTAATCTTTTAATTTTTTTACCATCCAAATAACAATATTTTAAAACCCTATGAAAATTTTCAATGTTCATGTTTGAATTTACCCCACAACCCTTTCTATAACAATGGGCCCATTCTTTAACATTATTAGCATAATTTTGTTGAAAATATATTCCAAAATTATCTGAGTATCTGAGTCATTTAAAATCTTATGTAAAAAATTATTTATACTATGTAAAAAATTTTCTGGATCTAAAATATATTGCAGCTCTTTTAACATTTTGTAAGTATAAGACTTTTTATCAGTATTATTAACTTTATTAAGATTAACTTGCCAAGCTCTATCCACATGCCAATAAACGATTTAACGGTGGCATCATTACACTACACCAAGCATAAAAAAATGTATTTGTTATATCAAACATAAAAACGTTTGTATTAATAATATCCACACATTCTTTAATTTTTTCAAAAAATAATTTATAAATAAAAGTATCTTTCCTCTTTGAAAACATGAAAGCAGTTGGAAATCCATTACCAATTCATCTTTTACTAGTAGGGTTGTTAGCCCGTGTGCAATTAAATTAGTTCCAAACTTTTTAAAATATATTTTTGAACTCTGTTCATAAAAATAAGTCAAAAATCTGTATCTGTCATTTCTGGATAATCCCCTATTTGTATACCCTGTTGTTTGTAAAATAATATTGAGGATGATTCCTCAGATGAAAGACACTCTGACACCCACATATGTATACTTGTTGCATCTTCTTTGTGTCTACAGCCATCCTTCAAGTCAGTGCCATAACATTTTTTAATATTTTTGATATCTTCACGCGTAGTCAAGTCGAATCTCGTCAACTTTCCACTTATATTGTCACGAACATTTTCAAGAATTCTAAAATTTGAAAGTGATTTTTTTTACTGGATGTTGGTGCAATTGAGCCTGATTCAGTTGCAGGTATGACATCTCTGATAATTCTATCATTTTTGATTTCATAATCTAAGGTCCCAAAAAAAAACGTTTTGCATACTTGTTCTGATATACCATGTTTGTCTAGGAGATAATACCGCAAAGTTTTTGATCTACGCGAGCACTGTCCATCCCCAATAGTTTTTCGTTTTGTGGCTTGTTGAGAAACTTTGTGGAAAACAAAAGTCTTTCTGTCAATGCTGTTCAATTTCCAAAATTCTGTATTGATGCTAAGTCTTCTTTCATTATCAATTTTTTCTACACACTTCTTTATAAATTTATTGCTGCATGCTGGTTGTAGACCATGACAATTTACTTCTTTATTTAGTTTTATTATTTTCCGTTCTCCTACAGACAGTTTAAACTTTTTTCTTTTTCGCAATTCGCCTTTTTTTGTGTATAATAACAAGTCTTCCCTAGTAGCAACATTTACCGAAATTTCTTTAACAAACTCGTCGGTTTTGTTAGCACTTGCTTGTGACGGTACAATTATTATTGTTTTCTTTTGATTTTTTGTGTGTCGTAAACTCACGTTATTAAATACTTTGTTTAAAAGAGTTGTTAGAAAATCCGCCATGAAATTAAAGCTTTCACTATCTAAATTATTATTAGCCTTTACATCAGCATTTATGTCTTTCTTTGTAGCTTCACTAACAACAATATTACTTAAAACTGTAATATTACGTTTACTAGTCTGAGTTAGCTTTGACTGTGAAAATTGTGTTTTTCTTGCAGATTTGGTGGGTAAATATTCTTCATCTACATCAACTTTGGCCTTATTTTTAATTAGAGATTTCTTATAATTACTGATTTTACTTGTGAGCTCTTTGTTTAGAGCCAACATAAGTATTTTCTTTGAACGGTCCATAATTCTAATCTCAAATATTTGTTATTAACACCGAAATATTGTTGTAGCACAATATTACTAAAAGTATGATGTTTTTCTTTTATACTTAATGTCCACTTTTCACATTAGCACTAGAGTTCAGCACATAAATATCAAATTACCTACTGATTTTTTATAATAATTTGCACTTTCACCCACGCGACTTTGTAAGTATACACTGAATGTGACTGAATGAATATACTGAATTTTGAGGTTAGAAATTACCAAAACAGCCGGCATTGTTAGAGAAAATTGTTGTATCTGGCTGCTCAACTGTATGATACGACATATTCCCTAACAAAGTTTGATACGACAATTTATCGCAACATTAGTAAACCATTTTCAGTTACGACATAATTTCAAACGTTGATTTTGGCTTATTAGTAAGTAAATACGACATATGAGCTTAACCAAATGAGGCGGTTTGATGTAAGGTATCCATCTATATGTCTATCTAAAAATTGACCAACAGTGCAGTTACGACATTTGAGGAGTAACTTTTCAAAACGCATTATGTCCATCAAAAGTTTTTTTTCATAAGCAACAAAAAACGATTATTTTTTGTTCCCTTTTGTTTTAAACCTACATAGTAAGGTTATTCCATAGATATTGGTCGATACTTCTAATAATCATTCTCATTGAAATCAAAACTATCATAGATTGTAAAAAAAAATCAATAAATAGTTGGACATAATGCGTTTTGATCCATCACTGTGTATATAATGCTTTTTGTTGTGACCGATATTGGACATAACGCTCTATGTTGTAAACATCTAATAAAGAATAAAAAAAGGTAAGACCCAACTGAGCGGGTTTTTCATTTACTACAAAATAAAATACATTAAACCAAGGTACAAAAAAAATTATTTTTATAGAAAAACAACACTTAAACACAGTGCTTTCGAAAGAAAATTCTAAATTATGAATTAAATATGGTCAACTTGGTCTTCCTCTAGGCATTCACAGAAGTTTTCTTCCTCGTCGTCGTCTCGTGCTCCTTCTGGAATTTGTGGCGCAACATTTAAGGCGTGGTCAAAGAAAGTTAAAGATGACAACGAAATATTATTTTCCCAGTCGATCCCAAATCGTGCTTGGAGCAATTTTTTAACATCATTTTTTTTTTGTCTTCTTTGATCATGTTCACAAGTGGGACGTCAGATAGCTCTTGTAGGTTTTTCAGATTCCGACCACGCTTTACTATTGACATAAATTGTTTTGATTCGTTGTTAAAATAATACGTCGGTTCAAGTTTGATTTTTACATCGAAAGATTCATTTTTTCTTACTTTCTGTAAAAATATTCGTTTCATACCGCTTATGCCTTCAATCTTCTTTAATGTGTTTGTTAACTCTTTGAAGTTTTTAATCGACCAATCTTTTCCCAGAACTCTAATGTTTGCCGATTCCATATAAATTTGAATATAAGCATTTGGATTCAAGATCTCCTCCACTTTACGTAAATTTTTTTCGATGCGTCCAAACACGCGGTCGGCAGGCAAATAAGAATGACCACGGACTGGAAAATACATAACAATTTGTTTGACCGCTCTAGGAGACTTGTTTTGCAGCCAGTAAGATAAAGCATGAACAACATGTTGGTTCTTATTTTGACCGGAACAGCCATCGGCAAAAAATCGAATTGTGTCAACCACTTCGTCAAGAGTGACATTTTGTAAGAAATCAACTAATGCGGAGCTGATTTCCTGAGCGCCCCTTTTTAGCTTGAGTTTCATTCCAAATATAACAGTTTGGGTTTTTTGTAGCAACGTCTGTGACACAAAAACAATATAATGATATTTGACGCGCATAAAATGTTTCACCAATACTCAGTTTAGGGATGGGTTGTACTTGTTGTAGATCAAACACATAAGTCACACTTGCTTCAGGATTTGCTTTCATTATCGTATGAAAGGCTTTAGCTCTTCGTTTATGGATAGTACGATTGGTAATTAAAGTTTGTTTTTCAGCCATGTCCGAACAACTTTGAATTTCAGTCAGAATTTTATAGCAATAACTGCATGTATCGCATGCTGGAGAACCAAAGCCCAAATTAAATTTGGTTTCAAATATTTTGGTGAAAAATATTTTTTTTAACTTTGTACTCATTATCGGCCATTGTGTTATACAGTTTAAAAAGTCTGTTTATGTTCAGGGAAGATGGCAAATAAAGTCTCTTACTTTTATTACGCGCGTAATGACTTTCACATGCTTTTAATTTGGAAATGAATTCGTACACCTTCAACCTTTTCTCGGAGTATTTGTTAGCTTTGTGGTCTCCACCTCTTTTATCTTGTACCCCCTTTCCACTCAGTACCCCCTCTGCGATTGTATTTATTCGTCTTTGGCCAATTTGAAATAATTTACCAAAAAATTTGGCGCAAACTGGCAGTTTTTTTTTTGTCTGCTGACCACAAAAAGTAGTTGACTGAAAAACGGCGCCGTTTCCTTTTTCTTTGTTCCTCTCGACTACGAACACGACTGCGTTTAGCGAATCCAACATCCATTAAAACGGATAGCCGCTTGTCCTGTTCTCTTTTGTCTATTTTAAAGAAAACATTTCTTTTGGCTCTCGCAAGCACGTTTCTTGAAATATCGCCACATTTAAAAAATATGTCTTTTCCTGGAGGTCCTGGATGCCGGCAAGGGGGGGGCGAAAATTAACAAGTAAGGGGTCTTTGTCTTTATATCTAGAAACAAAAAAAACATTTATTAAATTTTTATTCATTGACTACAAAAAAAAACAATGCATGATTGCACTTACGCACTAAGTGTGAACTCAGTATATTTTTGTCTCTACTTAGTGACGTTAGGTAATGAAGGATAGAGATACACTCAGTGCGCACTAACTTGCCGAATCGAAATCGCTATAAAACAAACAAACACGTATACTACTTGCCTTTTTTCGTAATCCAGTTCTCGTTTAGTCTTTTGCCGCAACTTTTTTCTCGATCCTTGACTATTTTCTCCTACAGAGACACTCTGATCAAGGTTTTCCATCATATTGTATAACAACAACAAACTATTAACTACTTATTAATGTAATTTAACAAAAAAAATAAACACGTTAACGGGTCTGGTGTACTAAACTCGAACGACTAACGACAGAATTAAAATCAGGTGATGTTTGCACGATGTAAAGCGAATTTGCCGCCTCCTGGTGGCCAAGTACCATAATGCATTTTGATGTGACAACTCTTCCGGACATAATGCGTTTCGATGTGAACATCATATTTTGCGCTCAAATTACATGGGGATAGAACGCTATTTGATTCATTCTGGGTTTACAGAAGTATAAAAGAGGTGAAAATAAATCCAAAACCGCAACAAACTGAATTTTTGTCTCGGGTGGACATAATGCGTTTTGATAAGTTGCTCCTCATTTGGGCTTAACACGGCAGTATAAACTACTTTATATAATCAACATACTGTAATTAACAGTCTTATAGAAAATTCTTTACCAGAACTAAATTTACCTACAACATTAGGAAATTAAACTCCAATTATGAACTAATTCAAATGATAGAAATGAGAGCTTGGCAGCAATAACAAAAAAATGATCTCTATTATGTTTTATATAAAAATAATCTTTCTAGATTTTCTAAAAAAGTAAATGCAAGTTGCAATTAAAAAGTAATATTGTTTATTCTTATTTTAACGAGAGTTAAAGAAATATATCCTTCAACTTAAGAAGATATAAAAGCTAGCGTAAATCTATTTGCGAGAACTTCAAACTAAAGGAATAAAAACTTTGCTGTCGTTTAGTATTGCCACATACATTTGGCCGTGGCAATATCATTGTGATATCAAACAGTGGGACCATAGTTAGGTCTGGAACATCGGGTAACCCAAAACTGTTATCCATTTTCGCACTTTTCCTCAGAAAACTGACCTCGACTTCGCTGTCTTTCGTCTGCAATACTTTTAGTCTGCAATACTTTTGCCACATAGTAAACTCCTATTCTTCGTTTTAGTCGAATTAAATTCTATTAAAATGTGTTCTCCTTCACCAGGCAAATTCTCCAGTGATGTGAATGACTGTGGGATAATGATTGTTTCTCCTTGTTCTTCATCAAATGAGGCCTCGTCTTCCGATTGGACACTGTAATGGTCATTTTCTTCAGAAGTGACATTGGCATCTTCTGGTTCTTGTAAGATCTTTCTCTTCTTAGCTATTGCATTCTTCTTCATCTGCTTCTCCCTTTTCTCAGCCTCACGTCTTTCTATCTCCAATTTCTCTGGAGTGTCCGTAGCTATCATCGATTTTCCCTTTCGTCTTGGCGTTCTTCCAGATTTTCTTGGTGCGGCCTTTAGAAGACCGCGGAATTGTACAGGATTCCCAAACTCTCTGGATATCCCAGCTAATGGAAATGGAGATTTAGAGTAGCTGTCAGACTCTGAATTCAGAGTTACGGGGTTCTTTGCTGTGTCTGTTTCAGCAGGTGGTTTGTTCTCTTGCTTTCTGATCTATCAGTTACATCGCTCGGTGCAAAGTCTACATCAGTGAAGATATTTCTATCATATGGATAAATTCCTGTATTTCTAAATGAGCTGCAAATGTTTGCAGGTGTCATGGCTTTCATATGTGCATCTCCTACGCAAGCAGTTACCTCATATATAGACAGAGTTTTACCGGGATTTCGCATCATCCAGCTATCCACAGCTGCATTGTAAAAAACTTTGAAAGGTTTAAAAATACAGACGTCAAGTGGTTGAATCTTTCCAGTAGAATGTGGAGGCATTGTCAATATTGTGACGCCATTTTCTTTCTTCAGATCTATGGCTTTTAGGGAAATGTACGCCTCGAAGTTATCCATGATCAGTAATCATCACTTTACTGCTGTTTGTATGTTTGATGAAATGGCGCATCGTTTCGACGAATAGCTCTGTGTTCATCCAGCCTGATGGCGTGGTTAAACCTAAAGTTCCTGTAGGAGCTCCAACGAGCATGTGCTGTTTGAAATGCACACGGGGAAAGATCATGATAGGCGGCAGAGAACTTCCCGCAGCATTGATAATACAGCATGTTCCCTTTTCCGCACTTGTAACCTTGCCGATTTGTTTTTGTCCTTTAACGGCAAGAACTTTTGCAGATTTTTGTACAATCATTGTGCAAGTTTCGTCAAGGTTTATACCCTGGTACCATATGCAAAAGCTGGCTCCCGCATCATTACATCGTGTAGTTTGTCATAAAACATATTCACATTGTGTCTATTAAATGACGTCGCCCGACTCAAACTGCAACCTTCAGATGTTCTTAGACTCAAGCGCGGGTGCCTCTTTCTAAAATTATAAAGCCATTTTATACCAGCGAATCCTGTATCATGCCATTTTTCAATAACTTTAACGTTATTAGTTTTAGCCATTTCGTATGCTACTTGACGACATTCTAGTAGTAGACTGGCGTCATCCTTTGGTGTTCGATCATCGACTTTCGTCGCGGTAGCTACATAAACTGACAACGATTATTTAAAAAATTACGGATATTGATCCACTGTGTAACATGATCCACTGTGACCCCTTCTCCCCTACTGGAAGCGAGTATTTCTCATAATAGTATCGTCTATACAGCTTTCTAGTAAATGTGATGGCAGTAGTTCAGTTACATGGATTAAACGTTGGTTATCAACAATTGAAATGAATCGTAACGCCGAAAAACTTTTTAAAAAGAAAATTGCGGTATGCTTAAAAGTGTTCGGCGAAGAAATGTTACAAATATTACGCCCGGTTTCACAATCATTGGTCAATTCTAGTGGTTAAGTTACCTCTACCTTAAAGTTAACCAAAAGGTTTATATCGTAACTGTTTCATAACATTATTTTTGTTTGTGATTTACTAACCACAAGTATATCGGAATCTTTTATAAGTTGGCAATGGTGATATTATGGAAAATCCATTATTTTCCATACTACTGACAAGAGTATGGAAAATAAACACGTTTTTTGACAGTAAAATTTTTACAAAATTTGCAAGTTTTTCGCTTTGATCGAAGGTTTCTCGTCATTTGTGAGGTATTTATAAATATATTAGCTGTTTTATTTCTACCCGCCAATCGTAGCGTAGTTTTAATGTTACACCACTGAAATACACGCAAGCTCTGTCACACAAATATTTTACGAGACCTTAATAGTAGCTCCCGGTTCCACACAATGCGCATACGCTCAGTTACATGGATTAAACGTTGGTTATCAACAATTGAAATGAATCGTAACGCCGAAAAACTTATTAAAAAGAAAATTGCGGTATGCTTAAAAGTGTTCGGCGAAGAAATGTTACAAATATTACGCCCGGTTAAACAATCATTGGTCAATTCTTGTGGTTAAGTTACCTCTACCTTAAAGTTAACCAAAAGGTTTACATCGTGACTGTTTCATAACATTATTTTTGTTTGTGATTTACTAACCACAAGTATATCGGAATCTTTTATTAGTTGGTAATGGTGATATGGAAAATCCATTATTTTCCATACTACTGACAAGAGTATGGAAAATAAGCACGTTTTTGACAGTAAAATTTTTTCAAAATTTGCAAGTTTTTCGCTTTGGTCGAAGGTTTCTCGTCATTTGTGAGGTATTTATAAATATATTAGCTGTTTTCTTTCTACCCGCCAATCTTAGCGTAGTTTTAATGTTACACCACTGAGTTACACGAAAGCTCTGTCACACAAATATTTCACGAGACCTTAATCGTAGCTCCCGGTTCCACACAATGCGCATACGCGCGCCCGCTATGGTCTCGTATCATTTGTAGTATGACGCTCGTTCATATACACTTGATACTTACTTTTCTCTATCAATTTGCGTTCCTACTGGACACTCGACTCAGTAGGTACTCATATCATATCAGTCGCATGTAGTTTATTCGTTACCTTTATTGACTTCAGCTAGCTGATACTTGATACTCAATATGTACCCTACTTATATCATTTGCGTATCACTTCTGAACTCGTCTTAATGTTTTGTCTTTTTATTTAATATCTTTTTACTTTATTTATTTACCAATATACTTGCCGACAATAAACAAAAACACCTAAATAATTTAGGTTAAATCCTGAATTACACACAGAAATTATTTTAAAACGTTTTATATAAAAATAAGTATAATAATAATAAACAATGATTTGATGTAATAATAGTAACAATTCTAGTGCAACAAAATAAGTGAGTATAACTTAAAAAATAAAAATATTAAATATTACTAGTTAACAATAAAATAAATATTACACATAAATTATTATTAAATACCTATGTTTTATAAAAATAAATTGGGTAAAAAATAAGTATCAAATAAAATAATTTTATTTAACATAAAGCAAAAATTAAATATTACTTCTTTAACAATAAAAGTATAATAAAATAAAGTAATAAAATTATATTAATCTAAAATATGTTTATTACCATTCAAAAAAATTATTTTCTGTGCATTTTTTGCTTTCAAACGACACCTTTTTTCTGAAATGACAGCACCTGCTTTGGAAAATACCCTTTCGCTTGGAACTGACGTAGCTACAATGCTTAAATATTTATTGGCTAATTTTGCCAAATTAGGGTATACTAATTCACTTGTTTTCCACCACTTTAATGGATCACTTTTTCTATTAATATTTGGTTCTTCGCCAAATTGTCTTAATTCTATGATCGCAAACGATACTGGTGTAGATTTTATTTCGGATCTATTTTTATCAAATTCGCCCCATATTAAATATTCCGAATCTGAATCGTTATTATTATCGTTATCATTTTCAGTGCTTATTGCACTAGATTTATTAATGACACTAACTAGTTCTGAGTGTATAGACTCCTTAATTTTACTAAGAGCTGTAACATCGGTAAATCCATAATTTTTAAAACGCGGGTCTAAAAATGTAGCTTTTGCAAGAGTCAAATTGTATTGAAATCGCGGAAATCGATTATTCAAACCTGTTATAAGTTCTGCATTAAGGCTTAAGGCTATTTCTGATTTAATATTTAATGGCCTACCCAAAGCTACCTTCAATCCTTCTATCATTAGAATTACTTTAGAAACAGAAACTGTTTTTTCCGCACTTAATTCCGTGGTAATTTATTCAAACGGTTTTTCACAAAAGACAAAATTCCCTTAAAATGGTCCATTCTTCGGCAGTTAATAATTCTAAAGGTGTATGTAATACTCCAAGGTCAGCTTCTACAGATTCCTGAATATTACATATCCTCTGAAACATTAAATATGTAGAATTCCACCGCGTTACCACATCATTAATTATTTTAACGGTGTTTGGCTCCCTTCAATTTGAATTTGAAGGGACCCCAATTTCTCAGCAGCTGTGATACTGCGGTGAAAATATTCTACTATTTTTTTTACCTTTTTTGAATGGTTTCAATTAATTTTAAAGCATTTTGTACTATAAGATTAATAGTATGGGTTAAACACGGTAAATGAGTCCATCCTGATATTAAATGCATTGTCTGTAATCACGCAGTGCACTTTTTTCAAAATATCCCACTCCCTCAAAGATTTTAAAAGTTCGTTTCTAAGATTTTGGGACGTGTGACTCTCTCCAAACTTGAAACAATCAACTAGTAATGAATTTATGATCCAATTTTTATCTAAATAATGTGCAGTTATAGCTATATAATTTTCCGTAGCAGATGATGTCCATGTGTCAGTGGTGATAGATATGCTCTCTGCGTCACGAAACTTATTTTTTACTAGAATCACGGCCTCATCATATTTTGAGGGTAGAAGGGTTCTACTAAAAGTTGTTCTAGAAGGTAATTGGTATGCAGGTTCAACTTCAGCCATTAATTCTCTAAATCCCTCATCATTTACAACCGAAAACGGTTGAAGATCTTTAACTATCATATTTAGAACTAAATTATTAAGTTTTTTTTTGTCGAGAAACTGTAATTGGGCGCACAGCATATGAATATACTTTAGTTTGACTCGGACGGTTTTATATGACAAAATACTTTTACAAATATCGCACTTCGCATTGTTATCATCTTGAGCAGTAAAGTGCAATCATACCCTGCTCCTTTTTGATTTACATCTACCTGACATTTTTAATTAGCTGAACCTATTAAAAAATTGCCAGTTTGAATTTATTAAAAAAAAAATCTAGTACATTACCTTTTTGTAACTCACAAAATTAGCACACTGGTAGGTATAATGATAGGTATTTAGGTGCACTGCTTACCTAGACACGCAAATTTATTTAAAAAGTCATCAGATAAGAAGTTCTTTTAATAGCTGATATAACACACACCACCTTACGAAACGAAATGTTAAGTAATAAGAACTAAAACTAAAGATAAATAATAACTAAAATCAATTATTACAACTACCTAAGTACTTCTTATAAAAGGGATAAGGAATTTTTGTGTGTGCTAGTGTTGTAAAAATAAACATTCATCTTCAATTCCAATTATAAAATAAACATGGGGTAATTAGAGTGCGGGGGGGGGGGGGGGTAATTAGAGGGGATGATTAGAGCCGTCACAAAATATTATAAATAATGCATCAAAAGGCGAAGAACAGATGCCACCAAGTTCTGGGATTAAAATCCTAGAGGACATCTGTTTGAATGCCGGTGCATCAAATTCCACAGAACCAATGCCATCCTGTGGGATAAATATCCTAGAGGATATATGTTTAAATATGGAAAATGCTGCAACTGCTGGAGGCACGTCGCAGGTACGCGAAGGCACACCACGAAAATAACATGGCGCCTACCTACACATGCCGCTTTTAGACAATCCTGATGTGGTAGAGTTTCCAGTTCTTCATATCGAAGACCGTGATCTAGGAAATAATTCCGATGTCGCGGCCGTCGTTGAAGCGGTGGAAGCTATTGCTAAAAACCTTGAGGTAGAGGCTGAAGGTTTTTTGACTAATAAAAAAAAGATGGCAACAATTCAGCAGCCTCTAAGTCAGGGCATCAGGATTCGCGACCTCTTCATACTCGTAAACGCTCACATCTCTCTCTTATCTCATTGGTGACGTCTAGTGATGACTCCGACGACGATTTTGTTAAAGAGCCAAAAAATAATATAAAAAAGAACGTGCCAATTGGCACTAAAAATATATCAATGTCGTCGTCGGCGTCGTCTAAGTCACAGTCGAAATCAAGCCGTCCTTCTAAGAATTGGAAACCTGAGAATTGTAGTTGGGCTTCACCCGCATCTAAAAAACCAAAGGTGGATAATTCTCAGAAGGACGGCAATGTAAAACAGATTATTATACCTGCAGCTTTGAACCCGGTCTCAAATAAAATATTAAAAAAAGATAAACATCCAGCGTCGGGTAAAAAGCCGCAGGTGAAATCATCTGTTAGATCTTCGACTGTGGGTTCTGGCAACAATGCATTATTAGAAGCCGGTCCTTCTAATACTGCGGTGTTGCCGCCAACACCAACTGAGGTAGAGCCGATTTTATGTCAGACTCTCAATCCTGAGAATACGGATTCTGACACAGAGTCGGCGGTGTTCTCACAAGTTGACGGTAGAAATGCTTATAATAACTTCCTTGTTTACTTTGGTCAACTTAGGAGAACACATGAGGAGAATTTGCGGATTGTCCAAAACGACGAGGATGTGGAACGCCAGGCTAACGAAATGTTGCGTCAGGCCGCTGAATTGACGCGACAGGCAAACGAGTTGTTAGCCGGGGTTGCACGTCATCGTATCGAGTTGGACAAGTCCACAAGAGCGTTGGCGACGGTGAAGAGTGATTTAAAATCTGATTAGGCACTTGCACACGGGACGGAGAGTTATTTATAAGTTAGTATATGTAAATTGTTAAGTTAGTTATATCTGTTAGTTATGTATGTTAATTATATTTTATATAGGTTAAGAAATAAAAAAAACAAAAAACAATAAAAGAAAAGCACAAAAAAATATAAAAAAATGCATTGTGCATAAAAAAACAGTAATGCACCAAAAAAATAAAATAAAATAAAAAATGCATTGTGCATAAAAACATATTTTAGATATAAGTATATATATATATATATAAAAATAAATTATGTTGTAAGTTTAGATGTATAATAATAAATAAAAACTATAGTTACATTATGTAATAAAATTGTCACTAAAATTTAATGTTATGAGTAGATAAAAAACAATGACTTTACAATCTTTATCTACTTACAACATTAAATTTTAGTGACAATTTTATTACATACTGTAACTACAGTATGTAATAAAATATAGTTAGTCATTAAAATAGATTTATTCCCCCCTTCCCAAACCCCCCTCCCACCCCCCGCGCGTCCGCCCAACGTACGTGCGCCCATCTGTTTACGTAGGTTAGGTTAGTATGTACCACAACATAAAATAAATATGAATTAAAATTTTTACGACTTTTTTTCTACACCAAACATATAAAATAAATATGAAAAAAAAAAAGTTCGACTTCTTTTTTAATTTTAAGTGAAAATACGAAATACAAAATATTAAAGGGTCGAGGTCAAAGGTCAAATTGCAAAAAAAAAACCAGGAATGGCGCCACCCAACTCCATGCCATTTCTGGGGACAGCCAGAATTCGAACCTGGTACCTTTCGGTTCCAAACCCAATTCCAATTCCAATTTAAAACATTTATTTCACATTCAAAATTATTTACAACTCAACTAGTGCCTACTATATTCGGCTACATTAAATATTAAATATTTACATAGCAAAAATATATACATAACCAATCGGCTTTACAAGATATTTGGCTCGCCCTGGACGAGTCCAGGGCGAAAAGCAGAATAGTCGATATTCCTCCTTTTTCGGAGGGTCCCCGACGTCTGGCCAGATGGATGGGCCCGATGCGGCTGGCTTGGCATCTTTTCGTTGTTCGGCGTTGGCGGACGCTTTCCTATAACAGCGTGAGAAAAAATAATTAATTAATTGCCAAGGCATTTTGGTAATTTCAAGCATAATCAAATAATAAAAATGTCGTTATGTTAAAAGTCATGCAGGAAAAAGCTCAAGAAAAAACCTGCTTAAAAGAATTGAAATTTGGATTGTCTGTCTAAAAGAGGAGTAAGAAAGCAATAGAGTGGTCATCTAGGGAAGTTACGATTTTGGGTAGGTAAAATATAGTTTGGAAAAGGTATTGAAATTTGAGTTGTCTGTCATTGTGTGTCTGAAAATACAGTTATTCAAAAAATATGGGTAGGTTTTCGTGTATTAGTCTGTGCGTATGTTGAAAATCGTGGTAGTGACGTATGTCGGTGATGTGCGCGGTGAGTGTGGATTTTTTGGATGTTATGTCTAAAAAATTTGGTGGCCGTCTGTACTATGTAATCTCTAATGTAAGGCATGTCTGCCGTCTCGTGGAGTTCTTGTGTATTTATGTATCGATTAGAATTAGTGAGGAGACGTAATAACTTATTCTGCGTCGTCTGGAGGCGGCCGAACTGTGTGTTCGACATCCTGTTCCAGACGACGCAGCCGTAAGTTAGAATTGGACGAATAACCGTTCTATAGAGAAGCAGTTTATTGCTGGTGTCCAGGAGTGACCTCCTGTTCACCAGCGGATAGTGACGATGCAGGGCCATATAAGCCCTGTTTAGCGTTTTAGTTATATGTTGCTTGAAGGACAATCGTTGGTCCAGATTGACTCCAAGGTATTTCACTACCTTTGTCTCCTCAATAACTCTATTGTTAATGGTAAGTGGCGTAAAAGTTTTAATGTTTGTAAATTTTTTAGTGAAGTTAATGGTCTCTGTTTTGGTCTCGTTTATGACTATTTTCCAGTCCTTATAATACTTTAGAAGTTTGGTTAAATGATACCGCAACTTAGTAGTTGCGGTTTCAACATAAAAGGACTGGGAATATATAGTTGTGTCGTCTGCGTACATTATTGTCTGTGTTAAAGGATGGGTAGGGATATCGGAAACGTATAGGTTAAAAAGAACAGGGGAGAGCACCGTCCCCTGCGGGACCCCGCTCTCACGTTATAATAATTGGACATGGCGTGGTTCACTCGGACCGCAAAAGTGCGGCCCTGGAGATAAGATTTAAGCAAGCTGACGAAATGTATGGGCAATTTATGCAAGTGTGTTAGTTTGTGCAGGAGGCCTCCATGCCAAACTGTGTCGAATGCCCTCTGGATGTCCAGGAGCAGCATTTTTGTGCAATGTTTTTTGTTAAAGCCCTCGATAACGTCGTGCACCACTCTGCACAGCGACAGCGTGGTATTGTGCCCTCCTCTGAAACCGAATTGTATGTTCGGCAGCAAGTTACCTTTATTTATGATTTTGTTTAAATTTATTAAATAAACTTTTTCCGCAATCTTTCCTAGAGTGTTTAGAAGTGAGATAGGCCGGTAACTTGCTGCAAGGACAGGATCCTTACCCGGTTTCAGAAAGGGCACAATTATTGATGTTTTCCACGCTGTGGGAAAATATTGCAGTCTTATCGACGCGTTTATTATGTAAATGATTTGTACTATAGTTTTTTGTGGACATTTTTTTATAGAGTATGTTGGGGATGGTGTCTGGGCCGGGAGCTTTTAAATTAGGAAGTGTTTTAAGTAGGTTTTTGAGTGTACTAGCAGATGTGAGGAGTTTGGCTAATTTGCGTGGAGGGATGGGTGTGTATGCTGGGATATGTGCTAAGCCAGCATCGACGTCTACCTGGTGCTCAGTCTCGCTGGGCGCGGACGTGTATGTCCGGAAAAGATGGCCGGCCATGGTCTCGGCTTTTTCCCTGTCGGTTAGCGATGTTTGTCCGTTTTCGATGAGAACAGGGATGTTGTTAGCATCCCTTTTGAGCAGTTTGGACATCACCCACAGGGAATTGTCCTTGACCGATAGCTTGGCCACCTTTTCGTTCCACTCTGTATTTTTTGAATTGTACGAAACTATCTTTAACATTCTGTTGCAAATCTTTCAGCCTCCTTTTATCGATCGGCCGGTGATGTGCTTGCCATTTTCTACGTATTTTATTCTTAAAAGTTATGAGTTTTTTAAGGTCAACTGGGGTAGATTCCACGCGCGGGCCTTGCTTAATCTGTTTCACAGACTTGCGTCTGGCTTTAACAATATTTTTAGTAAGTTTCTCGATCTCGAGATCGAGTTGTTCATTATTATTAATCTGCGGGTTAATTTCCGTGTATCTATTCATCAAGTTTTGGAATTTACCCCAGTTGGCCTTTTTGTAATCGAATGTGGTTCTCTCAAGCACATTCCGGTCGACGTCAAGGAGGCTGAAAGTCACTGGATTATGATCCGAACCCAGCTCTGGCCGAGACACTGGTTGGATGTCGTGCTGGTAGTTTTTGTTTAAGATTATGTCAATGTATGTTGGTGTGGTGTTGTTTTCTGGGTAGTGTGTTGTTGTAGTGGTCGATACGACCGCAATACCTGCCCTGAGTGCATAGTCATGCACGACGGTACCGTTGGCGTTGCCGCGCCTGTTCCTCCAGACGGCATGCTTGGCATTTAGGTCTCCTGCAACTAAAACTTTATTTTTAGAAAAGAGTATGTCCATATCATTTTCGGAGATACGGTTACGAGGCGGGTTGTAGGCCACCGTAAGGGTGGTACCATCCCCTAGTTCAATTCCTAGGTTCTCGATGGGAGTGGGCATGGGGGGGACAGGGATGTGGGGGACGTCCTTCTTCACAAGGATGGCCACCCCACCGCCTCTCCTCCCGAGTCTGTCGGACCTGTAAAAGAAAAAATTATTAAATTTTAATTTGTGCTTTATTTTTAAGTTTGTCTCAGTCAACAAAATAATGTCTAGTTTGTTGTCATGTATGTACTGTTTTAGTTCGTGCGTCTTGCCCATAAGGCCGTTACAATTCCATAGCAGGCAATTAATTGAGAATACGGTACTGCGGTAGCACGTTTTGTGCAAAATCTTGCAATATGGTTATCGCCTGCATTGGTTCCGTAACGGCCTTAAGCATTGTGTTAAGGTGATGTACGGCTTTTATTGTCTCTTTCAAGTTGATGAGTCTGTTCAGTTCCGTTAATTCGTTCGTGAGTATGTTGAAATCGTTAAAACTGCTAGTCGAGGTTGTAGTGGGTCTGGGTGGTGGAGGTGGAGTGCGTAGAGTCCGTGTTTGGTCTTGCACGACATTTCCTGTTTGATTTGGTTGCTGCTGCATCCTCCTCTGCTCCCAGGCGTTGGAGGTGGGGGGCGGCGTCAACAAATTTCTTGGGGGCGGCGTCGGCGGCGGCGGCGTTGTTTTTCAGCTGGTTGGAGCGGTACAGGTAGACAGGGCACTGGACGGAGCTGGCAGTGTGGGCTCCTTTGCAGTTTGCACATTTTGGTGGCATCTCCAATGTTTTGAGGCAGTCTTTGGTCCAATGCATTTCACCGCATTTGACACAACGTGGGGCACGATGACAATTGGATGTCGCGTGCCCCCACATTTGGCATCTTCTGCACTGGGATATCAGGCGGTCGTTAGTTCGACGTTCCCAAGTTACCTTGGTGTAAAGGACGTACTTGACGTCGTTTTCCAATTTTTTGAGTGTCACGTCCTTATTGGTGACTACCAAGTACAGTGGGTTTCGAACCGTTTTCATTTTAAAAATGTTCATTATTTCCATATTGTGGGTGTCTATCAGGTCATTCTTAATGTCCTCGATGGCGGGATCGCCCTGGATGCCCCGCAGAACGAAAGCGTGATTCTTGTCCTGCTTGGACGTATAGCTGTGGTACTCTATCTCGCTGTTATTCAATGTTTCTTGGTATTTTATAAATTCGGTCCTGTCGTATATATACAGTAAGGTATTATTCGCAGCGAACTTTGTATGGAATCCTAGTTTGATAACTCGTTTAATCTCTGCGATGAATTCCGTATAATTGGTTGGTATTCCCTTAAGAACAATAGGAGGGTTCTTTGGCGGGGCATCCGGTTTGTTTTTAGGCTTCGCAACTATGGATTTGTTAGCCTTTAATCTGATAGCCTCCTCGGCCGTAACTTTCTCCGTGACAAGCGGTAACGATTCGAATTTATTCGAGGTAGTTGTAGGCTTTGGTTTGGGATCTAACAAATTTTTTAATTTCATTTGTTTTTTAGGGGTGATAAAATCCCCTACGGAGGGTGATACTTCCATAGTCTCAGTTGGGGGTTGTTCGGGACTAGTCCTAGATATAGTAGGCAAATTCCTGAGCACCTGGTCCGCCGAGCGGGCGTCCAGGAGCTGCTTCTGTCGAGCCAATGTGCGATCGGGACTTGAAATACCTGCCAACGCCGGGAAATCGAACGACGATGGCAGGTAGTCATCGGTAGTCATTCGTTTTGTGGGCCCCTCAATAAAAGTATTTTTAGAAATATTTTCAGTCGGCGGTGGTGTAGTGGGTAGAGGCGGTGGTGGCCCTCCTCCACTGGAGGTGGCCATGTCTAGTTCGTATTGACTCACGTATAGAGCTTCCAGAGCCTTTTCCTTGGTCAGGGTCTCGATTTTAGGACGAGTTTCGTGTGTAAATATTTGAAATTCTTTAGATTCCTTGTCAGTTGTTGACGTGGTTTTTACAGGATTTTTTATCGTAGAACTATAAACACGAGGTTTAGGCTAAGCGCACATTGAGACGCAGGTGACGCAGGCGGCGCAGGGCAGCACAATACAGGAAATAACTGCACGCAGGTTCATCACACAGAGTGAGCGTATATTGCCAAACAGTTTTGTGTCGTCTGTGTTGACTTGTTGACTGCGTTCAATTTTTATTTTTAAGTAAAGTAATTATAAAATATATTTAAATGGCTGAACAATTTGATTTAAGTTCAGAATCAGATTCTGATGCAGACATGGAAATAAACATGTTAGTGTACGATATGGCAAAAAGAAGAAAATCAATTTGGAAAAGTAGCTATATGGAAAAAAGAAGAAGCCATGGGGAATTCACTTTAACTTCTGAATTTTCAGACAGTAGATTTACAAACTACTTTCTCTTAAATCGAATTCAATTTAATGAAGTGCATAGTATAATAGAAAATACAATTTACTCTGAAGGATGTAACGCCCAAATTCCTATTGGAAGTAGAGAAAAACTAGCAGTGTTCTTAAGGTAGGTTATTTATTATTTATAAAAGTACTTAAAAAAAGATAAAATTCGTGTTATGGCAAATTAACATCTGTATATTTATTCCGAAAAGTTGTTAATATAGTTTATTAGATTTCCAGAAGTAGATGGTGTTGGGGATGTCATATCATTTTCATGACATGGCGGGGGTGATGAGAGGGGGTGTACTGATAGATGAGTAAGGAGAATTGAGCGCACTGTTGGAGGATGTACTAGGGTTGTTGTATGTGAATCGATTGAATGAATTCCTAGATTGATTAAATCGAGGTTGTTGATATTGGAAGTGTGTGGGAATGTGTTCTGCACTAGTAGTGTTCAAGAGATCAGCCTCCACCTGTGATACTGCTTGAAATACATTATTTCTCACAAGGTGTTGAGATGCTGGTGGCATAGTTTTGGTTATTTCGTACATCGACATGAAGAAATGGTATAGATGATCACTTGGCGCTTTTAGTTGCTCTAACTTCTTTCTCTCAAGTGCTCTATCTTGAGCCCTTTGTTCATGTCGTTGTATAGACTGTTTCAAAACGCTTCCAATATCATCTTTCTTAAATCTCTTATTTCTTGGTACAGAAGTAAGAGTACTCGAACTAGATGGAGTGGCCGGACTTTTGACAGATTTCTCAGTTTTATCCCTATTATTATCATCTTCATTATGCTCACTATTTTCAACCTCCACGCCGTCAATCTCTGCATTATCATTCACAGTATTTTCTGTATCCACATTTTCAGTGTCTACATTTTCCGTCTCTGTATTTTCGGCCTGTTCTTGTGATTCTTCATAATCGCTGTCATCACCTATGTTACCACATCGAGATCTGTTTGCCATATATGGGACTAGAAATTCCATTTGCTTCTGAAATTTCCATGGTTTAACGACTACCGCAGCGGCTCCACTTTTGAAACATTTTCGTTGCCTCCGTAGTGCATCTCTATGACAATTTCTTAATTTGAGCCAAGCATTTTTTGCATCAGCACCTGCAATATAATTTACGGTTAAAATTACTTCTATATAGAAAAGTATCAATATAATATTTTGTTTTACAGATATTTGGCCTCCGGAGATAGTTACAAAAGTATTGCTTACAGTTATAGAATGGGGGATCGAACCGTGTCAAATATTGTTAATGAAGTGTCACTTGCCATATGGAAAAATATGCAACCGTTGTATTTACCAGAACCTACCACAGAAATGTGGAAAAGTATTGCAGTAGACTTTGAACAAAAATGGCAATTTCCTCACTGTATAGGAGCCCTCGATGGCAAACATTTAATGATTAAAAAACCAGGAAAAACTGGATCTTCATATTTTAATTATAAACAGACTTTCTCTGTGGTTTTGTTAGCTACTGTTGATGCAAACTATAAGTTTATTACAATTGACGTAGGGTCAATGGGAAGATTTAGTGATGGTAATATTTTTTATACTAGTGTGTTGGCAAAAAGAATGAAGAATCAAACTTTACAGCTTCCGGAACCTGCATTGCTACCAACAGTTGGAGATCTCATACCATACGTTTTTGTAGGAGATGAAGCATTTCCGTTATCAGAAAATTTAATGAGACCTTATCCTAGAAAAAGTGTCACTGGAAATTATGTAACTCAAATTTTCAATTACAGACTGTCACGGGCACGGCAGACCGTTGAATGTGCTTTTGTAATACTAGCTTCGCGATTTCGTATATTTAGAAAACCATTTGAAATCAAAGTTGAAAGCGTTGATAATGTTGTAAAAGCAGCTTGTGTGCTACACAACTATTTAAGAAATCGTACAATTTCAAATAATGTAGATGACACATCAGTTAATAAAATGCCTGAGAATCAGTTACTTCCATTAGACCGTAACAATAGTAGAAGTGCATCGAGCGCTTTTTCAGTGCGACAAAAGTTTACCCAATACTTCAACGCTGGAGGAAGTGTGCCTTGGCAAAAAGATAGCATTTCAAGTGGAAAATATTAATAAGATTATAACTATACCCCAGGAACTACGCCACTGACTTTTGTGTATTTAGTACTGGATATAATAAAATATATTGTGTATTTTCTTGGCCGTTGATTTTAAATTGATTAATATTCTGGGATTCTCGGTCGTTAGAAATAAAATATTTTTATTTTTTCCACTGGTATATAGACAAACTATTATTACAGTGTATACGTTTTTATATATTTTAATAATTATAGTGTCCTAAAGATGGTTTAATTAAACGTAAGAAAAAAACAAAATGTTTTATTTCCAACAACGAAAATCCCAGGAATATTAATCAAGGATATAATAAATGATAAAAGTACTTACCGACTTTTAAATTAACCTTTTTGGCAATTTCATTCCATATTTCGTCTTTCAGTTTAGATCTCATGTAATCAGGATTATTAGTGTCATATAAAACCGTTCGGTTTCGAACTGCCTCAATTAGTTCCTCATGCATTTCGTAACGCGTTCCAATGCAAAAATCGTGGCACGTTGCATAAGAAACTGTGTCCCGAACACTGAGCTAAACAGGTTCTTCGCGACCTAGTTATGCCCTGCCCTGCTCTGCATCTTAATTTGCGCACGTGCATTTAAACCTATTGAATACAAAAACCTGTGCTGTGCTGTCCTGCGCCGCCTGCGTCGCCTGCGTTTCAATGTGCGCTTAGCCTTAATGTTTGTCCACTTTTCACTTGGCTTGCGTTTCACTTTAATTGACTTTATGTCGACGGTCTTTTGTCTCTGTTTAACACGTTGCGTGTCCGTATCACTCAGAATTAGTTTTGACTGACTTTCTGTTAGCCTAATATTAAGATTAGAATCCGAACTACTTTTTATCGGTGATAAAAAGGTGGGAACTTTTAAAAATGAGTCTTTGGGGTTGTAAGTGTCTGTTTTCACGGGGCGGGGGTCTTTTTGGGTGTCTATTTCACTATTAATAGACGCTCAATCACTGAGCTATCTGACTGTCCACAAGATCTTTGTGTCGTCCGAAATTTCAACATAATATACTTCAGGTAAAACGTATCTCGAGCAGGTCGAAAAGGTCAACTATACTCCGATAACCTTTGTGTGTTGTAGCAGGTAGGTTGGTACCGGGTGAAACGAGTGCCGGACACTTTATTTCTACCACATCTTTTGTCTACAATATATGCATTCAGATTTTCTTTTAAATACATATTACAAAACTTGAATTAATGAATAAATATAAATATATATTTTTTATGTACTTTACACAAAGAATACCACTTTATTTGTTCACATATTTATTTACTATAGTTATTTATTTTAGTTGTAATGTAGATAATTTTTGTATGTATCTTTCTATATGCATTTTATTTTAATAAGCGGGGTACATGAATTTATTTACATTGTTACTTATTTTAGTTATAAAATATTTTTACTTACATTTAATACTCAATAGACATTTTATTTTAACATTGTTATCTACTGTATATAATTTCTTTCTATGTGTTTATTTATTATTTATTTTACAAAGAAGAATATAACTTTATTTGAGTCGCCTAGTTTCAAAACCCACTAAATCCAGTTTACCTTGTTTGTCACAAAATCATAAAAACTGTTACGTCTAGAATAATATTACTTTTTGTCATCTAATAGCAACACTTGTCAGATAATAGATAATACTTATGGGATTACTAGGGTAAATAAATTAAATTTCAAGCTATTTCGATATTTTTGCAAAAATATTCTGGATTTAGCTGATTTTGAAACTTAAAATGGATTTAGTTGTTTTTGAAGTGCACTAAATAATGCGTAATAATAAAAATGAATTTCAGTACATGCAAACTTTTAAAAATAAAAAATAGTAAAAATAGTTTATTGAACTTAAATTACAAACATATCTTATCATGTAAATTTTTCAGATAGTGATTTCATTATCTTCTGGAATATGATCTTCACAGAAACTCATCTCTTCTTCGACATTATCTTCTGCTAAATTTTCCGAATCCATAATTTCCACTACATTTTTGTAGTAATTTAAATTAAGCTCATTAGACTTTTCTTTCCATGTGGTTCCAAAATGTTTTGTTAGTAATTCATTGACATTCTTTAGTTTAAGTGGATTTAGTTTCACTGTGTTGATTTGAATAGGTTTTGGATTTATGAAAGCTATTTGCTGTCCTCTCTTACAAAGAGAACGGGCATTATTAACTGAAAGTCTGTAATTTGGTTCTCCACGAATCAAAACGGTTCCACTTTTTCCTCTGCTTAGTATAATTCTCTTGCTAGTACTAATTTTAAAATGATACGCAGAAGTTGATTTTAATACCTTCTTAATCTCTTCCTTCCAATTGAACACGGCCCAATCCTCTTCAATTTGTTTTACAGTTCCAACCTTCTTAAATATATTGAAATATTCTTGTACATCAATAATAGTATCCTTTTTCTTTACTGCCTTCTCAATTATACCAAAAACCCTGTCAGGGGGTATAAATGAGTGTCCTGTAACCGGAAAAACAATTTGTACTGTTTTGATATGTTTCGGAGCTTCTAACAGCCATTTAGCACACATTCCTATTATTGTAGTATTTTTATTTTGTCCGCCACATCCATCGGACATCAGTCGAACTTCTGTTATGTTTTCGTCTATGGCAGCATGAATGAAAACATTATCTTTGGATAACTTTGACTTCGAACATCCCATTACCACCGTAAAGTTGTATAGGTAAAGTTGTCGCTTGTAATATGTAATTTGGTCTGGAATTCTAGGAAGCACTAAGTTCTTTTCACAATCGTAAGATAGTGTCAAAATATGATCCTTCTGTTCTCTCAACATTTCAAAATAAGCCTTAGCTCTCATCTTGTGTATTTTCAGTTTTGTCTTCAATGACTGTTTTTCTCTTTCATTTTGCTCTCTTTTAATTTTTCCTCCAAGTTCCAAACAGGTAGAACACACATCAACTTGAGGGGCATTAAATCCAATATTAAATCTTGTATTAAATTGATGACGAAAGTATGACAATTTGCACTGATATTTTTCATGAGATGTGTTGTACATGTCCCACATTTTCTTAATATTTAAATCACTGGAAAGATATTGCCGTTCAGACTTGCCTCTACAATAATGTTTCTCTAAAACTACAAAGCTTTTAATGAATTTTATAATTTCCTCTCTTATGAAATTCATTCTTCCCGATTTATGATCACCACCGCGATTTTCAACTGGCATTTGAGATTTATGAAGGAATCTACCAAGTACACCTTCAACTCTGTACCTTCTTAAGTTTAAGATTCCTAAAAAAGCATTCTTACAAACTGGCACCATTTTTTTATTTTTAGAAATGAAATATGAAGTAGCCATTGTTCTTGGTCTCGTCGAATTAGGATTTCGAATACGCGCCACTGTGCTTACTGAGGTATATTTAAGTATAAAATTATCTTGCGTAATTTTATCAGGAAGTGAATAAAATTTGTTGTGAAACATTTTAATATCCTCCATAGACAATACAGTGCACTGATAAGATTTTGATTTATGGCCACATATTGGATATTCTGGTAAATTGTGTGCAGAATATCTAAAAAACATATACAAGGTCAAACTACTGAAAAATTTTAATAATTTAGGCATACTAACCTTCTTGTCTTTTCCTGATATCGTTTTAATTTTTTAACATTACGTTGATATTTTCTAGATTTTTCCGGGGGCACTTCCACAATTTCCATTATTCACTGTATTACTTTTTATGTGGTAATATATAATAATAATTATTAGTGTTTTGTTAAAACGTAAATCACACAAACTCTATAAACCAAATAATGCGACTAACTAAGGTTATGGCTTGTACAAAACGTGGTATTATAAACAGCTGTTGGATTTAGTGAAATTTCATTCAACCTATAATAGTGAGGGTTGCAAACCTGTTGGATTTAGCGGTTTTTGTCACTTTATAAAAGTAGTAGATTTAGCGGAGTTTGAAACTTATTTAAATTGGATTTAGTGGTTTTTGAAATTGTTATCCAAGATTTAGAGCCAATTAATATTAGTATATAGAGATTTTTGAAGCTTGCTTGTTGTATAAATACAAAGCCTACTAAGTTTACTACAAGATGGCGCTATTAGTTTAATTTCAACAAAAAGTGGATTTAGCGGGTTTTGAAACTAGGTGACTCATTTGTTCGCATATTTTAATTACTATTGTTATTTATTTTAATTGTAATGTACATAATTTTTATATGTATCTTTCTATATGCATTTTATTTTAATACACGAGTACATGAATTTATTTACATTGATTACTTATTTTAATTATGAAATATTTTTACTTACACCTAATACTCGGTTAGCGTTTTATGTTAATATTGTTGTTTACCTCATATAATTTCGTTTTATGTGTTGAATTATTATTTATTTTACAAAAAGAATATAACTTTATTTGTTCGCATATTATTTTAATTACTATAGTTGTTTATTTTAATTGTAATGTATATAATTTTTGAATGTATCTTTCTAGATGCATTTTATTTTAATATGTGAGTACATGAATCTATTTACATTGATTAATTATGAAATATTTTTATTTACACCTAATACTCGGTAGACATTTTATGTTGATATTGTTATTTACCATATATAATTACGTTTTATGTGTTGAATTATTATTTATTTTACAAAAATAATATAACTTTATTTGTTCGCATATTTTAATAATTACTATAGTTATTTATTTTAATTGTAATGTACATAATTTTTGTATGTATCTTTCTATATGCATTTTATTTTAATATGCGAGTACATAAATTTATTTACATTGATTACTTATTTTAAATATAAAATATTTAAATAGATTTATTTGAATGCGTTGTTATTATTACATAAAAATTGAATTTATTTTATGTGCTTTGTTTACGGTATTTATTTCATACAAAGAATATAACTTTATTTGATCACAATTTATATTCTATAGATATCTATTTCAGTTATAATTACAAAATTTTGCATGTATCTTTCTGTGCATTTTTATTTAAATAAATAGGTACGTACTTACAGGAATTTACCTATATTGCTTATTTATTTTTAATTATAAAATGTTTTATATGCATTTTATACAAAGAATATGATTATTTGTTCACACATTTTTATTTTTCTATAGATATTTATTAAGTTATAGGGGTATGATTTTGTAAATACTTTTATGTGTATTTTATTTTAACACATTTGTACATGAATTTACTTACATTAATTATTTTATGTTTAATTATAAAAAAAAGACATTTTGTATAATACAAAATATATATATATATATATATATATATATATATATATATATATATATATATATATATATATATATATATATATATATATATATATATATATATATATATATATATATATTTATTTATGTGCTTATAATACTATTAACAAATTAGAACATAACTATATTTATATGTACTTATAATACTATTTACAAACTAAAACTTAACTATATTTATTTATACTTAAATACTATTTAAAAATTAAAACTATAATTATTTCCTATGGTCGCTCCATATCTGTACAAACAAATGAATTAACATAAAAAAAAAGAAAAAAATCATGTTTCTTACCATCATCCGAGGTTGACGAATCCTCCTCCTCTGCCCTTCTCACCTCGTCCTCCAATTCTGCCCTTGCCCTTCTCACGTCGGCCTCTAATTCTTCTAGCCAAGCATTCATTTCTTCTTCTGTAGGTAATGAATAAAAAATTTGTATTTAAAACAATGTTGAACATTTATTCTTACCATCTGTTGATTCGTCACTATCATAATCTCCAATAAATGGATAAGGACGCCCATTGCTGTCTAGGGATTTCTCTAAGTAAAGACAACAAAATTAATAATTAGAAAAGTGTAATGTACATTTATTCTTACCATCAGAGAAGTTGGGACTTTCTGGTCCAGTGGTGGAGTCAGGTTCCATCATGGTACTCTCACCCGTATTATCGATAAGTACCGTATCGATACTCCATGCAGACGGACTATTTTGCACGACTCCTGGGAGACGATAATGGCGACGTCGTTGAGTCGGCCTCCACAATTTTGATAATGTCACACATTTTTTTTTTTCGTTTAATTATAACACAACCGACTTCAACGATGCTACGGAACTGTCTGTGACTAGGTATGAACATTTCAATTACTCTCAAAATGACCCCACTACAAAATATCCCCTCCATAAAATAGCCCCACCACATTTCATTATTGTTATATATGTGGGAGAGTGTTATGTGGAAATTAGTTGTCTTGCTATAATCAACATCATGGCTCGTGCTTCAATTATTGAAATACTCAGAGAGTTGGTTCTAGGCGATGTAAATAACAGAAGGGTGTTCCATGGAGATTTTGTGGCTCCTAACGAGATAATTGAAGATGACGACATCGCAGCGGCTGATCATAACCTACCTGCTGGCGGATTGGATGATGACATCGAGGGTGGTGATATATAGGCTGAAAGCGACATCGAAGTGGATGCTGAAGGCGACATCGAAGTGGATGCTGAAGGCGACATCGAGGTGGACGAAGGTGTTCAAACCGACGTGGCTGACCTCAGTGACGAGGAGAGAAGCGAGATGGCGCTTCAATTAAAATATATGGTGGCTGGAAGCATGGATTTGGTATGTGCCACAGCTGCTTTTGTCATGATATTCAGTATCTACCAAGGGGAATATTATATGTGCACCAGATGCTATATATCATATTCCCTAGGGAGCTGAACATCAGCATGAAAGTATGAATAGCACGGTAGATTGGTGGAACATACCAAAAATTCGATGTCGAGCATGCGGAGATGACACGGTAACCGTAGGTGCCGTCGATGCCTGTATTGTTTGTAATGGTGCACCCAAAAAGATTTTACCACCTTAATTTTCTTTTTTTGTATATATTCGTATTATATTATATGTTGTATATATTTATATTATATTTGTACATAATTTATTTTGTATTTATTTAGGAAGAATATAAAATTTAAACAAATTGTGTGTATTTTTATTCTCTATTACAAGTGTTTATATAAATACATCAGCTAAATACAAATATTTCTGTTTAAAATATAATAAAATCAGAATAATTATAGCTAAGATATACAAAAAGTAAAGATATATAATTGTATAAGTACACTATTTTTAATTTAGTATTACTTTAAACCTATATGAAATACATTCTACACTACGTTTCTATTTCTCAAAAATAGATAGATATATTAAACTACAACATCCAGGAATTTGCTTAGTATTCATTACTGTAGAAAAATACAAAACTAAAACAAATTATATGTTTTATATATTTTATTTCAGGTATTGAAAAAATACATTAACTACAGTAGCTAAACATTTCAGCCTAAAATGTAATAAAATCAGATTAATTACAGCTAAGATAACATACGAAAATAATTACCTATATAATTGTATAAGTACGCTATTTTAATTCAACACTACTTTATATCTATATAAAATGCATTCTACTCTAGGTTTATATTTTCAAAAATGTATGAAACTGTATTATCCAAGAATTTATTTTGTGTTCATTACTGTAGAAAAATATAAATTAATATAAATTATACATAGTTTTGATAATAAATAGAAATTATACGTAGTTTTGATAATAAATACATTAACTACGAAAGTTAAACATTCTAATCCAAAAGACGAGTAAAATCAAAATAATTACAGTTAAGATATAATAAGAAAATAATTACATAATTGTATAAGTACGCTATTTTTACTCAACATTACTTTAAACATATACGCACATTCTACTCTAAATTTATATTTTCCATAAATAAGTAAATATATTAAACTATAGCATTTCTATCGACCCATGAATTATGTTCATTTGATAAACCAAGCCACTTCACAAAAATATTGTTTCCTCTCTTCCGTAATACCTTCTCCACTAGATATACATCGGGATATTTAGCTTTTTGTAACTCCATTTCATAAAAGCCTCCCTTGATGGGGTGTCCGCGCATGTTTTCAAGTAAATAAGTTGTGGGATTTGTTATGTTTGTTTTCACGACTTTGAAAAGTTCGGTTGAAAAGTTGGATGTAAATTCCTTATCAAAAATACTTTTGTATTTACTAATTCGAACTACATCACCAATGTGAAATTTAGGCTTTAATGCCACTTTAACGTGATTGAATGCATCTAAACGTGTAGAGGATGTCACGTTAGCAGGTTTCATGCCAGTTACACGGTGAACTTTATGGTTGTATCTATTTATAATGTTAGATAAAATGTCATACCATTTGTATTTACCTCTAATTGAAAATTCTTTGTACAGCCAGTTTTTTAATGTTCGTATTACTCGTTCAACAATTGCCGCCTTTTTTTGCTATACGTAGAATTATGATTGATGCTGTATTTCTTCATTAATGTGGAAAACTTACTATTGTAAAACTCGGTGCCGTGGTCACTCTGCAAATTGATTGGCGTGTAATCTGCTTCCTGAAATATGTTCTTCATAGCATTGCAAACTTCTACACCAGTTTTATTTTTAATAGGTCGACACCAAACATACTTAGAATAACAATCAATCGCAACAAGAATGTATCGATAGCCTTTATTATCTCTAGCATATTGTTGCATTTCAGCCAAATCTATTTGCCATAAATCACCATATCCTTTAATAATAGTTCTTCTTCCACGGAAATTTCTTCGGCAAGATTTATGCAATTCATTAACAACTTGTAGTTTTACACTACTAGTGGCCATAATCAAAATAATATTTTTTATTTCAGTGCTACTTCAGTTGCTGTTGCTTTGCCGGTAGGTTGAGTCTTCTTAGGGCGAGGTTCTGTGGCAGTATGTCCAACTTTACCCACCCCCGCACTTTATGCGGTATTTTTGCTCTCTCTCTCTTTAATATTTCTAATATCTCAGGATCTAATGGAGGATATTGTGTACCCGATGACGTTTGTTCTGTATGATACTTTCTAACCAAATGCTCTAGGTTATCAACCCTTCCAACTAACGCATTATTCACATCCATGTGCATCGCATATGAACCAGTAACCCTGACCACTCTTTGATCGCGTCAATATCTTAGAAGTTGTTAATGGTTCTATAATTTTGATAAACTTCATTTGTTTGGTTTTTTAAAACCTTTCTTTACATCATAATTTTTGTATGGTGCTCTCGTTTTTCTTAATATATCCCCATATATCCTACTTCATTCTTCGTCGATATCATTCACATCATAAACATCTACAATTGGTGGATGTTTTAGAAATATTAGATCGTACAACTCTGGACTACCAGGATACACCCCAAGTCGTTTATTACCATACCACAATGTGATATTTCCATGTGAAAAATATATTTCTGCATTACCCATCCGCAATTTGTCTGTGTTAGGATCTACGCGCACACCATACAAAATATCGTATTTGGAATCCCCAGACTTTAATTTTTCTATATGTTTTTTTACCACCTCATATTCTTTTTTAAAACTGTTAGTAAGAGGAATTTTTGAGCTAGAGGTTACTGACGATGGTGGTGTTTCCATGAAAGATGCCTGTGGTTGGCCATCATCATCGTACCTATCAGATATACTTCTAGCACTTTCCCACGATGTTGTTGAAGTTGAAGGTGGTAACTGTTGTTGAGCATATGATTTTACCTCTGCTACTGAAGATAACACCTTTAATGGCCTAGTTATGGGCTCATAAATCTTTTCAAGTGTTAATTGATTTTCCATATGTCTGTTCTTAATAGAATTGAATTTCTTACGTATTGCATCTGTAGCTTCTACCAGTTGACGTTTCAGACTTACATCCCTGTTTTCATTCCCAGTTTTTTCACTGTTTTGAACCTTTCTGTTGATATTCATAATTCTAATAAATACTCCTGTTACTGAACTAACCTTAACGCTGTCTGTAGCACAATTGAAATTTTGATCAAAACACATCACCTTTGCGATAGCGACCTTCATGTATTTCACTGTCCTTGTCAATCACTAGAAATCTATATTTATCTTTCCAACATTCTGCACACATATCTTGGAACTGTTTAAATGTTACATCCGGTGACACATGATCGGAATATATATGGCGAAGGTTCATATCATCCTGTTTAAATATAATAATAAAATTACTATTGTCTCGAACGAGCTGCTTGGATACGCGGGAATATGTCTGAGCGAGATAGACACAATCCACGCCCCTATGAC